>OY856410.1:1183161848-1183529348 GCA_963693085.1 Alisma plantago-aquatica
TGATGCTACTGTTCTTGCTACTACTACTACTGCTACTGCTACTGCTACTACTACTACTACTGCTACTACTGCTGCTACTGCTACTACTGCTGCTACTGCTACTGCTGCTACTGCTACTACTACTGCTGCTGCTGCTACCACTGCTACATCTGCTACCACTGCTACTGTTGCTGCTACTACTACTACTACTGCTGCTGCTACTACTACTACTACTTCTACTACTACTACTATTGTTACTACTGCTACTACTGCTACCGCTACTGCTACTACTGCTACTACTACTACTGCTACTACTACTACTACTGCTGCTACTACTACTACTACTACTATTGTTGCTACTGCTACTGCTGCTGCTACTACTAATACTACTACAACTACTGCTGCTACTACTGCTACTACTACTACTGTTGCTACTACTACTACTGTTGCTTCTGCTACTACTACTACTACTCCTACTACTACTACTACTACTACTACTACTACTACTACTACAACTACAACTACAACAACTACTACTACTACTACTACTACTACTACTACTACTACTACTACTACTACTACTACTACTACTACTACTACTACGGCTACTACAACAACAACAATAACTACTACTACTGCTGCTACTGCTGTTGCTACTGCTATTACTGCTACTGCTACTACTACTACAACTTCTACTGCTACTACAACTGTTGTTGCTTCTACTGCTGCTACTACTACTCTACTGCTACTACTGCTACTACTGCTGCTGCTACTATTACTACTACTGCTACTGCTATTGCTACTACTACGACTGCTACTGCTACTGCTGGTGCTGCTAATGTTGCTGTTGCTACTACTACTACTGTTGCTTCTACTACTACTATTGTTGTTGTTTCTACTGCTCCTACTCCTACTGCTACTGCTACTACTAGTACTACAGTTGTTGCTGCTACTGCTACTGCTACTCCTGCTACTACTACTACCACTGTTGTTGTTGTTACTACTACTACGATTACTACTACAACTACTTCTACTACTGCTGCTACTACTGCTACTACTACTAGTAATACTACTATTGCTAAAACTACTGCTACTTCTACTACTACTACTACTATTACTACTACTACTACTGTTGTAACTTCTACTGCTGCTACTACTACTACTACTGCTGCTGTTGCTACTACTAGTGCTGCTACTGCTACTACTGCTACTGCTGCTGCTACTGCTACTCCTCCTCCTCCTCCTCCTCCTCCTCCTCCTTCTACTACTACTACTACTACTACTACTACTACTACTACTACTATTACTACTACTACTGCTACTGCTGCTGCTGCTGCTGCTGCTATTGCTGCTGCTGCTACTACTATCACTACTGTTGTCTGCTACTGCTGCTGCTGCTGCTACTACTACTGCTGTTGTTGCTGCTACTACTACTACTACTACTACTACTACTACTACTACTACTAATTGTCAAGACCCACAAAAGTCATATGTTGATAATTGGTGAAAATCCCTGGAATTCTAGGTGGATGACATAGTCATGACCCACAAAAGTCATATGTTAATAATTGGTGAAAATCCCTAGAATTCTAGGTGGATGATGTAGTTTACCTTAAGGTGTCACTCTGGAAAGGGTTCTAAGATCTTGTAAATGAGGCAATATGGAACCCAAATTCATGGGGACTTATCACGTGATTGTATGATTTGGGAAGGTGTCTTATAAGTTGGAGCTACCACCTAAACTTCAAAGGCTACACAATATGTTTCACGTGTCTGATGTTAAGGAAATGCCATCCAAGAACTAAATGGATAATTCAAACAATGAAGATACAACTTAATGATGACGTCATCTATGTGGAAGGTCCAATGGTGATCGTTGACAAGAAGATATAGAAACCAAGGAAGAAAGATGTAGTGTTGGTTAAAGTGTTTTGGCATCACTGTGGCGTGGACGAGGCAACTTGGGAAGTCTAAGAGGAGATGCCAAGGAACTACCCAACCATTTTCTCCTAGGATTTAGAAGGAGAAACCCTATTAGGGGTTTATAGTTGGAAGACCACTTACTTATCTTAACACCTTAATCCTTCTTTTCTACCATTATCATCAGTTTAGATGCTTGCTATAGCACATGATAAGTTGTTAAATGTTTTGCATGTGGGCTGATGGTGTAAAGCAACCATTGGTTTGGGGCTTCCTTACAATTTGTACACAATATAACGGTAGTCTTCTTCATTCCTTAGTTAGTTGTAGGTGGACACACACAGGTGGTTTAGCCTAGCCTTTCTGCATTTTCAATAGTTTAGAATCGATGGAAGTGGCCCAACCATTCATTAGTAGAGAACCAATGGAAGTGTGCTTGGCCTTCTATCGGTTGAAGACCAACATGGCTCTTCTTCTTGTTGGTCAGTTTGTTGTATGCTTAATTTTTTTCATTTGAAGATTGACGACATGGTTCGACCTTTCCATTGGTAGATGACTGATGGAAGAGGTTGGCTTCTTGACCTTCATTGTTTTCATTAGTTCTCTGCTAAAGAAAATTATTGAAGACTAGATGAAGGGTTTTTATTGATAGGAATACCAATGTAAAGTCCGGGACATGGCTACTAATGGATTTTTTGGGCTCTCTACTGATGATGTTTTATGGTGTGTCTTCTACTGGTTCTGTAAAGCACATGCATTGAAAAGTTTACCAAAGCAAAGAACCGATTGGTCTGCTACTTGTGTCTACCTATGACATATTTGGAAGCCTGTACCGATGGGAAGTTGGGGTGTACCTACTAATGATGTGATTGATCGAGGAGGGTATAATTTCTGACTGATGATGTGATAGTTTGACTGACTTTCTCTCTTTTGGGTCTATATATACTCCCCTTAGTCTTCTTCTCATCTCTTATGCATTGAGAAATAAAGTGCTACTGTAGAGCAAGAAACCATATGTTGACAACAATTGACGCAAATTTTGGCTTCAAGAATTCATTCTCTCACATGATCCACCCTTGTTTCCTTCTCTACTGATGTAAGACAAGCCAATTGGTGGATTTTGAGCTATGATTGGGGTAAATCCAACATTAATCATGCATTTCTCTAGCGATCTTTTAGCTTCTTGTCCTTCTTGGATGTTTTATAGGTGGTTTCCTCTATAGTTTTTATTATAGAGCCTTATACCTATTTACACCTTTCTCTAACTTGTTTGGTTGCCTTTGTCCATGGGTCATCATCTTTAAAGAGTGATTGAAGGAGGATAACTCAGACTTGATATAACATTCGATTCATTTCTTACCTATTTTGTGTTTTCATGTTGTAGATCTTTCTACTACATATTCTTTTACATGCTATACACTTTGAGCTTTGACCGCTGGGTTTTTGTGATTGCATGTTAAAGTTACAAATCATTAATACCTTTTTCACTACTACATAAATGGCTTATAACGTCACATTTTGAGGCGTCAGTTGTATCCCAAAACCCAATGCCTAAACCCTACAACGTCGGCTGAAAGCACAAACTGACATCTATATGTGAAGATTGGCCAGACACAAGTATCACTTTTTATTTAGCGTCGGTTGCTCAGTAAGAAACCGACGCCTCAAATCGCCCACCAAATCCAATTTTTTAGTGCAAAAAAATTCCCTCCAAAATTTCACATATGGTGTCGGTTGTTTACCAAACAATTGACGACTAAAGGTTTTTCGTGAGATAGAAATCGGGCCCATTTTTGTCATTAGTTTTCTTGCAACAACTGACGTCGATGTATTTTCGCATGCTGTCCCCGCCAAAATTTTTACCCCCCTTTGGCATCAGTTTTTTACAGCAACCGAAGACTATGGACCTAATTCAAGAATTTTTTTTGGTGGCATATGTAGATAGATGCCAGTTTTTCTAGTCGAAACCGACGACTATCATTGAACATAGGTGTTGGTTTTTTTGTGGTGACTGAAGCCTTTTATTTTAAGCATAAGTTGTTTTTAATAATCAACGTCTATTGTTAACTTAATAGCACCTGCACGAACCAGACTCTTCCTCTTTCTCTATTTCATTCCCGATTAAGTTTAGGTACAGTCTGGTGATTCCGTTACTCGCCTAGTGCTCTACCTCCGGTGCTCGCCGCTGCCACACCTACTGCCGCCGCTTCTCGCCTAATGCTCCGCCGCCGCTGCTCGCCACTGCCACGCCTCCTGCCGCCGCCGCTCGCCTGTCGCCTACTGCTCTGGCCGCCTGCTCACCTGCCATGTGCCTACTTGCTCACCTATCGTGTGCCTACTTGCTCACATGTCGCCCCTGCTGTTGCTCGACAGGTACCCTTCTTCCTCCTCTTCTTCATCCTATCTTTGCATTCCATGGTGGGCAAGTTGTGTGGTCTTCATGATCATGAGTCAACTCAAGATTGGGCTTGTTTGGTCTGGCAGGAACCTGTAAAGGTGACGAATCTATTTTCCATCTCTGGTTTGACAATCTCAAGATTGGGCTAGTTTTGTCTTATAATATTCATAGATTTCGTCTAATGTTAGAAAAATACATATAAATATTTATTGGAAAGGATTTTAAAATAGGAACCTGGTTTTCTATCTTTCAAACTCTAATTCCATTATATCTTGCCATCTTTTCCTAAACCACCCAAATTAGGGTTTAAAAAAGTACTTAAGATGATAATAACTGTAAATTGTGTTAATTTTAGGAATAGGTTAGGTCAGAAGAACTAAGTTAGGATCTTTTTTTCTCCTGGTAAGCATGTCTTACCACTATGCATATTTACTTTGGATGAATTTCATGTTATGTATGATTTAAGACTATGCTTTAAATTTCAATTTAATGAATGAAATCAAGATAACTATGATGCCTCTGATTATATTATTTCATGTTGTTTGTTGTATTAATCAATTCCTATTCTTATAACTGATTCTCATTAGTTTAATGATATGATCATGTAATGATCAAGACACTAAAGAAAGAATCATCTAAAATAATGTTAAGGACATGTTTCTATTGTGACATGTTGAGTTTTTTTTCTATGTTATACCCACCACGATTTGTGTTATAAAATAATACATTGATTAATTAAGGAAGCATTGATATGTTGTTATGGTTGTCCACAAGTGTTTTTATAAGAAAATTGTGTGTTGAATGGGGTTGTGAACAAGGGACTAATGTTATATTATGTTGGCCTAGAAACCCATCCAAGATTTACTCATTAGGAGTAAATTTTGGATAGTCCCTGATTCGGGATTGTTCTTGAACACTTGATCTCACTTAGGATGTAAGTGTAAAATGTGTATTGGGTTTTCAAGAAAATTTTGGTAGCATCTCCCCGTTTGTTCTCTAAGTACATATATACTTGGAGAACAATGAGGAAATGTTGCCGAAATTTTCTTTAAAACCCAATACACATTATACACTTACTAGTGAGATTAGGTGTTCAAGAATGGGATAGGTGGTACACATTTATTATATATAAGACCTTAAACCCTAAATGTGTTCTAATATATACTTGTTTTCTCTTTGATCATAGAATGGATAGATCATGGATGTCCATTCCAAATCACTGCACCCCAGAGTTTATTTTTGGTCTTGATCAGTTTATTAGATTTGCCGAGGAACATAGGAAAAAACCTGGAGATAGGTTCTACTGTCCATGTAGGCATCACGGTAATAACTTGAAAGTCAGCACTGGTGACGAAATCAAAAGTCATGTCATGTGCAATGGGATTGTACAAGGCTATACATAATGACACTTCATGGAGAGATTTCAAACTTGAAATCAGTGGATGTTGATAGTAGTACTTGTGTGGAAGAAGAAATTGCCTCTGATGACATAGATGTGAACAAACCAGTTCCAATAGACATCGTTGATGTGATGCTGGATAGTTGTGGGGTAGAGCACACCGATCCACCTCCCATGCTTAGAAACATTGTATTGGATGCTGAGATACTGTTATACATAGGTTGTACTAAGTTTATGAAGCTTAGCGATGTGTTGAGATTGTATAAGCTGAAAGCTAACAATAGATGGAGCGACAAAAGCTTCACGTCATTGTTGTCTTTGTTGAAAGAAATTCTTCCTGAAGGAAACGAGCTGCCAATCTCAACATACCAGTTAAAGAAATTGTTGTGCCCAATGGGAATGGAGGCCAAGAAGATACACGCGTGCCTGAAAGATTGTGTATTATTTCAAAAGGACTATGTGGATTTGAAAGATTGTCCAAAATGTGGTGCGTCAAGGTATAAATTGATGACTTCGGGGGAGTCCAAAACTAGTTCTCCTGCCAAGGTGATGTGGTATCTACCTATAATATCACGATTTCAACGCTTGTTTGCCAATCCGATAGATGCGAAGAATTTGAGGTGGCATGCTAATGTTAAGAAAAATAATGATGGGATCCTACGACATGCGTCTGATTCCCCATAGTGGAAGAAGATTGATTTATAGTACCCTAAATTTGGTGAAGAAGTTAGGAATCTAAAACTTGGTCTTTGTACATATGGGATGAATCCGTACGAGACATTGAGCAGCCAACATAGCACTTGGCCAGTTATGCTTGTTAATATGAAAAATAAGTACGTTATGCTGTTATTGTTGATATCAGGCCCTAAACAACATGGAAATGATATCGACATTTATCTTGAACCTCTAATTGATGAATTAAATAAACTCTGGGGTGAAGGTGTGATGACCTATGGTGCTTCACGAAGAGAGACATTTCATTTGCACGCTATGTTGTTTTGCACTGTTAATGACTTTCTAGCATATGGGAATTTGTCTAGATATAGTGTCAAAGGATCTAAAGCGTGTCCTATATGTGAAGAGAACACTAATTCAATATGATGGCGGCAAGACTATATATCTTTGTCATCGAAGGTTTCTTACAAAATTCCATCCGTATCATAGGTTGCGTAAAGCATTCAATGGACGGAATGAGGAAGGCAGTGCACCTAAACCTATAACAGGGGAGGTTGTTTATGAAAGAGTAAAAGACTTTGTCAATGAATTTGGTAAGAGATCACAATGTACCATGGCCACACAAAGTGACAAATCTTTATTCAAGAAGAAGTCAATATTTTGGGATCTTCCTTATTGGAGTTCTTTGGCAGTCAGGCATTGTATCGATGTCATGCACATTGAGAAAAATGTCTGTGATAGCGTCATTAGTACTCTGTTGAATATACTAGGTAAGACTAAAGATGGGATAAAATCCAGAATGGACCTATGTGAAATGGGAATAAGGGCATAATTAACAGAAGTAGTTAGTAGCGATCGAAGAACATACTTATATCCTACTTGTTACACATTTTCTAGAAAGGAGAAGAAAGCTTTTTATGAATGCTTGGTAAATGTTAAGGTGCCACAGAGTTACTCATCCAACATCTGCAGATTGGTAATAATGAAATATTTGAAGTTGATAGGTCTTAAATATCATGATTTTCACACTCTAATGCAACAAATATTGCATGTGGCAATTCCATCTATATTGCCGAAGCATGTAAGGTTTGCAATCACCAGACTTTGTTTCTTTTTCAACTGTCTGTGCAGCAAAGCTATTGACCCTGATACTCTCAATAAATTGTAAAGAGAAGTGGTTGTTATCCTATGTCAGCTTGAGATGTATTTTCCTCCTTTGTTCTTTGATATCATGGTACATCTTCTTGTCCGCTTGACTAGGGAAGTGAAAATGTTGGGACCAGTTTTCTTGCATTGGATGTATCCCTTTGAACGATACATGAGCGTTTTTAAAGGTGGTGTTCAAAACTGTTATCGGCCTGAAGGGAGTATTATTGAGGGTTATGTGGCGAGAGAGGTTATGGATTTTTGCAATGACTTTCTGAGTGCTAATGACACTCTTGTTAATGACAAGAATATTGAGGAGCATTTTGGCAAAGGAATTTTGGGATCACGGATGAAAGTAATCAGTCATGAGCAGTTGGAACAAGGTCACCTGTATATTTTACACAACATCAACAAAGTGAGTGTTTATATTGAGGAACATACCAATTTCATCAAGAGACAATATCCTCGAGCCAATTCAATGTGGCTTGTTAGAGAGCGTAACAAGACATTTATTAAGTGGTTTGAAGATAAAGTCTTACATCAACTATCTCAAAAACCAAATAATCTTACTAAAACTATCAAATGCCTCACCTTTAAACCAAAACTGAATGTTATGTCTTATGAAGGGTTTGACATAAATAGATTCTCATATTACACAAAGCATCAAGATGATAAGAGTGTCGTCCAAAAAAGTGGGGTCACCCTTCAAGTGTCTTCAATGTATTTTGCAAGTGCAAAGGATAAGAGTCCACGTGAAGTTAAAATGTCATATTACAATGTCATTGAAGACTATGGGAGTTTGACTACATAGATTTTAGAATTTCTCTATTTAAATGAAATTGGGTTGATATCACCAAAGGAGTTATAGTGGATGAATTAGGTTTCACATTAGTGAACTTTAAAAAGATTGGCGAGAAGGGTGAACCATTCATATTGGCATCACAGGCGAAACAAGTATTTTATGACGATGATCCTGCAAATGATAAATGGTCAGTTGTTCTTCATGGTAAAAGATAGTTCATTGAAGATCCTATAGATGAAGAAGAGTACTATGATAAGTATGATGAATCTAGTCCATTCTCAGTTGGGTTGCCAACACCACCAAATATTTAAGATAATGATGACTTGTATGTGCGCGAAGATCACAATGAAGGATTGTTAATTAATAAAAGATCGCAATATTAGAGGCATGCATTTTTATATTTTTTATGTGTTTTATTTTTCTGAATGTGAACTTTACAATGTTTTATTATCTTCTAGTTATGTCAAATGCTAAATGTTCGATTTTTTTAATGACACCTTCAGATGGATGAGCATGAGCATGATGACTGTGATGATGATTACCATGAGGGTGAGGATATCAATGTGCCGCCTCACAATGTAAGTTTTAAAAATATATCCTATATTTCTATCTATATGTTCATTTATAGTTATATCTCGTAAGTGTGTTTATTTTGTCAAATTTTAGGTTGATGATGTACCCCCTGAAGAACTTGCAGCACTTGATGAGCAGAAAAAAATTTGAAAAAGTGAGGGGAATCACTATGATGAACAAGTTACTACAACAAAGGGGCAATGGACCCAAATTGGCTATGGATTTTGATCACACAGGAAATCCAGTTGGAGTGAACCGCAACTCGTTTATTTCATATCTTGGGATTCTTACTCGTATCCATTGTAGTCCTAATTTTTAAATCTTAGCATAAAGTTCCTAAGGGGAAGAGAGACTTAGTATGGAAGGAACTATGTGTGAGTTATTATTATTTGCAATTCTATTTTTGTATATTACTAATTTTTAGGATACTAGTTAATAACAATTCTATTTTGTAGAGTATATTTGATCTGGATGGAAAGCTGCATCATAAATGTGTGGTGCAACATTATGGGAGGGTCCTAAGGAACTATAGGACAAATCTCACCCGAGATTACATATGCGATGCTGGGAACAGGTTCTTGATTGATTTCCAAATCTAGACATTGATCACTTTTTTACTAACTCTACACTAATAATTTTTGTTTGTATTCCCTTTTAAAAATAAATTTAGGAAGAAGGCAGCCACTGAGCAATGGAGCTACCTAGACCCCAAAGACTGGGAGGAGTTTGTTACCAAAAGAAAAGTAGATGAATTCAAGGTATTAAGCGCCACTCCCAATTTAATTAATGTACATTCTTATGTATTCACCTATTCAAGATTAACCTTTACTGTTACTAACCAAATCAATGTGCTTACTAACAAGGCTATCAACGATGCTCAAAGAGCAAGGCATGCACTGAATGTGCATGACCACACAATGGGTCCAAGAGGCTATGTAGGCATTCACCAAAGACTACATGCTGAGTCTACTGCTCAGTCTGCTGCTACTCAAGAGACTGCAGAGTCCTCTACTATTGGCCCTGCACCTCTTCTTCACCATGCTATGTGGATAGCTGGGAGGCAAAACAAGAAGGGAGATATAACAAATCCCGCAACTACTGAGGCGACTGCAAAAATGGTAAAATTGAACTCTTAGAGTGATCGATATTGATTATCGTTATGTTTACTTACCAATTTCTATTGATAGTGATTAGAGGGAGCTTCACGAGCAGAGGAAGGAAGGCAATTTTATCCCCGAGGGCACAGATTAATTGATAGTTTCTCTTGGTAACCCAGAGCATCCAAGACGTGTTAGGGGTGCATGTGCTGGTGTGGGCATAAAAGCATTCTTTGGGCCATCACAACGCAAATATGTCCCAAAAGCGGGACTATCAAATGTTGAGGTAACCTGTTCTTTTTTTAGAATGTTATTGTGAAATGGAATTCATAATACAAAACTAGTGTTTCCTTTCTCCATGTATAGGTAGATGAGTTAATTAATAGGAGAGTTGAGGAAGCACTTGATAGGAGAGTCGAGGAAGCACTTGATAAGAGACTCACTGAAGCAATTAGCAAGTGGCAGACATAGTACCTGTGGCATGCCGCTCTTCTCATACTGTAGAGGTGGTTGGGATTAATCCTGTAGATCCACCACCTAGCACGTCCACTGTAAGTAATTTTATGACATATATAGTATCTAGTCTTTTCAAGATGATATGCTTATGTATATATGTATATAACATTCTTTATGTAAATTTGTAGGGGTTGAAGCCATGCCGTCTAAAAAGTCAAGAATATATCATTGCATAGGAACATGCTTACCCAGCCCTTCCAGGGGACATGTTTCATGGGACTCCAGTACCAGCTGGTGCGGTTCGTGTGAGACCGATACATGTACTCCCCAATTGGAGGGATCTTCCGTTGCCATATGCCCACCCAAATTCTGAAATGCTTGGTGAGGCAGAAGGCAGAGTGATAATGTGGCCCAAAGCAGATGTCGTCTATACTAATATTGTAAGGTAAATTTACATAATGTTAATTTGTTAGTGTGTATATATGAGTCAATTGATCTGAAATTATATATACAGGTCAAAAGGAAGACACTCGCTACATCTCGACCTCTACCTCCACCTCTTGAAGTACCAAGTTAGCTTCCAAGGGACCTACACGCCTCATTATGTCCTAATTGTAGGGGTATGGCAGTATGGATAGGAAAACATGATTCAAATTTCCCTATAAATGTTTCTATTCCGGAGGATGTTGTAGGTCAATCATATGATAACAAACTATTTATATAAGATATTTTGGAGTTGTTTCATTATGATTGGATGAATACATCTATGATAAAGCTATGGATATGGTGAGATCTTGTTTATACATACATATACCTTGTTTTATATACGGTGATCTGGTTTCTTATATATTAATGCATACATAATACATGTTTTGCAGCCACTTACACATGATATGTATAGATTTTTCATTTTCCCATGTGGGATTTTTGGTTCCATGTTTGATTAGTCTTGTAGATAAAGACCCTTCTTTAGCTACTTCATACTACTGTGTTGCTTTTAAATATTTTGGTAAAAAAAAGAAGACGGTGATAATAGCTCAATTCAATGTCGAGTAAGTTTACTTTGCTTATAATTTGGACTTATGAAAATTACATTTTATTGTAGATTTTGAGTTATTAATTTTTAACTTTCTTACCTATAGTGGTAGGCATTGGGAGTTACTAGTTATCGTCCCCAAGACATTCACTATCTATTATCTAGATCCTGTGGGGAATGAATTGAATACATTATATGGACATACAATGAAAAAGCCATCATTCCTGTGATAAATATTTCATATTTTTATATCCATAAACATATGTTATTACATTAATATTTAATTATACAATTTAATGTGTTACATTAACATGTAGGGCTTTACATGAGTTCAAAAGAGATGGAGGAAAGATCCCCAAGAAAAAGAATCAACCACTAATTTGGGAGAATGTGAAAGTAATTTCCCGACTCCAATGTATATATTATTTATGTAAACTGTGCTTATTTGTATTTTTGAATATTTTGTATGTTTCAATTTATAGTGTGCTACACAAGACAACAGATGGGCATGTGCATACTATATGATGCGATTTATGGACCTAATAATCAAACATGCCGCAATGGAAATCGATGCCATACATAAGGTATTATATATAGTCTCATTAGATAATATGAAATATATCAATCTTATTATATATTATTAATTATATATGTATGTCATTATCTTTGTAGGTGTTTAAAACTGACTTGACTACAGGTGGAAAGTTATTAGATGTACATGCTCCCTATACGAGGGAAGAATGGATGATGTATGAGAAGAATGGGAAAAAGCCCTACAAGTAGTGGGAATTTTGAAATATGATTGGGATAGAGATGGCAATTATGACGATGATGAATAAAGAATGATATTTCTAAACTTTGTTCTCATAATTATTTTTGTGTGAATGTGAATGAATTTTTCTGAATTATCATATGTGTGAATGTGAAGATGATCAATACATGAATGTTTCTACATGTATCTAAATGTGAAAAGAGATGTGCAGGTTGCTAAATGTGTGTGAAAATGGAGGAAATTTGAAATGGAACTACTGGTTTCTACATGTGTGTGATGAAAAATAATATGAATTAAATGTGCTTATACACGTGTGTGATCATAAATTGTTGTCCATCTTGTTAATTTTGTAGGTTTGTGGCCTGTTGTTGGCTGATATCAATGGATGTTGTAAACCTGTAGTTTAGAACTGAAGTATAGGTTTCCGCATCATGCTGACCAGCCATACAGCAGACATGCAAACTGATAAGAAAAAAATCATAGAATAGGTGTTAGTTATTAGAATAAAACCGACAACAAAAACATACAACATCGATTATTAGCAAAAAGCCACCATCTATGTGGCTATGGGTGTCAGTTATATATAAAAACTGACGCTGATGGTACCCTTGCTGGCGTGTTTTATTGGTGGCAGGAAGGGTTATATAGTGTCAGTTTTTGTGAAATGCCAATGTCTTTGACCTGGATATAGTGTCAGTTTTATTAGTTAACCGAAACCTATACTGCTCTTGCTAGCACGTTTTTGGTGGCGGGAAGGGTTATGGTGTCGTGTTAAAACTAACGTTGAAAGTTTCGACTTTTAGCGGTGCCTACTTGGGTGTCTCTCTGAAACCAACGCCAAATGCCTTAAATAATCAACACTAAAGGTCGGTTTTATACACTGTTTATTGCATAAAAGTTGATTATATGTTGTTTACGGGAAAGGGAGTAATTGGTAATGGTGAGAGAATATTAGTTTCTTCCCTAGTGTTGAAATATGACTTGCATGCTTAAAAGATGTTAACTTGTAAGATATCTGTTGGTATGTATGCCCTGAGAGCCAATCATGGGATGATTGGTGGGATACATTAAGATTGATTTGATAAACATCAAAGGCAAGCTTCCAATTCTTTCTGGTTCAGTCATATGAGATAGTGATAGAACAGATTGAATGTCTATAGAATGACAGTACTCAATGACGTATACCTTCAGGTTGAGGACCTGAACGATGAGATCATACGGATGCTAAGAGTTTGTACATTCTCATTATGTCCCTAGTCGGATGTCATTGTGGAAGGTAGATAGATAGCAATGACACACAAGACTAGATTGTGGTGTTGGTTGATGACATAATCTCATTAGTCATGATATAGAGATATCAAACCAAATACATAGGTACTTGTTAGAGAACAAGTGTATCGGACAGACCCACCGTGAGTTTGACACATGGAACCATGACATGGTAGTCACAGTCAGTACTCACAGTGATGGTGGTGAGTGTGATTCTTTGACTTGAAATCACTACACTCAACACATATCATTGGGCACACTTTGACATCATCAAACGCAGTCCTGAAACATGGGTTGTTATAAAGGTGATGATTGGGTGGCTTTGACACATGGGGCTTTTGAGGGGTGAGTGATAAATATGGGATTTGTACCTCCTCATGGAGTTTGATATCCAAGTCCACTTGATGAGTAGAATTGAAATAGGTGTGTGCACGCATGTGTGAATCAGTATGTGATATTAATTTCATACATATCTCTTCCAATCTGCTCTGAGATCAAGAAAGTGAATGAACGTTGACAGGATGACTGTTCCATGCCTCGAGTTCATTCAAGATATCAGTGACAAAGGAATTATACATTCACTGTATCACCATTCACGGATTGTAGGATTGAAAGTTGTTCTCCAACTTTCTACTTTCACTTGGGTAGCACTGATGTGTGACTAGGCACCGCTCTTTTCTTGTGAAGTCATAAGTGTTATGGACTTTCACTGCCAACGTGAAATGGACCTGCAGGGTCACACACAGGATTTAACTTGGAAGAGGAGTTTTGTCCACAAACAATGTTTAGATTGATTGCTAAAGGAGTTTAGTAGTTCAATTAAACACTCAATTAATTGATAGCTCAATATCATTATGTTCAAGGTGTTGGACGCATTGATTGGAGTAGCGGATTGATTGAAATCGCAATTGACTGATTCTGCACAATCTTCACTCCCAACCGATCGGCTCATGTGATGAACCGATCGGATGAGCTTGGTGAACCGGTTGTCTTAGGTTGTGAGTCGATCAGATCATGCACAGGGTGAAACGATTGCTTAAAATGTTGAAACGATCGATTCAACTGGTGCAACTGAGCAAGTTGGGAAAGTAGGATTGGTGAGAATTTTCCTTGCGTTTCACTTGCCCAATTTGATTGGAACAAGGATTGGTATTTGATACCAATTAGAAACAAAAAAAAGGAAAGTCAATCGGGAACTGATCAGGACCATGAACCGGCCGGTTCAGAAGTGAACCGATCGGCTCATGGGTCCCAACCGATCGGTTGAGGTGTAAACCGACCGGTTCAGGTCCCCAACTGACCGTTTCAGTTGTGAAATGATCGGTTCAGGTTGCGAGTTGATTGTTTTGTGGAAAATCTCGAACCCTTCTACTCATGCTTTTAGTCCTGCATTGCCCGGGATGGAGAACCCTGTCCCATGACCCTCCTATATATAGGGGTATTGGGGGCTTCTCAAAGAACAACTCAGTGCAACCAGTTGCTCTGTGAAGTTGTCGTTCTCTCTGGTTTTGGTAACCAAGAGAGAGCCCGAGCAAGTGCTACCCGATAAGGGAGGCACATCAAGGGAAAGACAACTACAGAAAGCAATTGGTGGCAGGAGAGTGTGTTGGCAACTAGTACGCTGACAGGAGGGTGCGACTCCTTCCAATTCCTTGTGGGACAAGGAGATTGGAGTTCTAGGTGGTTCATGTGGACTACTTCAGAGGAGGGAGGTTTCTGCCGCTCAGAGGACAACTGTCAATCCCGACAGTCCCGGTGAGACCAGGAGTCTTCAGTCTCGGTGCGACTAGGAGCTGCACAGACATCGTCCAAGACCAAAGGTGAAGACCGCACAAGGCGTGAGGTATTGTCGCCGAACAAGCCCCGGGACAAGGTATGATTCCATAAACCATCCTTTCCAATTGTATAGACGTTGACGCGTTTCTTTATTCTGGCTTTGGGGAGAAAATTTTTGTTTCTGATGCCTTCTCTACCTTCCCTAAAACCCAACAGTGGTATCAGAGCCACGTCAACTGCTCTATACTTTAGGAATATCGATATGATTGATTTTGGTTTGTCGCCTTTATTTATTGCATACGATGCGAATAAAATTGGCTTTATGCATGTCCAATCCTAAATCCACAAATCCCAAATTACATAAATGATATGTATTATTAATGCAGTCGATACACATCACCCTTAACCGAGTTTTGTGGTGGATGTATAGCATGATTATGGCCAATAAACCCTATCTGTGTATGGTTGTATGTGGTTGCTTGCATCTCGGTCTGCGCACTGATCTTCCTTCTCCTTTTCCTGATGTAACTCGAAATAATTCGAGATTTCTTTCCTACCTTTGCTCCCCTCAAATGTAACTCGAGGTTTCTATTTTTGCAATGTAAAATAGGATAGATTTTATTTCGTGTTATGTCAAAGAACGGAGGACATCCTGACGACAGCTGAGACGGTCGGTTCAAAGCGTGAACCGATCGGTTGACGTTCTAGATAATCGGTTCAAGGAGTGAGCCGATCGGTTGGTGACTGGTTCCAGGAGCAAGACGAGCGGGTGGCGGCCATGATGAGATGCACGATGACTAGGCAAACCGATCGATTGGAGGAGCCAAGCGATCGGCTGGTGGCACCCAGCCAACTGGCATGATGGCGAGCCGATCAGTCACGTGATGAATTGATCAAACCCAGAAAGGTAAAGCACAGAGTTCATCTTGTACAGGTTGCATGTGATGTAAACCTAGATGACCGTGATTCCTCTTGGCTCGAGGAATCACATTAGGATGGCCATAATCATCGCTTTTATTGTTTTGCATGTTTTCTGTGGGATATAGTATGTATATGATACGTACTATGTATTATGGTGATTGGATATGTATATGTATATAAAACCAAATCCCTCATTAAATATTAAGTTTTAGATGCCTTCCAAATGTGACACATGTGAAAAGCTTGATCGACCAAGTGTGGGCACGCCCAAGCATGGTGCACCGTCTATCTCGTGGAAGCGTGAAGGATGAATGTGTGGGTCTGCCCAAGCAGGGTGCATATTCATCGTGTTGGCTTTGGGTCGGACTTAACAAGGTGACCTAGATAGGATCTAGCACCTTGAGGCATGGAGATGATCATGGCAAGGAGTTGCATATGACATCTTATCAAGAGTTGCATATGATGCAATTGGCAAGAGTTGCCTACCTGAGAGATCTAAGTTGTGGGTGACAGCCTAAGCTGGTCCATGACTTAGAGGATTTCAGGATCTTTCCCACTAGAAGGTTGTACGCTGCAATCTTCTGAATTGATAGTGAGGGCTATCAATTTGAACTAAAATAGTGGGAGCAATAATTAATTAAAGGCCTAATTATATCGTCAACTTTTCAAATCATTCAAATAAGTCAAAAAAATGAGTTTTTGGACTAAAATTGCATATTTCCTTTTGTAGTACAAATGACAACAAACAACAATCACTTTTCTTTGCGATTGGTCCTTGAAAAGGACAAGCTAAATGGGACAAACTTCCATGACTGGTATAGGACATTGAGAATTGTTCTCACTCAAGAGCAAAAGCTCTATGTCCTGGATATTCCAACTCTAGAGGAACCTGCTCCTAATGCACGAAAGGTAGAAAGGGACGCTTACAAGAAGCATTCTGATGATGCCATTGATGCAAAGTGCTTAATGTTGTCCTCTATGAACCACGAGTTGCAGAGACAACATGAGAACATGGGTGTCATTGAGATGATTTAGCATCTCAGGAACATGTATGAAGATCAAGCACGATAAGAGAGATACGATGTCTCAAGGGCACTGTTCAAGTGCATCATGACAGAAGGAGATCCAGTTGGTCCTCACACACTCAAGATGATTGGGTATGTGGAGAACGTGCAAAGACTGGGGTTTCTACTGAGCCAAGAGTTGGCTACTGACGTGATACTGTAATCGTTGCCAGAATCCTACAGTCAGTTTGTGATGAACTACAACATGAACAACTTTGATAGGCCACTGTCAGAGTTGTTGGGCATGTTGAGGACAGCCGAGACACAGATGAAGAAAGACAAGCCTAAGTCTGTGATGGTGATCATGAGCAAGTAAGGCAAGTCCAAGCGTAAGGGCAAGGGAAAAGCTAAGAAAGGTTCTGATGCTAGCCAGGAGCCCAAGTTGTCTTCAGCTCTCAAGGCCAAGGGAGGCGTGACCAAGAAAGGAAATTGCCACCATTGTCAAAAGCTGGGACATTGGAAAAAGAATTGTCCTCTCTATCTGGAAGAACAAAAGAAGAAGGAGGCGACAACCGTCTCTACCTAAAGGTGTCATGAAAGTAAACTTGTAACACTTTTTGAGGTATATGATACCAAGATGTAAAGTGTAAAGCACTCAATAAATGGGGCAAGTGTTGCCGCCATAGATAGGAGTACTTTAGTTTATTTTCAGCCTAAAAGGAATGTAATATAGTTATGAACTGCTATTTCATATTTGCTAATAGATAGAAACACTTTATTTTTGCATATTGTATGACAATGATGGCAATCAATAAAGAGATGTTTCAATATGATCTTTGTGGAAATGCCTTGTTTATCTTGTGGTATTTGATATGCATAAGATAAAATGATACCTAAAAGTTATAGAAAACTCAAACAATAAAATTAGCATCAATCATGAGAAATTCATTTCTAGTGTCCATGTGATGGATAAATCTAGACTCTTTTGGTTAGAGAACCAGTAAGAGACATGAATATCTTGGACATGATTAATCAATCTTCGCTAATGGTAGTGGGAGAATGATTGTCCTATTAGGTATAATACATGTGATGTATTTACATACCTATTGGAACAAATGCTAATACTTCAAATGGTGTTTAGACAAATACCAATATGAATATCTTGAAGTGTTCAAGAATATCATAGATGAAGTACAAATTTGGTAAAGTGTTAATTCTTGATGAGATCAATGAATGAAATACTTGGACCAAATGTTTGAGATCCTTATGAGTGATTATGATAGTGTATCATAGTGAACTCATGATTAAGGCATGGTGATGTCTAA
This sequence comes from Alisma plantago-aquatica, assembly GCA_963693085.1. Lineage (NCBI taxonomy): Eukaryota > Viridiplantae > Streptophyta > Magnoliopsida > Alismatales > Alismataceae > Alisma > Alisma plantago-aquatica. Next base: position 1,183,180,397 of record OY856410.1, read on the forward strand.
ATCAAGAAGGAATCATACTCTAAGGAGTTAGAGAATGATTATCAAATAACTGAATTCTTCTTAATAAAAGAATACCCCACACTAATAAAGGACATTAAGAATCACAAGGAGTTGTGAGTTCTTATATCCTTAACAGATACACCTCAATTATCTATGTGATGAGTTGTTCATGTGATGAGTGAACTATCTAGATGAATATGAGGAACCAAATTTTGAGTTATGGTTTATGACCATTACATCCTAAATGACATCCATGTGAACCATAAGGTATGACCTTGATGGTAGCACCCATTGGATGAAATCCATAAGTGCAAATGGAGTCTTAAGTGTTAAGACACATGGATAATATTTTGAGAAGGATGATGCTTGGTGATTGCAACTTAATGACTAAGACATTTGGCATATGGATACAAAAAATAGCATTCCTATGAGGAATAAAACAAGGATGTGTAATGCAAATGAAGTCTATAAGTTACAATGGACTAATCAATGTGATTGATTGTGTACAAGCAACTCAAAATTGGATCTTTACTTTGATGATATAGTCAAAGGGTTTGACAGATATGTCAAAGATAAAGAAGGGATTTGTGATTTAGTGGGAGCGTATTCACATTCCACATGTTGATGTGAAATGGAAATGTTCTAGAATGGAAATCCAGAAAGTGGAAATTATCTTTAAGGAAGATAGAGATGTTTCCTATGTGATAGGAATAGAGATCTATAGAGATAGTTCTTGAAAAATCTATTGACCTGAAAAGAGAGAGCATACATTGGCAATCTGTACTGAAGTGTTCAGTATGCACAGATTCAGTGGGAGAAAGTTTGTCCATGTTACATGGAGTTAGTATCCCAAGGCCAAGAGTCCAATTCTTATGAAGAATGGGAACACTAAGAATAGATATGGATCTATCATGTATGTAATCATCCCATTATCTTGCATGTATCGACATGGCAAGAACAAAATGCATTCATCATCTTGTATGTAGGACATAGCAATATGATGTGCTCATCCTGATAACTTGTATGTAGGACATGACAAGTGGATGTCTGTCTGCTTCCAGTAAGGGTTACTGGAATACCATGAGAACTTGATAAGTACTTGTGAAGTACTAGTTCTATGGAGATAGGGAAGATTTCAATGTAAAGAGTTACATTGATGCGAACTTCCAAAAGGACAGAAAATTAATCACAAAATATATATAGGATATATAAAAGTGAAAGTTTGTTGATAATTGGAAGTGTTCCAATAAAACCATTTAAAAGGAAATGCCGAGTGTCTATGTGTTGGAGAACAACAGTGGATACTATATGGATATGGAAGTTCATGAGATGAACTTATAGATATTCCACTCATTGATGACAAGTATGGAATCCTTGACCATGCAATGTGGCTAAAGGTTAGCAAAGGAATACTAGATCGCATATTACGGCAACTCCATCTCATACGTGTGACGTACAACGAAGAGATGAGAGACATGCAATTTAAACTGACTTTGGCAAGGTGTTGCCATAACTCATTATGTTCACACTAGAGCACAGTAACATGTGGGACATGTTTGAAGATCACTATGAATATGATTCAAGGGTGATTGGCTCACAGTGCAAGTGGGAGTCTGTTGGTATGTATGCTCTGAGAGCCAATCATGGGATGATTGGTGGGATACATTAAGATTGATTTGATAAACATCAAAGGCAAGCTTCCAAACCTTTCTGGTTCAGTCATATGAGATAGTGATAGAACAGATTGAATGTCTAGAGAATGACAGTACTCAATGACGTATGCCTTCAGGTTGAGGACCTGAACGATGAGATCATACAGATGCTAAGAGTTTGTACATTCTCATTATGTCCCTATTCGGATGTCATTGTGGAAGGTAGATAGACAACAATGACACATAAGATAAGATTGTGGTGTTGGTTGATGACAGAATCTAATTAGTCATGATATAAAGATATCAAACCAAACACATAGGTACTTGTTAGAGAACAAGTGTACCAGATAGACCCACCGTGAGTTTGACACATGGAACCATGACATGGTAGTCACAGTCAGGACTCACAGTGATGGTGGTGAGTGCGATTCTTTGACTTGAAATCACTACACTCAACACATGTCGTTGGGCACACTTTGACATCATCAAACGCAGTCCTGAAACATGGGTTGTTATAAAGGTGATGATTGGGTGGCTTTGACACATGGGGCTTTTGAGGGGTGAGTGATAAATATGGGATTTGTACCTCCTCAGGGTGTTTGATATCCAAGTCCACTTGATGAGTAGGATTGAAATAGGTGTGTTCACGCATGTGTGAATCAGTATGTGATATTGATGTCATACATATCTCTTCCAATCTGCTCTGAGATCAAGAAAGTGAATGAACGTTGACAGGATGACTGTTCCATGCCTCGAGTTCATTCAAGATATCAGTGACAAAGGAATTATACATTCATTGTATCACCATTCACGGATTGTAGGATTGAAAGTTGTTCTCCAACTTTCTACTTTCACTTGGGTAGCACTGATGTGTGACTAGGCACCGCTCTTTTCTTGTGAAGTCATAAGTGTTATCGACTTTCACTGCCAACGTGAAATGGACCTGCAGGGTCACACACATAGGATTTAACCTGGAAGAGGAGTTTTGTCCACAAATAATGTTTAGATTGATTGCTAAAGGAGTTTAGTAGTTCAATTAAACACTGAATTAATTGATAGCTCAATATCATTATGTTCAAGGTGTTGGACGCATTGATTAGAGTATCGGATTGATTGAAATCGAAATTGACTGATTCAGCACAATCTACACTCCCAACCGATCAGCTCATGTGATGAACCGATCGACTGAGCTTGGTGAACTGGTCAGCTCAGGTTGTGAGTCGATCAGCACATGCACATGGTGAAACGATTGCTTCAAATGTTGAAACGATCGATTCAAATGGTGCAACCGAGCAAGTTAGGAAAGTAGGATTGGTGAGAATTTTCCTTGCGTTTCACTTGCCCAATTTGATTGGAACAAGGATTGGTATTTGATACCAATTAGAAACAAAAGAAGGAAAGTCAATCGGGAACTGATCAGGACCATGAACCGGCCGGTTCAGAAGTGAACCGATTGGCTCATGGGTCCCAACCGATCGGTTGAGGTGTCAACCGACCGGTTCAGGTCCCCAATCGACCGTTTCAGTTGTGAAACGATCGGTTCAGGTTGTGAGTTGATTGTTTTGTGGAAAATCTCGAACCCTTCTACTCCTGCTTTTAAACCCGCATTGCCCGGGATGGAGAACCCTGTCCCATGACCCTCCTATATATAGGGGTATTGGGGGCTTCTCAAAGAACAACTCAGTGCAACCAGTTGCTCTGTGAAGTTGTCGTTCTCTCTGGTTTTGGTAACCGAGAGAGAGCCTGAGCAAGTGCTACCCGATAAGGGAGGCAGAACAAGGGAAAGACAACTGCAGAAAGCAATTGGTGGCAGGAGAGTGTGTTGGCGACTAGTACGCTTATAGGAGGGTGTGACTCCTTCCAATTCCTTGTGGGACAAGGAGATTGGAGTTCCAGGTGGTCCGTGTGGAATACTTCAGAGGCGGGAGGTTTCTGCCGCTCGGAGGACAACTGTCAATCCCGACAGTCCCGGTGAGACCAGGAGTCTTCAGTCCCAGTGCGACCAGGAGCTGCACAAACACCGTCTAAGACCGGAGGTGAAGACCGCACAAGGCGCGAGGTATTATCTCCGAGCAAGCCTCGGGACAAGGTATGATTCCAAAAACCATCCTTTCCTATTGTATAGACGTTGACGCGTTTCCTTGTTTTGGGTTTGGGGAGAAAACTTTTGTTTCCGCTGCCTTCTCTGCCTTCCCTAAAACCCAACAATTCATGACTGTGGTATGTTTGGAGTGATTGCCATGAGTTATTTCTATGTTGCTAATATATGAAAAGCCATCTCATTTGAATGGAAGAAGGATAGTTCTATGTATATTCTTCTGTTAGGGTGTAAGTTTCTAAGACACAACAACCAATGGAATTTTGGGAGGTCCTTTACCCTTGTCTCATCAAGGAAACTCATTCAGGTGAATGCCTCAACTAGCTAGAGGAGAAATATGTACACCTTATTCTAAGAATTTAGGTCATGCTGATCACACATTTTATACCTTATGGAGTCATTTGCTACTTTTTATGTATTTTTCTACTGAAAGGTTGCCTTAAACTCTAGTTGGTGTAAACATAGAACAATGAACCTAACTAAAAAGAGAAATAGAAGTTTTAGAGCAGTGAGTCTGTATATACATTCCCCTGGGTCTTAAAGAAGGGTGGGGAAATAAGTTAATCTTATAGCAACCTAGAGTTGTGAGAATATACTCAGAGCCATATATTAATGAATATATGGGTACACTTAGGATCTAATATTCTATCATCTATAAACAATATCAAGACTCGATGATGCCTTATAAGTAGTATGATGTTTTATCAATGGTGGTTATCCTATTTATGGTGCCATGAATTGTGTACCCATGCAAGCCTATTTTGGGGGATCAACTTTTAAGCATATATAGACGATGGGCTAGTTGGAGTGTTCCGCACCTTTTTGATGTCCCGCTTGGACCTGATGGTGTGAGGTGAGGCCTAGAGAATTAAGATGTTCCTAATCTTGTATGGATAGCAAGGATGACTTATTAGCATCTAGTTAGTTGGTTGGATGGTATGCCTCAATCGGACCAGGGCCTAAAAATATACATCATCCATGTAGCATAACTATTTAGTTTTAATTGATGCTAATTATAGTTGCTCCTTAGATGGATTACTCTTAGTGATTATTTTTATATTGAGCTACATAACAGTCTTGCAAGTAGTCTTGGTATCACGTCAAATTGGTAAATGCCTTCAGATTTACAAGTAATTCATATGCTTATTTCTTTTACAATTTCCTTCATAATATTCTTTTTTACAAGTCATATATGTTTTAGGAGTTATATCATATCATTGAGACTTGAGGTCTCCATCCTGTGATTTTTCACACTTTTTAGGTGAGAGACCAAACTATCCTGAGAGTGGAAAAGAATTTCAACAAGGAGGGAGAAGGTTCAAGATCACAGATGGGTGATATATCTGTGAAGAAATATCAAAGGTGGGTGATACTTGCATGAATTCCTTTAGAGATAAATCATAAAGCCATAGCCTCCCATGTAACCTTAGGCTCAGGCGAGAATGTTTCGGTTAATTGTGCACAATCTTTAACAACTGTGATTATGAGTTTTGTAACAATATGCACATATGTTATATATTAACAACACATATGTGATGCATAAGTTGTTTTTATTTTAATGAGATATTGTGGGTGTGGCTTTTGACCTTTTGGTTAATTAAACACTTACAAACTACAACATGTTGGATTTTTGGAAATACCACACTCATATTTTGATGATGCAAATAGTTCTCATTTGTGTCATTAACATGTGCATTTAGTATTTTAGGTGATCAACGAACTTAGACATGATCCAACAATAAAGAACATGCTATAATATATGTCTTCAGATGAACAAGGTTCTCGAAGCAAATCCTACTGAAGAAGAGATCAATAAAGCCACCTTTATTATGCATAAAAAAGGCCCCTGGCCCGGACGGTTTCCAAGCCAACATCTTCAAAATTAATGGGACATTATAGGAAAAATCATGGATGCATACATCAAGGGATGGTGGAAGAATTAACATACCATCGATAACATCCGACTAATATTGTACTGATCCCCAAAGTAAAAGAACCAAATATGATGAATGAGTTCAGACCAATTAGCCTTTGTAATACTATCTAGAAGATTATCTCAAAGATGATGGAAGGGAGAGTCATGCCTTTTTTGAAAAATGTTGTGTCTCCCAGACAAGCATGTTTATTATTGGAAGGTTGATAAGTGACAATGCCCTTATCACCTTTAAGATGGTGCATTCTATGAAAAGAATGACCAAAGGTAAGAAGGGTCAAATGTCCATATAGTTGGACATGAGAAAATGTATGATCGCGTGGAATGGGATTCCATTATCAAAGTTATGAAAATAGTGGGGTTCAATAATATGTGATGCAAGAAAATTAATGATGTATCACTTCCACTTCCTTTGCTTTTATTATCAACAGATGTAAGAGAGGACATGTGATCCTCCAAAGGGGTCTCTGACAAGGGGATCCCATTTCTCCTTGTCTTTGTCTCTTCTGTGCAGACACTTTTTCTTTGCTTCTTAACACTATAGCCTTAGAGGGCCTCCTGATGGGAGCCAAGGTCACTAAGAATGACATGTGTATTACACATCTCTTCTTCGACAATGATTCCATATTATTCACTAGATCAAATCTCCAAGAATCCAAGAAGGTAGCCAAGATACTAAGCTATTATGAAGAGGGTTCAAGGTAGAAAATCAACCTACACAGGACGGAGATCTCCTTTAGATGTAATGTGGGAGAGGTGAACAAAGACAATATCATTGCAGAGCACCAAGTCAAATGAGTCAAAATCCACAAAAAGTATTTGGGTCTCCCTACCTTCATTGGGTGATCCAAACATGTGGTCTTTAGTGAGTTGAAGGACAAAATCACAAAAAAGCTAAGTGGATGGAAAGAAAAGGTTCTCTTTTAGGAGGGAAAAGAAGTTATGATCAAGGTGGTGGTATGATCTATACCCATACATATAATGATCATTTAGTCACATTCTAGAAAACATTATTGAAGATAACACTAGGATGATGTGCAACTTCTGGTGGAGTGATAGTGAGGGGAAGATAACACTACACTGGGCTTTAAAGGACAAGTTATGTCAACTCAAGAGCAATGGAGGTTTGGGTTTTAGAAATATAAGGGTTTTAACACAACTCTTTTGACTACACGGTTCCAACGCCTCCTTAATGACCCAAGATCCACAAAGGATGAAGTCCTAGAGGCTAGAAATTATATGGGTAAAAGTGTGCTTGAGGCAGCGAGGGGCTTCAACCCCAACTATACCTACATATCTATTTAGGAAGCACAATCTCTAATGGTGGAAGGGCTCAGACTGAATGTGTCATGTGATTCCTCAATGAGCATATGGAATGATAAATGGATCCCACTAGAAGGGGATGTGGGGAATCCATCGAGAACATGGAGGGAACTACCAAAATAGGTTTAGGAATTAATAGATAGAGAAGAAGGATCTTGGAGGACAGATTTCATCAAGACTATATTCAATAAGGAAGATACCCATGCTATTATTTCTATACCTATTACAAATGGTAGGTAGAAACATTGGTACTGGTACCTCACCATGGACATGATTTTTATTGTTAGATCATCTTATTGGTTTGGCCTCAATAACCACCCTGATAATTGGGAGACAAACAACAACATAAACATGGGGATTGAATGGAAGAAATTATGGGATCCCACTTACCGCCAAAGCTCAAGTACTTTGTATGGGAAGCCTATAAAAATAACCTATCAACCAATAGAAACCTCAAGTCCAGACATGCCAGAGACATTCACAAGTGCCATTGTGCAATATAGAGATTGAAACCCCAATCATGCTATTCTAACATTAACTGTAGAAGGTAGTTTCTGGGAGGATCAAACAAATGCCACACTCTTATTGGAAATATTTGTAGTATTAGTAGTAGTAGTAGTAGCAACAATACTTCTACTACTACTACTACTACTACTACTACTACTACTACTGCTGCTGCTACTGCTGCTGTTACTAGTAGAAGCTAGTTTCTGGGAGGATCAGACAAATGCAGTAGTAGTAGTAGCAGTACCAATAGTAGTATTATGGAAATATTTGTCATCATCAAAAAGGGGGAGATTGTTGGCTTCTTGTACATGCCACACTCTTATTTTGATGATGTAAACATATCTCATTTATGTCACTAACATGTGCTTTTAGTATTTTAGGTGATCATAGAACTTAGACATAATAAAAGAATAAAGAAGATGTTGTAATATATGTTTTAGATGTTTGTAGGTCAATTTGTACCACGTATATTCTTTGTACAAGTGCATTTTATATAAATGGATAGGAATGATGTCAGAACAAGTGATGACTGGTCTAATTTGTTCCTAAACCATTATTCACATTTATATCAAGTCTTTACGATAGTTATGTGTCATTAGGAAAATCATTTGATATGTTTTTCAAAATTTAGTAATGACTTTACATGTAATTTTTTGATCAAACCCTTTGTCAACCAAAATCCATTTTGTTTGAACTATATTTTGACCGAGAATTAGCAGTTGTAGAAAAAAAAATCATTGCAAAATAGTTGTCACATTTTTTGCGAAGAGATTGACTCTCAATTAAACTACACTTCAACTAAGATGAATATCATTTGAAGTAGAGTTTGACCGAGAATAGTCTTCAATAGTTACTTTCTAGTTGTTTTGAACTCAAATTTTGACATCCTTATGACTAGTTTTATATTTGGCTTGATCCAAACACTCCAAACAGCTATATTGACCATTATTAAGTGTTTACTATATATGTGAGTGCCATATGAACACTTAGGACACACTTGAGAAATCTATTACATACTATCCTTATCCAAGCTTAGAATTCTACATTGATATCTTCATATCTAAGTCATAGCTCAATACAAGTGTCCTACATCAAATACAACCTTGTCTATTATTTGGGGAGAGGTGATCATCACTTGTGTATAGAGAACTTGAATTGTAATTTTTAGAAGAGTTATAAATTCCTTCTTTATCTCTTGTTCACCTTGTTGGTTATTGGTGCTTCCATCTACTTCTTGTGAGAAGGCTATGGGGAAGCTTCTTGGGTCTATTTTTTGCGAGAAGGTTGCGTCCAAAGAAGGATATTGATTGTGATCTATTCCTTCATATGAGAAGGTTGCGCCAAAGAAGGATATTGACTGTGTTGAGACACAAAAGGCACCAATTGTTTGATGTACTCTTTATCTATTAAGAAAATTGTTAAAATACAAAATTGAAAATCCTGATTGGGAACAACCATGTAGTAGACTGACATGTTTTGATGGAACCACCACTACTAGAGAAACAAGATATGTCATTGGCCATTTTAGGCATGTACATTGTCAGTTCCCAACCGACAACCAAGTGGGCGATGCTAAAAGTCAAGCCTTTTTGACAGTTCAGATAATCGATGACAATACTTTTTGTCATCGACTCCATGTTACCACAAAAGTGATGATGTAACACACATCAGGAGATAAATTTGTAATGAGAAATAACCTTTCCTTATCGATTAGGTGAATAGAAATATATGCCTTATGATAACCTATGATAGTTCCTCGTTGGTTTGAAAATAGTCGACTTCGAATAGCTTGATGTCAATTTTATCAGTGATTGGATAGTGAAATTTTTTAGGTATACCTCGTCAGTTTTCCATAAATAACTAACATAGAAAGTATATGCAGTTGGTTATTTATAAATAAATGATAATAAATGTCTTAAGTTTTTTTTATATGGTAGGTCTGTAGACCTATTGTTTGGCTTCTAGCCTTTCTACTGCCTATTTTTCTTCACACTAAAACTTCTAAAGAACTGCATGCCTATGCAAACATCACATCTTAACAACAAGCCATAAAACTTGCAAGAATAAAGATATGTATACAAAATATCATAGTTCATTTGATACAATAGACACAAACATGCTAATAAACCTCAACATTTGTCATTTTTCACTTCAAATGCACACACATATCCAAGAAGTCACAACTGAATTAATTTATTTCTCATCCACAAATTCAATTTTATACTCACAAATACACATCATTCTCTTCATCATGCGTTTGACATCCATTTCACACACATATACACTTCACATTCAGTTCACACACACATATACATACCAACGTCAGCTGCCATCTTAAATTTTAAGTCCATAATGTATAATAATATAACAAACAAAAATCTAACATCAAAGTTTGAACCATAAAAATATCAACTCTCCTATTCATCATTCAAGTCCACATGTTTGATGAAGTAGTTTGCCCACCGTTCGCATAGGTCACTCAACTACTCCAATGTATAAGGTTTAGTATTATGAAAAACTACAAAGAGAATGATACTTCGAATTAGATTTGATTATTTGAATTATCAAATGAGAGTAATTCATTAATATGATTCAAGACTAATAAAATAAACTTCTCTATTCATTTGATATGTTGCTCGTGCATGACAATCGTCTGCATGTACAACATCAGGTAATATGCTCATGTCCAATCACTGTCTTTTATATGGGACAATAGATTTACAATTACTTTAATAAATATAATTAAGTGGAGTTGGTAATATATGCAATTAGAATGAGAATATTACATCAACACTCTTCAAAGTTACTAATTTCTTTTTCATATCTACTTTTCCTCTGTCGCTACAGAATGTTTTCACACCCCTATAAGTTAAATTAAAAGATATGTTGCATTATTAAAATTTCATATGATGCAAACATGAATAAATATCTTGAGCACCAAAAAACAATACTTATTCATGAATCACCAATTTCATTGGGTGTCCCTAATTGGGTTTTAGTTTTATATACAAGGATCATAGAAATATACACTCTATGTCTCACGAACAATCACTAACAATTGTCAATACTTATTTATGAGTAAATAGAAGGCAAATAAAATAAAAACTAAATTCCACAATAAGTTATATTTAAAAATTAGACATATAAACAACAAGCCCACATTTTACACGATGTTGAAGGAAGCTATGATCACATTCTTGGAAGCACCAAAAAACTGCATCGTGGCACTCACATAATCTTTGACATCACTCAGATCTCTAAGTACATTGCTAATCAATGATGGCATTAGGAATGTCACATTTGCTATTCTAACCTTAGCATTCTCGTAATAAAATGATTCAACACACACACACACACACACACACACACACACACACACACACACACACACACATATATATATATATATATATATATATATATATATATATATATATATGTATGTATATATATATATGCAATACTCAATTATTATGTGGGAAACAATTAAAAAATATGTATTCTTCACATATGATGGGGTATTTAGACTCATTATATCCAAAGTCCTATCACAGATGTGTTCAACCATTCATACTCAAATAACTCAAAAATATTTGTCAACACTATATCAATGTGGCAATCTATACTTACGATCTCCTCCAGAAGGCTGATCACCATGGTATCAGATTGGTCTATATTGTCTAACTATCTCATCAACATCTTACATCTAGGGCCTAAGGAATCAAATATAATAAAATGCGGGGGTATATACTTTGAAACCTTAGGTGATTTCTTAGCTCCTATGGGCTGCATACACATGTTCTCATATTTGCTTTCGATTATTTGTATAAATTTCAGTATACATTTGTCATTCCTCAAGAAACTATAAATTCATTGTGTGTATCCTGAGGGGTGAAATTTCCCTCCTTTGTTAGCTCACCCAACTCCAACTATTCATCATCAAAATTGACTAATCAGTCTAACGTAACAATCCAGTGAAAAAACAAGATGGACATATTGTGAGACCAAGAAATGAAACATTTTCGAAGTCACCTCCTTTGTTGCTTGGACAAAGATTTTGTCTTTTTTTTCCTTGCATCTATCCACTAAATATTGTAAGGCAATCGTCTAGAAGCACTAGAAGACTCAAAAACGAAAGGAGTATAAGTAGAAGGTCCTTTCTATTGCTCTCTCATTTGGTGGATTTAAAAAAGCTACCTGAACCCAACCAGTAGTTGTGCCATTCTTATCACACCTATCTTTTTGAAGATTGTGAGGCCTAATTAATTTAATAAAGAAACATTGTTAAGTAACCATAAAAATCATAAAATGTAATTAATTCAATAAGAAATATTGTTAAGTACTCATAAGAAATCATAAAAATGTAATTAGTTACAATACCTTGGGCACATATGCTTTTCTCCGCTCAACAATCTCCTTTGAATCATCTTTATCAATATAGGTCCATTTAAGAGTGTTGTCTTGATCCGTCTTATCTCTAAAGATGTAGTCTCTAGTGAAGATTGTCTGTGAATCTCTCTGTCTTCTCTCGACGAGTTGCATAACCGACCTACAATGTGGATTTTCATCAAGCTCATACTATCCTAAAAGGTTCAACATCCACTGCTGTATAGAAATGTTAAAAGAAATAATAGGAAAAGATAATAAAATGTAAATATATTTATCTCACCTCTAACTCCCTCCAAATTAGGTCTTTGTTGACCGTACTCACTTGTCTCCAATCCTCAATAAGGAGAGGCACTTTGCTTCAACCAAAGGTTGCACTATAGTTGACAAACTCTTTAGTAATCAACATTCCTACTTCATTAAATTGAAAGACACCCTTCCTCTATTGTCTAGTTGTGGCAATTTTCATCACAATTTTACTTATATTACATTTTAATTTATTAACACCATGAACACCCTGGTCAGGATGCTCAGGATCCTCATGCTCAGGCTCTTGACGCTCGGGATCACTGTTCTATCGGTCAGATGTCATCTATAAAAAAGTAAACATATGAAAAAGTCAGATCACATATAAAAAGTCAGATCACATATTAAAAGTTAGGTCACATATAAAAGGGTCAGATCACATATGAACAAATAACCATGTTATATAATGCAAATAACACATGAAATATTACATGTAGTATACCTGAAATTAATATTTCTTTGTGTGATCTTCACGTGTATAGTCATCAGTGTTAGATTCATCATTTACAATTGGTAAGACAACAGAAAATGGACTAGAGTTGTCATACTTGTCATAATACTCTTCTGTTGACCTAGGTGTCGCACATTGCCCATATTTTGATAATGACTTAACCATTCCATTCATATGTATCTAACAAATCTATTTGAGATCATTGCAGATATTAGATACAAGAAAAGAATCTCCTTCATCTCCAAAGCTACTCTTCCGGCACATGCAAAACATGTGACTTTTAACCGCTTTGTAATATAGCCCTTAGAGGCTTAGAACATTTTATGTAATCACTCATAATCATGTTTTGCATTGTATCTAAGATGGATAAAATGATTGGGACTCAAAAATCCATCGTTTGTACAGTTTATGAAAATTCCAAAATACCCTTAACAGGGATTTTGTCGGCCGAATTCCAAACTCGGCCGATCCATATATTCTGGAATTTTCTGGGCTGTCGGCCGAGTTTCCAACTCAACCGACCCCTGTTCGGTCGAGTTTCAATGGTAGGAAACTCGGTCGATCCACTGGTTGGTCAAGACTGAAGGTCGACCGATCGGTCGAGTTTCCCCATGGAAACTCGGCCGACAGTCTGCCTCTCAGACTTGTCGCCTAGTGTGTCGGCCGAATTGCCTTTAATGAAACTCGGCCGATCGGACTGTACTGGAATGCAGAAAAAGCAATTCCAACCGTTAGAGGAGTTGGTGGGACTCAAAATAGATCCGTTGCAAGTTGTAAAACGGCTAGTTTGTGCCACTTAACTCACCCAACCTCAAAGGGACACCCTCAACTATAAATAGGACCTCTTGGACTTCATTCCAAGGTTGCTCATTCACATATGCTTGGTCCTAGCCTTAGTTGAGTGGTTTCTAATCCTTTGAGCCCCTTTCTCTCTCTACCTTCAAAGCAAATTCGTGAGTATGAGTGAGTTAGGATCCCATGTATGAGAGCTATCATTTGTAATCTTGTAAAGCTCTCCTTTCCACTTCTCCCATCTCCATTCTCTATGAAGATTGATTGAAGTTTCTTCTCCGAGTGAAAGAGAAGAAGGTTGCTGTTCTTCCCCAAGTGAAGGAGAAGAAGGCTAGCTGCTCTAGGCCTCCGAGTGAAGGAGGAAGGTGCTAAAGCTCTCCAAGAGAAGGAGAGGTGCAAGGCAAATCTCAAGCAAGATGGGTAATTCCTGCAAGGCCGAAGACTAGAGCAAGAGTAGGTAAGTCCTTTGAAGAAGGCTGAAGACTACTTGCTTGGTGGGTAAGTCCTTGGTGAGGTAGAAGATCTTGGCTTGATATATAAGTCCTTGGATGGTTGGTAGTTGTAGCTTGTAATCTTATTGTGTGATATATATAAGAGAACCAAGTTACAAATCCTAGAGCCTAACCAACTCTAGGTAGTGGACTGACATTGCTCCTAAGTTTAGGACATGGAACCACTCTAAACCACATGTCCAAGTGCATGCTTTCCTTGTCTCTTATCCTTGCTTTGTATGCTAGTTTAGGACATCAAATTGCTGCTTTGAATTAAGTTCTGCACTTAATATAATTTGGTGGTATAATCACTTTTGTGAAGTTTGTGAAGCTCTATTCAACCCCCCCTTCTAGAGCCCATTGATCCAACAAGTGGTATCAGAGCAGGTCTTCTCCAAGCTACTTCAACAAGTAGGAGAAGATGGGCGATTCAGCTCTTGGGTCACTCAATCTTGAAGGAAGCTTCTCCATGAGACCCCCGGTCTTCGACGGCACAAACTTCCTATATTGGAAGAGAAGGATGCAATTCTACATCCAAGGCGTGAGCTACGAGATGTGGAAGATAGTCCATCTCAAGTATGAAGAGCCGAAGGGGAACATCACCACGTGGACGGAAGATGAGATGAAGCGTGCTCAACTCAATGCTAAAGCTGTGAGCATCATCTACGCCGCCCTTTCACCATCGGAGTTCAACCGCATCTCTTCTTGGGACACGGCGCATGAGATTTGGCATAAGTTGTGTGTCACCTATGAAGGGACGGAGCAAGTCAAGGAGGCCAAGGTCTATATGCTCGGCGGCCTACTTGAGAACTTCAAGATGGGGAAGAATGAAAGAGTTGCGGACATGTACACAAGGTTGAATGTCATCTTGAACAGTCTTGCAGCCCTTGGAAGTGTCATGGATAGAGGTACCATCAATGCAAAGATCTTGAGATCTCTTCCAAAGAGATGGGAGCCAAAGGTCACTTCAATTGAAGAAGTCTACAAGCTGAGCGAGTTGTCAACCGAGGAGCTGGTTGGTAATCTCCAAGCACATGAACCAAGGCTCGACAAGCAAGAGGAAGAGGAGAAAAGAGAAGAGAAGGAGTCCAAGAAGATGAAGGACACAGCCTTCAAAGCTCAAGTTGAAGAAATGATGCGGCAACAACAACTTGCCATGAAGTCTCCCTGCCCTTCCTCAAGCGAAGATGAAGGTGCAAATGATCATGAAGCCAACTATTCAAAAGGAAGACACTTCAAGGGCAAGCCATCATCCTCCACTCCTAGATGCTACGAGTGTGGTCAAAAGGGCCACTACAAGAACGACTTCCCAAAAGCCAAGAAGGGCTATCATAAGAGCAGCCACAAGAAGGATGAAAAATACAAAAGAGAAGCCAAGTACAAGAAGAAGAACAAGAAGGAGAGAAGACCCAAAGATGCAGCTCATGCGGCATGGGAGGAGTCCTCTACTTCAAGTTCCTCAAGCTCCGAGGATGGTGAATGTCACCTTGCACTCATGGCTTCTACTAGTGAAGAAGTAATTGAGGTAAGTGAGGTAAGCAAGGTAAGTGATGAAAGTTTACTTGATTTATCTAAGGAAACCCTCATTGAAATGCTTAATGATTGTCAATCATCTTTTGCTAAATGTAAAGCTAAAAGAAAAAGATTAGGAAAGATTGTTGATGATCTCTATGCCAAGATTGACATTCTAGATCAAAATGAGAAATTACATCTTGATAGCATAGATTCTTTACAAGGGCAATTTCTAGACCTTGAACTTCAATATAATGGAGTAGAGGTTGAGAATGGTACTTATCTTAAAACTATTGAAAATCTTAAGATAGAGAACCAAAATTGCCTAGATGAGCTAGATGTTCTAAAAACTGAAAATGTTGAACTTAAGCTTATTGATGATGCTAGGAGAGATGAAGTGTATGCTTATCAAAGGGAAATTGTAGTCCTTAAATCTGAAAATGCTAAACTTCTTGCACAAACAAATGATTTATCTTCTAGACCTATCTTGCCTAGAAATGAAGTTGCAAACTTAACTCTTGAAAAAGACTCTCTTCTTACTAAAGCCCTCTGTCTTGAGGCCGACCTTTTGCATGCTAGAGAAGATCTTGCTAGTTTATCTACTACCATTACAAATCTTAGTGATGATAATGCTAAATTAAGATCTACTTTGCAAAGGTTTCTTTCGGGTAAGAAGTCTCTAAATGATGTTCTAGAGCACTCTACCAAACAAGTTGGTACTAGTGGTCTAGGATACAATGCGACTACTCCAAAAGGTAAGAAGAAGAAAAAGGGTAAGAAAAAGAGTGTGGAAACTCCAATTTTCAATGGAGAGTCTTCCGGCTCTAAAAATCCCATGGTATGTATGCATTGCAAATGTGATGATCATTATTCTACCTATTGTCCTTACAAGCCTAAGGGGACCAACCCAAATATGAAATGGGTCCCCAAGCTAACCCCGGACCCCAAAGTTTGAGTTGGGTTCCGACATCCTCTTTTCTTGCAGGTCACAAAGAAATGGATTGTTGATAGTGGCTGCTCTAAGCACATGACTGGAGAAATCAGCCATTTCAACAAAATTGTGAAGAAGAAAGGAGGATCGGTAACCTTTGGGGACAACAAAAAGGGTAAGGTTATAGGTGAGGGTGATGTAGGTAATGATTTGTGCATTAAAATTTTTTTGCTTGTTGATGGCCTACATCACAACTTAATTAGTGTTAGCCAATTATGTGATAATGGTTATCTTGTGCTCTTTACTTCCTTAGAATGCTTGCTTCTAGATTCCCTGTCCTATAATGTCATATATAAGGGAACTAGAAATGGTAATCTATATGTGATTGTTCTTGATGCTTTAAAGCCCATACTTAATAGATGCTTAGTCGTGGATAAAAACGATCTTTCGCTTTGGCATCGACGTTTGGGTCATGTGAACTTGCATCAAATGAAGAAACTGAACAAAAAGGACTTGGTTCGAGGACTTCCCAAATTGGATTTTGAAAAGGATGAGGAATGTCAACCTTGTACTCAAGGGAAACAAACCAAATCCTCCTTCAAATCCAAAGGAGTCATGAGTACCAAGAGAGTTCTAGAGCTTCTTCATATTGATCTCTTCGGACCTATGAGAACACAAACGCTTCGCGGCTCCAAGTATTGTCTTGTTATTGTTGATGATTTTTCTAGATTTACTTGGACTTTCTTTCTCATTTCTAAAAGTGATACACTCGATGTTTTCTCGAGCTTTTGTAAACGAGTTGAAAACGAAGCTTCTTGTCATGTTGTTTCCATCCGTAGTGATCATGGGGGAGAGTTTGAAAATGATCTTTTTGAACGTTTTTGTGAAAAATCGGGTTATTCGCACAATTTCTCTTCTCTTCGCACACCCCAACAAAATGGAGTTGTTGAGAGGAAGAATAGATCGCTACAAGAGATGGCTAGGACCATGCTTCTTGAGTATGACACTCCTAAGAAGTTTTGGGCTGAAGCCGTTAGCACCTCATGTTTTGTGCAAAACCGAGTTTTCACTCATCCGACTTTTAAGAAAACCCCCTATGAACTATGGCGTGGTAGGAAGCCGTCAATTGATTTCTTTCATGTGTTTGGATGTCCATGTTTTGTTTTGAACACCAAGGACTCTCTCGACAAGTTTGATCTGAAATCCTACAAGGCTTTCTTCCTAGGCTATAGCACTACTAGCAGGGCTTTTAGAGTGTTTAACATTGAACTATCTAAAATAGAAGAGTCTGTAAATGTTAAATTTATTGAAACTAACCCTGGTATTGGCAAGCATTTGGGTGATGATGATGTTGCAGATGAAATCATTCCTATCTTAAAAGAGCTCAACATCAAAGACAAAGACAAGCAGGTTGAAGAAGAAGAAAAAGAAGAAGAAAGAAAGGATCCCACTCCCCGCTTTGCAAAGAATCACCCCAAGGAGTTGATCATTGGCAACCCGTTTGAAAGAGTGAGGACACGAGCTGCACACAACAAAGAACAAGCAGACAGTGCCTTCATCTCTCAACTGGAGCCAAAGAACATCAAAGAGGCCCTTGGCGATGATGAGTGGATCCTTGCCATGCAAGAAGAGCTTGAGCAGTTCGAGAAGAACCGTGTGTGGACCTTAGTGCCAAGACCAAATGATAGAAAGATCATTGGTACCAAATGGGTCTACCGCAACAAGCTTGATGAGCAAGGAAAAGTGGTAAGGAACAAAGCAAGGTTGGTAGCACAAGGTTACAATCAACAAGAAGGTATTGATTTTGATGAAACCTATGCTCCTGTTGCTAGATTAGAATCTATTCGTATGCTACTTGCCTTTGCTAGTTATAAAAATTTCTTGCTTTATCAAATGGATGTTAAAAGTGCGTTTTTAAATGGTACAATCGAGGAGGAAGTATATGTTGCTCAACCTCCAGGCTTTGAAAATGATAAGTTACCCAATCATGTATATTTCTTGCAAAAAGCTCTCTACGGACTCAAACAAGCACCTCGAGCTTGGTATGAGAAACTAAAGAACTTTTTGTTAGATAACGGGTATATCATGGGCAAAGTTGATTGTACTTTGTTTCTAAAACACACTTCTACCCATTTTCTCATAATTCAAATATATGTTGATGATATTATATTTGGCGGAACTGACCTTGATCTTTGCAAAGAGTTTGGTTCTCTTATGCAGAGTGAATTCGAGATGAGTATGATGGGTGAGCTGACCTTCTTCCTCGGCTTCCAAATCAAACAAACCAAGGAGGGTAACTTCATCAACCAAGGCAAATACACACTTGAAATTCTTAAACGCTTTGGGATGGAGAACATGAAGCCAATGGATACACCCATGTCAAACACTGCAAAACTTGACAAGGATGAAGAAGGTGAGAAGGTAGATGAGAAGCTCTATAGAGGTATGATCGGAAGTTTACTTTACTTAACTGCCTCTAGACCTGATATAATGTTTAGTGTTGGCTTGTGTGCTCGCTTTCAATCAAGCCCTAGGAAATCACATCTTATTGCTGTCAAGAGGATTTTGAGGTACTTAGCAAAAACTCCAAATTTTGGACTATGGTACCCTATGTCAAGGGACTTTACTCTTGTAGCATATAGTGATGCTGACTACGCAGGTTGCTTGATTGATAGAAAGTGCACAAGTGGCACTTGCTTCCTCTTGGGACCATGCTTGGTGTCTTGGTTCTCCAAGAAACAGAGCACAGTGGCATTATCAACTACCGAAGCTGAATACATTGCAGCCGGAAGTTGTTGTGCCCAGGTCCTATGGATGAAGCAAATGCTCCAAGACTTTAACATTCATTTTGATGCTTCTCCTATTTTCTGTGATAACACTAGTGCAATAAATCTTTCTTATAATCCAATATTGCATAGTAGAGCTAAACACATAGAAGTTCGCCATCATTTTCTCCGTGATCACATTGTCAAAAAGGATATTTATATCACACATGTGGATACGGAAAATCAGTTGGCCGACATTTTCACTAAACCGCTTGCTAGAGAACAATTTAATTTTATTAGATCAAAATTGCTTATAACCTCTCTTGATGATGTTGAATTGCTCTCTAATTAGTTGGTTACATCTTATGTGTGTTGCTCTTGCTTATAAATGCTTTGATTGCTCAAAATGCTTGTTTTTGATAAAATTTATCTTGTTTCTATCTCTTCTTCGGGCTTTTCTCACAAATCGGGTTTTAATCGACAAATAGTACCCTATGATGATGGGAATGTGCCTAAATATGCTTAATATACAATCTAGTCCAACCAAAAAAATTGCTTTAGGTCATTTGAGGCTAGGGCTAGAATCTAGGTTTTTCCCACATCAGGGATTCTGTCGGCCGAGTTGGAAACTCGGCCGATCGGTCGGGCACAGGGCACCTGTGTGTTCTGTCGGACGAGTTTCCTCTCCCTGGAACTCGGCCGATCGGCGGCAGACTGGTTTAATATATATAGGAATCGGCCGACTTGCTCCCTCTCAACTAGAGCAAAGTCGACCGAACCCTAGACGCCCAGCCCGACCCTTCCTCCCCTGGTGCTCCTCTCTCTCTCTCCGGCCGATTTTCTTCCCAAATCGACCTGTTCGTGTGTTCTTGCTGCTCTTGGCGTGCCGCCTGCTCTCTCTCTCCGCGTGGATCGGCTCCCTCTCCTCGTTCTCCTCTCCAATGAGGTCCCAACGCCGGAAACGTGTCGTTCCCGCCCCTGCTCCTGCGGTTCCTCTTGCGCCTAGGTATATGGTGTTTGATAATCTTTCTTTTGTTGACAATGCTGCTATTGCTCGCTACAAAGAGCTCCTTCCTCGCTCTCCCTTTCCTTTTCGAGCTCTTTATCAGCCCCATAGCTTTCACACCGACCTTTTCGAAGCTTGTCAACTCTTTCGCACACATCATCTTGAAGCTCTTTGTATTGAGGATGCCCGTTTCTATAACCTAAAATACAGCTCCAAAGCTGTACGTCAATTCTACGCTAACTTGCGGTGGAATTACGACTCTTTGGTTCCCCCTTCGGACACCTCAATCGTTTTGACGTCTATGATTGCCGGCCAACCTTTCCATATTACTGAACGCTCGTTCAATCTCTATCTTAATGGCAATGTTGGCACGGCTTCGTGGATTACCGATTACCCTGCTTATCTTGATCTCTTGTATCCCGAGGACGTCTATAAGACCATCGAGGTTGACTTGACTGATATTCATAAGTTTCTCAAGCAACCCGATTTTCCTTATAGAAAGAAGGGCACTCTGCCATCTTCTGCCCTGTCCTCTCCTCGCCGTGTTTTGGCGTTCGTTCTCAGTTGCAATGTCCATCCAAAGAAGAATCAAACGGACATCGCTGAGAATACAGCTATGATGATGTATCTGCTTTTGAACAACCACGGAGTCAAATGGGCTCGTTACATCCTTCACCATATGACTTGTTTTGACTCGGGAAAGAACACCAAGGGCACGCATCTTCCATATCCTGCCCTTATTTGTGGTCTTTTCCAGCATGCCACTGGAAAATCTCTCTTTTCCGATTTTCTCTACCGCCCCGATCGTAAAGGGGTTTATATCAGTGAGACCACTCTTCAGAAGAGTGTCCCTACCTCTGGTGCATCATCTTCTTCTGCTCCACCTCCACCTCCATCATCATCTGCTGCACCTCCTCCTCCACCCTCCACAGCTGCACCACCTCCTCCTGAGCCATCTTTCCGACCTCCTCCGCAGCCGGCTTTTGCTGACTTCCATGTCTCCAATGAGGCCCTCATGGGGTACCTCATGCATCAGCAAGCCTACAACATGCAGGTCCAGCAACATCACCATCAGGATCTGTGCCACATCATGTCGTCCATGTCTTTGTCTTGCCCTCAGCCCTACCCCACCTACGAGCCCTACCCCGGTGGTGACTACGCATCTTTTGCGTATAGTCAGTTTTATCCTCCTCCACCCCCTTCTGCTTCCGCTGATCACTCTACAGGTGGATACTCTTCTCCGGTTCTGGCGCTCCCAGGTGGCCGTTTGTTTGAGCTTCTGGCCCAGTACACTTCTTCTGCTCCCCCTATTGAGGTTGCCTATGAGTTACATGCTCTAGGCATGTCTTGGGCCGAGCAGAGTGCGAGGTGGCCCGGGCGTGCTTTTGGTCCTCCATACGAGGATATGGCTGACCAGGAGGATGCTGAGACTGACGCTGATGAGGCTACTGCGACGGATGCCGAAGACGACGATGACGATGCTGAAGACGAGGCTACACCAGCTGCTGCTCCTCCTTCAGATGATGGAGATGAGGACTACCAGCCGGACGAGGACATGGAGGCTGCCGTTGATGATGTTGACATAGATTAGTGTAGCTTAGAGTTGATGTGTCTAGTTTAGTCTCGGATGACCATGATATATCTTTTTGGACTATGATTGTATTATTTACATTAGGCACATCATCTGAGTTGTACTATTGCTACTCCGTTTGTCCGTGTAGTTTTTGTCTTATGTTTGCTTTTGGAAACACTTTGTATGGCTTATCTTATAGTGTGTTCCATATTTTGATGAATGACAGGTTTTTGCTTTCATGCTTTATCTTGATATTTATCTGTTTCTCTATGTTTTGGTTGATTGAGTGTTTGGAGAAGACCTTGCTTTTATGCTCTTCTACCCCCCTGCCTTTTTGAGATGACAAAGGGGGAGAAAGACCTCAATCATATTGTTTTTATTGCTTGTATGGTTCTTTTCTTGTCTATAAACTGAAATGCATCTAGACTTGTTTAGAATCATATAGTATCTATATATGCTATGTTTGCTTGTGTGTTAACTAACTATGCAGGAACGAGTAAGCATGAATTGAGGGGGAGCATTATAAATTGATCATATGTGCATCCCCTTGCAATTCCCTAAAGGAAAGGTATAATTTTCACATTCTTTTCAATATGTTGAGGAATGGTTTGTCATTGTCAAAAAGGGGGAGAATGTTGACCTAGGTGTTGCACATTGCCCATATTTTGATAATGACTTAACCATTCCATTCATATGTATCTAACAAATCTATTTGAGATCATTGCAGATATTAGATACAAGAAAAGAATCTCCTTCATCTCCAAAGCTACTCTTCCGGCACATGCAAAACATGTGACTTTTAACCGCTTTGTAATATAGCCCTTAGAGGCTTAGAACATTTTATGTAATCACTCATAATCATGTTTTGCATTGTATCTAAGATGGATAAAATGATTGGGACTCAAAAATCCATCGTTTGTACAGTTTATGAAAATTCCAAAATACCCTTAACAGGGATTTTGTCGGCCGAATTCCAAACTCGGCCGATCCATATATTCTGGAATTTTCTGGGCTGTCGGCCGAGTTTCCAACTCAGCCGACCCCTGTTCGGTCGAGTTTCAATGGTAGGAAACTCGGCCGATCCACTGGTTGGTCAAGACTGAAGGTCGACCGATCGGTCGAGTTTCCCCATGGAAACTCGGCCGACAGTCTGCCTCTCAGACTTGTCACCTAGTGTGTCGGCCGAATTGCCTTTAATGAAACTCGGCCGATCGGACTGTACTGGAATGCAGAAAAAGCAATTCCAACCGTTGGAGGAGTTGGTGGTACTCAAAATAGATCCGTTGCAAGTTGTAAAACGGCTAGTTTGTGCCACTTAACTCACCCAACCTCAAAGGGACACCCTCAACTATAAATAGGACCTCTTGGACTTCATTCCAAGGTTGCTCATTCACATATGCTTGGTCCTAGCCTTAGTTGAGTGGTTTCTAATCCTTTGAGCCCCTTTCTCTCTCTACCTTCAAAGCAAATTCGTGAGTATGAGTGAGTTAGGATCCCATGTATGAGAGCTATCATTTGTAATCTTGTAAAGCTCTCCTTTCCACTTCTCCCATCTCCATTCTCTATGAAGATTGATTGAAGTTTCTTCTCCGAGTGAAAGAGAAGAAGGTTGTTGTTCTTCCCCAAGTGAAGGAGAAGAAGGCTAGCTGCTCCAGGCCTCCGAGTGAAGGAGGAAGGTGCTAAAGCTCTCCAAGAGAAGGAGAGGTGCAAGGCAAATCTCAAGCAAGATGGGTAATTCCTGCAAGGCCGAAGACTAGAGCAAGAGTAGGTAAGTCCTTTGAAGAAGGCTGAAGACTACTTGCTTGGTGGGTAAGTCCTTGGTGAGGTAGAAGATCTTGGCTTGATATATAAGTCCTTGTATGGTTGGTAGTTGTAGCTTGTAATCTTATTGTGTGATATATATAAGAGAACCAAGTTACAAATCCTAGAGCCTAACCAACTCTAGGTAGTGGACTGACATTGCTCCTAAGTTTAGGACATGGAACCACTCTAAACCACCTGTCCAAGTGCATGCTTTCCTTGTCTCTTATCCTTGCTTTGTATGCTAGTTTAGGACATCAAATTGCTGCTTTGAATTAAGTTCTGCACTTAATATAATTTGGTGGTCTAATCACTTTTGTGAAGTTTGTGAAGCTCTATTCAACCCCCCCTTCTAGAGCCCATTGATCCAACATCTTCTTCATCAATAGGATCTGGAATGAACTATGTTTTCCCATTAAGAACGATAAACCAAATTTCTTTTATAGGATCATCGATATAGAATATCTATTTTCCTTGTGATGTCATGATGAAGGGCTCATCCTTCTTGCCTGTCCACTCAAAATTTACTATTGTGAAACCGAGTTTGCCACTACAAATCCTTTCTTGTTATCAACCCATTTACACCTAAATAATGTAACTCTAAACTCTATGTAGTCAATTTCTCATATGTATTCAATGAAACTGTAATAAGACATCTTTCTTTCATGTGAACTCTTATCCTTGGTACTAGAAAAATACAATGAAGGTGCCAGAAGGGTGACCCCACTATTTTAGATGACACTCTTATGATCTTGAGGTATGGTGTAGTATAAAAATCCAATTCATAGGCAAATACCACATGACCTTGGCATGAGAGTCAGTTTTGGTCTTAGCTGATGTCGTCCTTTTGTACCAAGATGCCTCACATTTTATACATTCTTTCAAATCATTATAGTCCTTTTGAAACAACACATAGTCATTTGAGCATGCATGTATCTTCTTAGCCTCCATTCCCATTGGAGACAACATCTTTTTCATTTTGTATGTTAAGGTTGGAAGCTCATAGCCTTTAGGGAGAATTTCTTTCAATAAAGACAACATATAAGTGAATATTTTATCGTTCCATCTATTGTTGGCCTTCAAAGTATACAATCTCAACACAATATTAAACTTCATAAACTTAGTACAACCTAAGTATATAGTTTCTCAGCATCATACACAATAATTATAAATAAGAGAGGTGGGTCTGTAACATTTACCCCACAACTATCTAGCATCACATGAACCATGTCTGTTGGAATTGGTTCATTCTTATTAACATCATCAACCATTTCTTCTTGGACACAACTACCACTATTGACATATGCTAATCTCATACTAGCAACCTCTCCATGCTAGTACCATTTTGTATAGACTTGTACAATCCCACACACATGACATGATCTTTGATCATGTCAACAATGTTAACTTTTAGGTTGTTACTACAATTCCTACAGGGGAAATGGAACCTATCTCCATGTTGTTTTCTATGTTCCTTAGTAAATCTTACAAACTCACTAAGACAAATAATGAACTCTGTAGGGTAGCAATTTGGTTTAGACATTTTATGATAGATCCATGTCTATGATCAGCTGATGGGAGATCTAGTTAGTAATTTAAGTTTAGAAAAATATGTTTGAATTGAGCTCTAGTCATCTATTACCATTTACATTATAAATGTGTACTACCTATCCTATTCTTAAGCATTTTGTGTTACTAGTAAGTGTATAATGCGTGTTCGATTTCAGTATCATTTCCCCGCCAAGTACACCTGTATATATGGACAAATACCCACCTACATATGTACCTAGAGAACAAAAGGGGAAATGATATCTAAATTTATTGAAATCAAACACGCATTACACACTTACATCCTAAAATGCTCAAGAACAGTCCCAACTTGCAGACTATCCAAAAGTTTACTCCTAATGAGTAAACCTTAGATGGGTTTTTAGGCCAGCAAAATGGTTTAGAAATTAGAGCTTTGGATGTAGAGTTTATAAATTAAAGTTCATCGAATATGAATTCACAAATTAGAGTTTATTCATAAGTTAGGGTTTATTTACATATTCAAATTCACAAATAAGGGTTCATTCACATATTAGTTTTAATATCTCAAAATAGGTCGTGCACGTTCATTATAATGTTACATCATACAATATGAATTTATTTAAATTTAGTGTGACACATTATAGTTGAATTAGGGATCTAATTATTAGGGCACCTACATATTAAATGGGGGGAAAATATATGATTCGAGCAAGATAGTCAACATAAGCATCAACTTTGTGAATTCAAGTTATTTAGAGTCATTTTCATGTGACAATAATCATTAGAGCATAGATGAGATGCACTTGAAGTTAGGTGTCACAAACATCATAAAGATACTAATTTGATTGCATAATATAGCATGAATCATCATTATATAAAATAATGAATGATATTAGATCTCACATTAGCAACTTACACAATGGGCCATATTTCATAGCATGATTAGGGGCAAACCTCTGCTTCCACTCGAAGTAGAAAGAAAAGTGGCAAGAGGGGTCGACAGTAGTTGTGGCTGTAGCAATAGAGGTCTTCGACAGTTGCAACGGCGGTAGTAGCAACAACGACAGTAGCAACGACGATATCGATAGTAGCAACAACGGTAGCAAGAGGAGTCATCAGCAGTAGCAGAGACAACATCGATAAAGGTGACATTGAAGCAAAAGATGTGAGGAGGAAGGAGTGGCGGAATTGCCAAAACAACGGTGACCAACACCGGCTAGAGGAGGAGGACAGTGGCGTCGGTGTTGGCAACGTCAATGGAATGACAACAACGACGTCGACGTTAGTGTTGGCAGAAGGAGGAAGAAACAACGAAAAATTGCCTGAGCAAAAGGGTTTCTCGGGGGTAGGGAAAAGAGGGAAAAAAGGAATGCTCGTGGGGTTTAAGTAAACCACTCCCCATCGATTATTGTTGTAACTGACTATGTGTAACCTTTTTAGTCGGTTTTGTGCAGAAAACTGCTGGCAAAAAGAAAGTTTGTTGTCGGCTACCTGTAGTAAACTAACGTGTAACTCTGCAACCCAGATGCAGCCCAACAACACCCATGTCGTCGATTAGGGTGAATACAACCAACGAGAAATACAAATTGGCGGTGGAAAATTTTGGCGTGACACATGGTGGGTACACCTTTCTTGCTGGTCTCTATAGATACAACCGGCAAGAAACACTAATTAATTTATGCCGGACACATGGCACATATACCTCTTTATTTTATCAATTATTAATATAAGAATTGATGATGTAGGATTTTTGGAGGTAAATAACACGAAATTATATTTTCACGGACGATATAAAGTGGTGGTTGCTTTTAGAAGTGACCAACGATAAAAAAACACAGCTCATATTTTATCGGCTGGCCAAATTGTGACGGTTTTCAATCAAGAATCGACGCAAAAATAACAATGTCAGTTTCTTTTGAAAAACAATCGACGCAATATGTCATATCTACATGTCATATCTACAGTAGTGCACTCTTCTTTCAATACTTGCTTTACATTTCTGTTGTATTATCTCTTAAACAAGTTGAAATATAAACTTTTTTGTGTTTAAAACTGCATAAATTTTATGTTAGCTCTATTCACCCTCCTCAAAATCTTTCATATTTTTTTTGTGTTTAAAACTGCATAAATTTTGTGGACCTTGATGTAATAAATTTAGTAGAAAACGTATGAGGATCTTTCGACCTAGATGTAACAAATTTAGTAAGAAGAATGCATACGAGCATCAATGCAAATAATATCCCGTGTAAAGTTATTTGTAATTGTGGTCACCATCATCTAAACCTCATCCCCATTTATGTGGAGTAAGCCTCATTCCTAATGATATCTGACAATCCTCATTCCCAACCGCATTTTGGGTAGCTACATGGATCCCCCTACGAAGTTCAATATCTATATGTATACATTCATACCATACAATAAAAATATACAATATTATTCCCCGATGGCGCGATGTAACGGGGAACCATATCCACGTAACTAACGCTTTCTACGTACATGCATGAATATACCTATGGAATGTTACTTTCCAAAACAAAAGGTAAAACTCACGGAGGATTAGCATTTTTTGGTAAAAATTTGTGTTGCTTCAGCCTACTTGTCACGAATAATAGCCATGATCATTCCGGAGGAGATCTCCCATGAAGTATTTACTTCCATCTTGGTGCTCGTTTTTTAAGTTATAAAAGCATGCTAAGCATTTTGCACACATTCTCCACCTAATGCCCAAGACGTTCGGCCGGTCAAGATATGCCAAATGACGACTTGGCGGTGTTGCCAAAGAAAGACGAAAAGGCATTCTCCAAGCTCAAAATATATACCAATTTTGCTGTACAATCACGCAACGGAACTGATTCATACCAACAGAACTTCAGAATCTTCGGGACATCCAAATATTCCAACCCGCGGGGCGAAGGCATTTTTCGCTGCAGTGTCGGTCATAAAATGCATGTGGTTTAGGTTAGGAATTTCTATTGCGCAAACCTGGAGTATCGTACAGATGATATCACCGTGTACTTCGACAAGAAAACCCGGATTAGTCTGCTGTTTCACCCACGCCCTGTTATACAGTTGCTCGTCCAATTTGAGATCCTCGTTAGAATCCTCTTTTGTTAGAAAAATTATGTGAAGGGTGCTCATTGGTAATTCCAGATTGATGCTGAAACTTCTTGTAAATAGACTGTAGGGATTATTTATGACATGGCAAATGATCTTTCCGCGCTTGTAATACGTTATGTTTCATAAGCCTCAGCACTCTCTTTCCATCAAAATAGTAGGCAAAGTAAAACTGCACGCATAAACTACACACCCAACACAGGCCAACAGTACATTAACATACTACACAGGCATGCGGCATTGAACGAACAAAAAAAAGCCTATTATACAAGCCGCTGGCATCGCACACATCAGGCAACAGTAGCAGTTGTTCCCATCGTAGCCTGCCCAACGCCGCGCTTCATTTTCGCCTCGACGATATCCACGGCGAGGCCTCTACCCTTATTATTGACCCAGAAATCCGCATTCGGGTTCGTGATCACCGGCACCTCGATGTCCTCCCTCATCCTCTTGAACTCCTCGGTTGAGATCCTGTACTTCCCATCCCTGCTCTGTACGAGGTCGGGACGCACTAAGGCCGGACCCTGGGCCTGCGGGGACGCCATGACGGAAGGGCAACCCATTGGGAGCCGGTCACCGCGGTCGACCTGCCATGTGCACCAGAACTTGCCGTAAGTCGACGCCAGTTGCCGGAGCTCCGGCTTCGACCCCGCCTCCGGCATCCGCGGGTGGACTAGCAGGCCGGATTTGACCTCGTGGGCGTGCGAGTGCCACATGCGTTGCTCCTCTGTTGGAAGGGCCTCGAATAGACGCTCCGATAGGATGTACTCCACCCCTGCATGCGACACGCAATGACCGAGGCACGCTTGTTTGCGAAAATGGGCTGAGAAAACCACGACTGGACAGGTACATCCGTGAAACAGATCACGTACCTATGAGTCTTGCTGTGGGTTCGTCGGAGTCGTAGACGGCACACTGGAGGACGTCCTGATTGAGCCTTGACGCGAAGTGGTGCGTCTCGAAGTGTCGTGACAGGTCGTGGCCATGGAGGGCGAAAGAGCAGAGGTGCTGCGAGATCTCCTTGATTGGTTTCATGGATTGAATCATCGACGTGCCCATGTCCATCACCTGCGACTCCATCGTCGTCGGGTCGCCGGGTGGGGTAGGTCCGCCGGCACCACCGACGCCAAGCGGGGTTGGCTTCGGGGTCGCGTCACTGGAAGCCATCTTGCTGGCTGGCTGATTGTGGTCAAGTCGATCTGTTGTGTGTTAGACGTACAGGGGGAGTTGCTAGAGAGGAACTTATTGTGCAACCTTGGGGGTTTACCCGTGACGTGCTGGGCGAGGGAATGCAGTCAGTGCATGCTTGGCACACGTGAAGGTGGTGTCCCAGCAGGATTGACACGTCACGAACACCCGCAACAGCGATCAACCAGCTCCTTGTTTCCAAGGATAGGGACGAAGAGGCAAGCGTTTCATATTGGGCATGGTTGTTTTATTAGTAGAATAGAATATGTAAGGATCAGTTTGTAATAAAAAGGAAGAAGAAAAATTGCACAAAATTCCCAATCTCTTTAAATGTAGTATAAGATATAGATGTATGATATCCTAAGTGATATAACACACTCCTTTCTATATAATACTAGGCATAAACCCGTGCTATGCACGGGTCCTTCAGTAGACAGAAAATAAGTATTTATTGGTTAAAGTGTAAGAATTAACAAAATAGGATGCAAGCCAAATAAGTAAACTATATATATTAATAAGTTCAGTTAAAGTTTTCATAGATGTTACAACCTGAAATGAGATTACATGACTTCGTAGAACCCTTCTTCACAACAAAATAGAACTCTCTCTAGACATAGTAGCTATTCATCTTTATATACTTCTCCTATAATATTGTTTTATGTCTTCTCACTCTTAACCAACAATAATTTTTGGATCAACAAAGAAACCATTAGATTAAATAGAGACAGATCCACTATAAATAGCAGCATGTGATAGTCTACGTTGATCGGATATAGCTGGTCCAAGAGACGCTAGACTACTCCAGTTGCATTCTTTGTCATCTTCTTTTATTCTGCAAGGACATTTAAGATGATGAACAATCTTCCTTTAAGAAGTTATTTTACTATTTCTATTCCATTTTTGGGGTGGATTTGGATTGTATACCTTCTTGTTCTCCCTTAAACATGGCTGTATTATCTATTTGTTTATTTAAAGAAACTTTCCTCAAATGTGTCTGGTCTGGAAATAGACTTCCTAAAGGTTTCCCGTACATCCAAAGAAGGTTCAAATAATAAGAAAACATGATAAAATATAGTACATGAAGTACTTATTGTATGTAATTTCATTGACAATAGCTCATTCACAGGGTCATTAAATTGGACTCACTAATGTAGGGATTGAGAGTTCTTGTCAGTGTGAAATTTGCTCAAAAATATTTGATGGTACATGGTGTAAGTAGAGAACATGTTTATTGGAAAAGTGTCTAAGTTATTTAAATATTGGATGATTTGTTGTGCATGAGTGGTTGTGTTGTTGCATCATAATTGCTCTTTCTCCTTAAGAGGTAATTACATACAAGCATATGTAAATAGATTAAGACTGAATACAATAGCTTTCCTTAAAGCTAACCTAACAATGAAGATTCTAACCATTTAAGATAAATAACCATGACCTTCTCATGGGGTCGTTAGTATACATATATGGCATCCTAAAGTTTCATCCCAAGATCTTGACCGTGGTCTTTTCCTTGGAAGGAACTGAGCAATTTTTTAGAAAAACACTCAGCTAGCTTGATCGTAAAAGATGATTATGAAGACAAGGCTCCATCGGAAGCTTATTACGGGTAAATGTAAACACCATATAGGTGACTGATGGATTTTAAAAAAGTTTTCCTATATAATATCGATTACTGTATATATTTCGATATTCATTTTTGGCTAGACATGTTTGCTTTATCCTGCACTGAGAACAAACCATTTACACATCACAAATAATCGATATTGTTGTGAAATTCAACACATATAGAATTTTGAGTGTGCGATGTGATGAAAAGACAATCAAACAAAACATTTTAGTTGGAAGCAAGAGATGAATACAAACACAAAGACGTTATCTTTTGAATTATTAGTAAAAAATACTACACTATAATAACCATTGTGTACCATACACTGTATGTTATCTTTTTTTATTGTTTGTAGCCTGATTGTGTTAGCAATTTAGAAATAGAAACAAAAAAAGAAATAGATCGCTGCCAACTGAAATAGGAAACGTCGGAACAAAATAGCAGGTGCCACATTTTATCATTGAAATGGATTTGACTGATAAACATCAACCGTGTTACTTTTAACATTGGATAAACATCAAATATATGACTTAAACGCATGCAGTTGAAGCTGGCAGTTAAGCAGCTAGACTGAAGTAGGTAGAAACATGCACAACAATAGAAAAGAACCCCTCCATCGATTTTTTTCAGGACAAAGGATTATTCTATAATTTAGAAAAATTCTAGAACAAAATGCAAAAGAAACCCTCCACGCATGTTCATGTATAGTATAGATTGGTATAGATATCTGACATGTTATGCATAAGAAAAGTCTTGAAGTGTGAATCCGTCAGCTTCCAACTTAAACAAACATCAAGTCTATTTCCAGTACTCTAGCACCACACTTAATCCTATCACATTGGCATTACTGCCATATAACAACATTTGGCACGCTTTTCAATCACATTGGATTTAATATAACAATAAGAGTTATGACCTCAACTACACTTATATGAATTGGTGAATTCAGCGCATTGAGGGGTCATACTCATATGATTTTTCTGTAACATCATACACCCAACAATATCTAACATTGAGTACCTTTTCTCAATCTATAGATTTCCCTCCCTAACTTATGAAAATGGAAAAGTTATACGATCACAAGAGAACTATATGACTAGGATTTCTCTAACAAGTTGTTCAATTTACTCCTCTTTCATGGTAAGAAAGATATAAATATAGACATCCTACTAGGATGTACACAATTTAAGCATCAGAAGCAACATGAATTAATTCACATCCAAGATGCACATGCATAGCCACAAATGCTCCAATTTTTCCAGTACTTATTTCAAATATTCCATCATATGAGATCAATATGTCAAACGTAGTAAGTAAATCAAAATTGGCAACATCAGGTAAATTAAATGAAACATCATATCCTTCATCTATAAGGATGGAAAAGATCATATTTTTTGTTATAAAACAACAAGTTACTATAGGGGAGAAACAAATTCTAAAATTCCAAACCTTTTAAGCATAAAAACCCCAAAAATACATTCTTTAGGTCATTTAACATGCAATTAAGGAGCTAGTGTTTATATGTAGGAAATGCATCTAAAAAATGACTAAACAGGGACATTACTTGCCCTAGGGAAGAACACAACTCCAAAACAAAGAAGCATGAAAACCTAGATCGATATCTCCTCCTTTCAACCTTTTATATGCTAGCTCTAATTAGGCCTACGAGGAAGAGAAAAAGGGATTTTAGATAGAGAAGCAAGTTTTCTACCATCTTCAATGGTGAACTTCATCCAAAAAGATAGAGATGAGAAAAACTATAAAAAATATAATAAGAAAGGAAGAAACTGAGGCGACATGATTCCTAAACCACAATATAAACTTAGTGGAAGCATTCGATTAACAGTGGAATATGAAAATCATCGAAAATTAAAACTTTTTGAGACAAGATCTTGAAATCATGAAACTCCTTTTATAAGAAACAAGGTAAACAGATTACATCTCTGTTAGATCACTTCATGAGTGATTATACACAGCCAGATAAAAATTTCAAGATTTAAAACCCAAAATCTCAGACCAAAAGACTCCAAGGACATGAGAGTACAGAGACGACATAAGACCATCTAACTACATGACTCAACAGTCAGTATCTCCGCCTGAGATTCACTGCTGCTCCTGGTGCTGCTGCTGCTGATTCTGATCACCTACAAATTGGTTCCTTCGTCCTCGACGACTACCTAAAAAGTTGAAATCTACGGGGTGAGACAATTTTAAATAATTGTCCCAGCAAGAGTTATAACTCTCTGCTAGAAGCTTTATTATAGCAATCAAGGAACAACATGGGCAATAAAAGCTTTAAGGTAATCAACAGTAGTTTTAATATCAATTAGAACAACAACATTTAAGGAATATGAAGAACATGTATACTGAGTAATGTAACTTCAACCAATGTATCTTGTAGTTCAACCTAAACAGATATTCTATGCGGTTGATTATGTTTTACAAACATTATTGTGCCCTACGGAGATGAGGTATACCGCTCATACTCCAACCGATCACTATTAAGTCGCATCGGTATCATACATAGGTCATCAAAAGAGTCGGATTCTTATGACCTCATCTTCCTCAGTCAGTATGAGGATCAACATGCAGGACATCTAGTGTCTCTGCTACTATAGCTTACTAGGGTATTCTGGTACTTCGCTATTAGAGTCACAGTGGCATTCTGTACTCTCTTCACCATCGAAAGATTTCTTGTTTATCTCTCATCGATGCGGTATAAAAGATTTTCCTCGGGAGATTAGTGTTACATCACCCCGGCATAAACACATAGTGAAGGATTGATAGATTAAGGTACATCTACATCAATTCCTACACTAGGATGTAAGGGCATTCACATCCATATTCCCCACATACTCAAAAGTATGTGATCCATGAGTTCCCTTAGGAAAACCTGTTTCACCATCATTTAACTCCTGACAATGATGGATCTATGATCAGGGCTCTACATGGTATGATTATACTTGATTAGTTAGGTACATTTCAGTATTCTTTTAACATCATACATGTTCTCAAACATTAATCATTAGAACAGCAGCTATGAAAGTAGAATACTAAATGTATCAAGTCTAACTCACATAATCATCATTTCTCAGTTATCTCTTCACAAGTCATCTGTCAAGCATGACCTTGATGATACTCATGGCTCTCACAGCCCATCAATCTTATAAGATTCCACTAACAAGGCATCCAGATATGTCATTATTCATAAAGCTAATAACATGCTTTCAATGAATATGAAATCATAATCCTTACCTGGATATGATCATCATCATATAAGAACCTGCATGGTTAATTCAACTGATAATAGTAAGCAATTCATATCAAGAGTTGTACCCTCATACTCTTACAAAGGTTAGTTTCCCTGATTTTCATCAATTAGGGTTTACTATTCACATTACATGTCATCACCCTAGAATTAGGGTTTACTATTCACCTCATGGTCAATAGATCTCATAACATCACCATGTATGAGAAACATCATCATTAAAGCCCTCAGATAAGATTAAGATTCACCAATTATCATAATTAGGGTTTCCATGATCTCACATAAGTGGATCATACCTAATCTTGCATATTCATGTATATTGAAGGTATTTTACTTGAGTTTTGACCATAAATGGTACTTTCTCTCTCCTCTCACTAGTAGATGGTGATTACAACATCTAGATAGGGTTGGGTTAAGTCATCTTTGATTAACATAAATCAAATCACCACTATCAAGTGATTAGGGTTTGATTAGAACAAGGTATCACTCAATTGAACCTCTCAAGGGCATATTGGTAATTTACCCATTAATCATCATCATGGGTCAATTAATTAGTCACTTAGTCCCTTAATGTCTTAAGTTACCATTAGGATTTAGATTAGATCATCATTGAACCATTTACACTTTCAAATGATTAAGTATAAATAACCTTGAAAATCTCCAATTGGTTTAGGGTTTAACCTTCAACCTTCAACCCATTTGATTCTTAAACGACCTTGAACTCGTTTAACCTCAAACGACCTAGAACCCATTTGAGCCTTAAATGAGTGTGGACCCACTTGATCTTAAATGAGTGTGGACCCATTTAAGTCCAAACGAGTGTGGACCCGTTCGGGCCTAAACGAGTGTGAACCCGTTTGAGCCTAAATGGGTGTGAACCCGTTTGGGCTTAAACGAGTGTGAACTTGTTTGGGCTCAAACGAGTGTGGACGCATTTGGTCTTAAACGGGTGTGAACTCGTTTGGTCTTAAACGAGTGTGGACTCGTTTGGTCTTAAATGAGTGTGTACTTACTTGGGTTCAAACCACATGAACATAAAAGGTGACACAAAGGTTATATTTGAATAGGGTTTCCTATGTTGAAGCCTTCAATTGGCCACACCCTTGTTAAGTATTTACAATTTGAGTCAATTAGGATTAACCTTATCAATTGGACACCAAATTGACCCTCAATTGAAAGCCAATTATGGTTAAGTCTATCTCAATTAGGGTTTCAATAGGATAATCATCAATGTTCAACAATGTGAATCAAATCAAGGTTGAACCTATCAATTGACCTCCAATTGGTCCCAAACTTGGCCCAAACGGTCTTGAGATCGTTTGGATGACCTCCAATTGGGCCCAAACTTGGCCCAAACGGTCTTGAGATCGTTTGGATGACCTCCAAACGGTCTTGAGACCGTTTGCCCAAAGTTTGACCAAAAACCAAGTCAGTTGGATAAGGGTTGAACCCTAAATAGGTCTAAAATCAGCATTTTTATCAATTCATCAACCTATTGAAATTGAACCCTAAAACCATTTAATTTTTTTAACCCTAGACCTCCAAACGGTCTTGGGGTGTCACTAAACGAGTGTGAGACCGTTTGGATGAACCCCCAAATGGTTTTGAACCCGTTTGGGTCCTTCAACACAAAACTCAACAAGATCTATACTTGAAATCAACAATTTTCAACCCGATTAGGGTTAGGGTGTTAAAGTGCCTTCAACTCTCAATTGGTTAGGAATTAGATTATGATTCTTTGTAGAAATAAAATTCAATATATTATGAACAGACCCTCAAATGGTCATCCCTTGTTCAACCCTATCAAACGGTCTTGAGACCATTTTGATCCAAACGATCTTGCAAGATCGTTTGAGATCAAACGGGTTCAACCCGTTTGACCTTAAACGGTTTGCAACCGTTTTTGGACCAAAAGGGTCCAAGGTCGTTTGATAAAGTGACCTAGGAATCCACGCCCATCATCCTCAACCTCTGTTCAGGTTGGTTACACCACCGTTTTGCTTGCAAAAGTGCAAGGAAGAAGGGAGGTAGAAGAAGAACTAAGCACAAAAAGCAAGAACAAAGATATGCATAATAAAGATAGGAGTTTAGAGTTATAAAACCCGCCTCAAATGTGGTTCATAGAGCTCCCAGCTTCCAAGCTTCGAGCCTTTAATGGAGTCTTGAGCTCCACAGGTCGGCCAAAGGATTTTCTCCAAGGAAAAGATGGAGATGGTCGGCTAGAATAAGAAACCTAAGTGAGATAACCATAAAACCAACCTTTTAAGAAGAATTCCTCCATGAATTCGAGCTTGAAGATGGTTCCTACTCACCTCAGCACTAGTTGGTCGTCTCCCTGAGGTCCAGAGCTCTGCCTTGGCCATTTTGAGAAAGATGAGAAATGAAGAGGATAAAGGATACGTTCCCTTGGTTTGCAAGAGTGAATGCTTATATATTTTTGGCTATTATCCACCATAAGGACCTCTAAAACATGGAAGTGTTATCTAAGTCCCTCCTTATTTCTAAGGCACGTTCAAGATATCAAAACTTAATCAAATCCCATCAAAACTCAAGATCTAAGGGTAAAGAAAACCAATATGCAAACTAAGGTACATATATGAAAGGTCTCTTTACTCATACTAGGTGATTTAATTACAAAAGTGTTCCTTATTATATGTTTATTCAAATGAAGTTCCACCTTCATCATTATTACTCTAAATGATGTCAAAAGTCATAAAAGATGTTATTGATGGTGTATTTTATAAGTTGCACCCCACATTTGGGTAAATTGCACTTTAATCCAAATTAGGGTTTTTCAGCACAAGGATCTTTCCACAAGCTGCATCTTGATGCCCAAGCTTGGGAAATCCATCTTACCTCATCATATTCACTCATATGATGTATCATTATCATAGGAACATCTTAGCTTTGAAATTTTCAAGTTAAACCCCTTAGCTGGGTAATTTGCACATAAGTCCCTGTATTACCAAACAATACTACAATCATAGTTTAAAAAGGACAGAATTGAAAGTATATGTTCCTGAGGAACTTAATTACATGCCAAAAGATAATCATAAGGGTTTAAGTACATATTTAGGCAAAACACCTAGGGTTAGTTTATAACCCAGGTCAGGGATGTTACAAATCATCCACCCCTTACAAGGATTTCGTCCCCGAAATCGATAAAACGTATTAGGAGAAAAGAGCAGGGTATTTCCTTCTCATCTCATCCTCTAGTTCCCAAGTGGCTTCTTCAACACCACGGTGGTTCCAGAGGACTTTCACAAGGCTTATATCTTTCTTCTTTAACTTTTTAATTCTGTTATCAAGGATTGACACTGGTCCTTCCTCATAAGTTATATCTTCATTCAATTCTACTTCCATAGGTTGTAGAAATGACTCGGTATCAGGATGACATTTCCTCAGCATAGAAATGTGAAACACAAGGTGTAACCTCTGCAACTCTGGTGGTAACTCTAGTCTATAGGATACCTTTCCAACCCGTTCAATGATTGGATAAGGCCCCATAAATCTAGGAGCTAACTTCCCTTTCGTTCCAAAGCGAAGGACTCCTTTCCAAGGCGAGACCTTGAGATACACTCTATCTCCAACCTGGAACTCTAACGGTCTACGACGTTGATCGACGTAAGATTTCTGCCTATCCTGTGCAGTCTTAATCTGTTGTTGTATTATTTTAATCTTCTCTGTGGTTTGTTGTACAAGATCAGGACCTAACAACTGATGTTCACCAGTCTCATACCAACACAAGGGTGATCTACAACGTCTACCATATAAGGCTTCATAAGTTGCCATATCAATACTATGATGATAGCTATTGTTATAGGCAAACTCTATTAGGCTTAGGTGTAGATCCCAACTCCAGGTAAACTGGAGAACACATGCTCTCAACAGGTCTTCCAAGGTCTGTATAGTCCTTTCTGATTGTCCATCAGTCTATGGATGAAAGGCTGTACTAAACCTTAACTTGGTGCCTAAAGCTCTGTGCAACTGCTCCCAAAAATGACTTGTAAACTGGGGACCTTTGTCAGAAACTATAGTGACAGGAACTCTGTGCAAACACACTATCTCTTAAACATACAACTGTGATAACTTTTCAGCAGAATAGGTTGTTTTGACAGGTAAGAAATGAGTTGTCTTTGTCAACCTATCAACTATTACCCAGATGGAATCATGTCCTTTGCTTGTCCTAGGTAGGCCAACAACAAAGTCCATGGTCACATGGTCCCACTTCCACTATGGTATGGGTAAAGGCTGCATTATCCCTGCAGGCTTCTGGTGTTTAGCTTTAACTTGCTGACACACCGGCCACCTCATCACAAACTCCGCAACATCCTTCTTCATCTCGGGCCACCAATACATATCCTTCAAGTTCCGATACATCTTGGTGCTCCCTGGATGCATAGCATACATCAAAGAATGAGCTTCTTCCAGGACTAACTTTCTCAGGTTACCCACATCCGGTACTATCATCCTCCCATGATAGCATGCTACTTGATCATTTGAGTCATGAAAACCATCTCGTTTCTCATTACCATACTCCGATCTAATCTACTGAACTGCAGTATCAACCTGTTGTGCCTCTTTGATCTGTTCTCTTAGGGTAGGTTTAATATGCATCTCAGCCAACAACCCGGCTAACAATGACACCTTCAACTGTACATTGTCTTGCCTTAAAGAGATAAGCATATCCCTCTTAGAGCATACTAAAGAGTTTGATTGTGCTCTATCCATGGTTGATGTTGCTGATTTCCTACTCAAGGAATCTACAACCACATTGGCCTTCCCTGGATGGTAATCAATTGTACAATCATAGTCCTTGATTAACTCCATCCAGCAACGTTGTCTCATGTTAAGTTCATGCTGAGAAAAGATATACTTAAGGTTCTTGTGATTTGTGAAAATTTGGAATGTCTCTCCGTAGAGATAATGTCTCCAGATCTTCAAGGCATGAACCACAGCAGCTAACTCCAGATCGTGTGTCAGATAATTCTCCTCGTGTTTCTTAAGCTGTCGGGAAGCAAAAGAAATCACTTGTTTATCCTGCATCAACACGCATCCGAGTCCATTCTTGGAGGCATCACAGAAAACTATGTATCCTTTGCCTTGCTCAGGTAACACAAGTACAGGTGCACTTGTCAACCTTTCTTTTAGCAGCTGAAAAGATTGCTGACACTTATCGCTCCAATCAAAAGGAACTTCTTTCCGGGTCAACTTAGTTAAAGGTAAGGCTATGGAACTGAAGTTCTTAATGAACCTTCGATAATAGCCGGCCAACCCTAAGAAACTACGGATCTCTGTCGGTGTCTTCGGTTGTTCCCATTGTAGAATAGATTCTACCTTTTTAGGGTCAACACGAATACCCAAAGCAGATATCACATGTCCAAGAAAAGATACTTCTGACAACCAAAACTCACACTTGCTAAACTTAGCATATAGCTTATGTTCCCTTAGCAAAGTTAGAGCCTGACGAAGATGTTGTTCATGCTACTGAGCATCTTTACTATAGATCAAAATGTCATCTAGAAAGATGACAACACACTGATCGAGGAAGGGTCGGAAGATTCTATTCATGAGTTCCATAAATGCAGTCGGTGCATTAGTTAGTCCAAACGACATAACTGTGAACTCATAGTGACCATACCTTGTTCTGAAAGCAGACTTGGGTATGTCACTGTCCTTAATACGAAGTTGATGATATCCAGACCTCAAATCTATCTTTGAGAAAATGGTTGCACCACGCAACTGGTCAAAGAGATCATCAATCCTTGGTAGAGGGTACTTATTCTTTATTGTTACTTTATTTAGTTGCATGTAATCAATGCACAACCGCATTGATCCGTCTTTCTTTTTAACAAACAAGACCGGAGCACCCCAGGGTGAAGTGCTCGGTCAGATGAAACCCTTCTCAAGCAACTCTTGAAGCTGCTTCTTGAGTTCTACCATCTCAACAGGCGCCATCCTATACGGTGTCTGGGCTATAGGTTGGTTATCTGGGATCAAATTGATTTCAAAATCAATTTCCCGAGGCGGTGGCACACCTGGAAGTTCTTCAGGAAATACATCTTCGAATTCCCTGACTATAGGAACTTCAGCAGGGTTAGGACTCTCCATGGTAGTATCTACCACATGGGCCAAGAATGCGTAACATCCTTGCCTCATCATCTTATCAACAACCATATCTGACACAAGACAGGTGGGTAGAATATTTCTCTTTCCTTGAAAGATCCATGTGTTGCTTTCATCAGAAAACACACCCTGCTTAGATTCACAATCCAAGACAACCCTATACCTTTCCAAGGTGTCCATCCCAAGGATTATATCAAATCCTTGCATCTCAAGTGGTATAAGATCCACTTGAATGCGATGATCAGAAAAGAAGAGGATGCAAGGAGAGCATACCTCTTGCAACATAGCATACCCTCTCAACGGAGTTTCAAGCAACAAGCTATCTGCCCTATGACTGGTCGTCATATTGCAGTTATGAATCCCTCTTCGAGTGATAAAGGAGTGCGTAGCACCTGGGTCAATGAAAACAGATACAACACAGGATGTAGACATATCAGAATATAAAAGTTCCATCTGACCTGCCACAACCCGTGGATTGACCACTGCATCTGGTGGGTTCATAGCATAGAACCTCGCTGTCGCCTGAGGTTGAGTTGGTGCTGACGATCCAGCTTGGGACGCTTGTCCACGTCCTCGAGCTTCTCCTTGAGACTACTTTCTCTGTGATCCCTATTGATTCTGTCTCTGAGGTTGTGTCACATTGACAGGCCTAGACCTGCAGTCCTTCATCAAATGTACCACCTTCCCACAGTTGTAGCAGCTTCTTTCCAGTTGTTGTGGTCTGGGTGGTCCTGTGACTGACATTGATGCTGAACTGCGAGTCTCTTGTAATGGTAGGCTTCATCCCCTGCCTCTACTTGGTGTCCACTGTGTCTGAGAACTAGATCTGGGTGGTGGAGGTGTAGGTGCAGAGAATCTAGGCTTCTTGAAGTCCCTAGATGAAGAACCCTGGAACTGCGGATATCTCTTATGGGTTTGCCTCTTCTCGACTACGGATTTCTCTACCCTTCGGACTGACTCAACGAAGGCAGCAAACCTCTCCCGATTCTCTAGGGCAGACACGGGAGTAGTCAAGTCGGCGTTCAAACCCTTCTCGAACCTTCTAATCCTTTCTTCTTCTGTGGCAGCCATGTGCGGACAGAATCGTAGCAACTCCATGAACTTAGCTTCGTACTCGCTAATGTTCATCATGCCTTGTCTCAATCTCTCAAACTGAGAGATCTTTTCGTCCAGGAATGTCTTTGGAAAGTATATGTTGACAAATCCCCGACGTAAATCTTCCCACGAGATCTCCACTCCAGGCCTCTTCTGCTCTTCCATGGTCCACCAGTGACCAGCACTTCCTTTGAGAAGATAGACAGCATGTCTAACTTTCTCGGCTTCTGGGATGTTCAAGATTCTGAAAGCTTTCTCTAACTCGGTTAACCACAGATAGACATCTGTAGGATCAGTTGTACCAAAGTATTCGGTTGCTCCGACACGACGAAGTCGCTCGAACGTCTTACCGATACCTTGTCCTTCAAGCTGGGCATGTGCCCTAGGTGCAGGCATGGGCATCCTGTCGGTGATATGTGTCATGGCAGTCATAAACTGCCCGAACATGGTTTGAACAGTTGGGTTTCTCATGTCAACTGGGTCAAACTGAGGTGGCTCTCTGGGTGGCTCAGGTACAGGTTGTTCTATCTCCGGGTTCCTTGCACCTCCTTGGGGTGCAGCGATACTACTTTCTGCCACGTACTCCTCATGTAGTTCAGACATCCTTAGTTATCTTCTTCTCCTGAGGAGCAGAAGACTTTATTAGATACGATAGAAACACTAAGGATAGACTCGACATCCTAAGTCCTATGTCTCTGTAGACTCAGCGAACCTAGAGCTCTGATACCACTCCTGAGGCAACACGATTCATAAACCACAATATAATTTTAGCGGAAGCATTCGATTAACAGCAGAATACGAAAATCATTTGAAATTAAAACTTTTTGAGACAAGATCTTGAAATCATGAAACTCCTTTTATAAGAAACAAGGTAAACATATTACATCTCTGTTAGATCACTTCATGAGTGATTATACACAGCCAGATACAAAATTTCAAGATTTAAAACCCAAAATCTCAGACCAAAAGACTCCAAGGACCTGAGAGTACAGAGACGACATAAGACCATCTAACTACATGACTCAGTAGTCAGTATCTCCACCTGAGATTCACTGCTGCTCCTGGTGCTACTGCTGCTGATTCTGATCACCTGCAGATTGGTTCCTTCGTCCTCGACGACTACCTAAAAAGTTGAAATCTACGGGGTGAGACAATTTTAAATAATTGTCCCAGCGAGAGTTAAAAACTCTCCGCCAGAAGCTTTATTATAGCAATCAAGGAACAACATAGGCAATAAAAGCTTTAAGGTAATCAACAGTAGTTTTAATATCAATTAGAACAACAACATTTAAGGAATATGAAGAACATGTATACTGAGTAATGTAACTTCAACCAATGTATCTCGTAGTTCAACCTAAATAGATATGCTACGCGGTTGATTATGTTTTACAAACATTATTGTTCCCTGCGGAGATGAGGTATACCGCTCATACTCCAACCGATCACTATTAAGTCGCATCGGTATCATACATAGGTCATCAAAAGAGCCGGATTCTTATGACCTCATCTTCCTCAGTCAGTATGAGGATCAACATGCAGGACATCTAGTGTCTCTACTACTATAGCTTACCAGGGTATTCTGGTACTTCGCTATTAGAGTCACAGTGGCATTCTGTACTCTCTTCGCCATCGAAAGATTTCTTGTTTATCTCTCATCGATGCGGTATAAAAGATTTTCCTCGGGAGATTAGTGTTACATCACCCCGGCATAAACACATAGTGAAGGATTGATAGATTAAGGTACATGTACATCAATTCCTACACTAGGATGTAAGGGCATTCACATCCATATTCCCCACATACTCAAAAGTATGTGATCCAGGAGTTCCCTTAGGAAAACCTGTTTCACCATCATTTAACTCCTGACAATGATGGATCTATGATCAGGGCTCTACATGGTATGATTATACTTGATTAGTTAGGTACATTTTAGTATTCTTTTATCATCATACATGTTCTCAA
This sequence comes from Alisma plantago-aquatica, assembly GCA_963693085.1. NCBI lineage: Eukaryota > Viridiplantae > Streptophyta > Magnoliopsida > Alismatales > Alismataceae > Alisma > Alisma plantago-aquatica. The sequence continues at coordinate 1,183,223,809 of OY856410.1, forward strand.
ACATTAATCATTAGAACAGCAGCTATGAAAGTAGAATACTAAATGTATCAAGTCTAACGCACATAATCATCATTTCTCAGTTATCTCTTCACAAGTCATCTGTCAAGCATGACCTTGATGATACTCATGGCTCTCACAACCCATCAATCTTATAAGATGCCATTAACAAGGCATCCAGATATGTCATTATTCATAAAGCTAATAACATGCTTTCAATGAATATGAAATCATAATCCTTACCTGGATATGATCATCATCATATAAGAACCTGCATGGTTAAATCAACTGATATTAGTAAGCAATTCATATCAAGAGTTGTACCCTCATACTCTTACAAAGGTTAGTTTCCCTGATTTTCATCAATTAGGGTTTACTATTCACATTACATGTCATCACCCTAGAATTGGGGTTTACTATTCACCTCATGGTGAATAGATCTCATAACATCACCATGTATGAGAAACATCATCATTAAAGCCCTCATATAAGATTAAGATTCACCAATTATCATAATTAGGGTTTTTATGATCTCACATAAGTGGATCATACCTAATCTTGCATATTCATGTATATTGAAGGTATTTTACTTGAGTTTTGACCATAAATGGTACTTTCTCTCTCCTCTCACTAGTATATGGTGATTAAACCATCTAGATAGGGTTGGGTTAAGTCATCTTTGATTAACATAAATCAAATCACCACTATCAAGTGATTAGGGTTTGATTAGAACAAGGTATCACTCAATTGAACCTCTCAAGGGCATATTGGTAATTTACCCATTAATCATCATCATGGGTCAATTCATTAGTCACTTAGTCCCTTAATGTCTTAAGTTACCATTAGGGTTTAGATTTGATCATCATTGAACCATTTACACTTTCAAGTGATTAAGTATAAACAACCTTGAAAATCTCCAATTGGTTTAGGGTTTAACCTTCAACCTTCAACCCATTTGATTCTTAAACGACCTTGAACTCGTTTAACCTCAAACGACCTAGAACTCATTTGAGCCTTAAACAAGTGTGGACCCACTTGATCTTAAACGGGTGTGGACCCATTTAAGTCCAAACGAGTGTGGACCCGTTTGAGCCTAAACGAGTGTGAACCCGTTTGAGCCTAAACGAGTGTGAACCCGTTTGGGCTTAAACGAGTGTGAACTCGTTTGGGCTCAAACGAGTGTGGAATCATTTGGTATTAAACGAGTGTGGACTCATTTGGTCTTAAATGAGTGTGGACTCGTTTGGTCTTAAACGAGTGTGGACTTACTTGGGTTCAAACCGCATGAACATAAAAGGTGACACAAAGGTTATATTTGAATAGGGTTTCCTATGTTGAAGCCTTCAATTGGCCATGCCCTTGTTAACTATTTACAAATTGAATCAATTAGGATTAGCATTAATCAATTGGACACCAAATTGACCCTCAATTGAACGCCAATTAGGGTTAAGACAATCTCAATTAGGGTTTCAATCGGATAATCATCAATGTTCAACAATGTGAATCAAATCAAGGTTGAACCTATCAATTGACCTCCAATTGGGCCCAAAATTGGCCCAAACGGTCTTGAGATAGTTTGGATGACCTCCAAACGGTCTTGAGACCGTTTGACCAAAGTTTGACCAAAAACCAAGTCGGTTGGATAAGGGTTGAACCCTAAATAGGTCTAAAAACAACATTTTTATCAATTCATCAACCTATTGAAATTGAACCCTCAAACCATTAAATTTCTTTAACCCTAGACCTCCAAACGGTCTTGGGGTGTCACTAAACGAGTGTGAGACCGTTTGGATGAACCCCCAAACAGTTTTGAACCCGTTTGGGTCCTTCAACACAAAACTCAACAAGATCTATACTTGAAACCAACAATTTTCAACCCGATTAGGGTTAGGGTGTTGAAGTGCCTTCAACTCTCAATTGGTTAGGAATTAGATTATGATTCTTTGTAGAAATGAAATTCAATATATTATGAACAGACCCTCAAACGGTCGTCCCTTGGTCAACCCTATCAAACAGTCTTGAGACCATTTTGATCCAAATGATCTTGCAAGATCGTTTGAGATCAAACGGGTTGAACCCGTTTGACCTTAAACGGTTTGCAACCGTTTGGACCAAAAGGGTCCAAGGTCGTTTGATAAAGTGACCTAGGAATCCACGCCCATCATATTCAACCTCTGTTCAGGTCGGTTACACCACCGTTTTGCTTGCAAAAGTGCAAGGAAGAAGGGAGGTAGAAGAAGAACTAAGCACAAAAAGCAAGAACAAAGATATGCATAATAAAGCTAGGAGTTTAAAGTTATAAAACCCGCCTCAAACATGGTTCCTAGAGCTCCAAGCTTCCAAGCTTCAAGCCTTTAATGGCGTCTTGAGCTCCACAGGTCGGCCAAAGGATTTTCTCCAAGGAAAAGATGGGGATGGTCGGCTAGAACAAGAAACCTAAGTGAGATAACCATAAAACCAACCTTTTAAGAAGAATTCCTCCATGAATTCGACCTTGAAGATGGTTCCTACTCACCTTAGCACTAGTTGGTCATCTCACTGAGGTCTAGATCTCTTCCTTGGCCATTTTGAGAAAGACGAGAAATGAAGAGAATAAAGGATACGTTCCCTTGGTTTGCAAGAGTGAATGCTTATATATTTTTGGCTATTTTCCACCATAAGGACCTCTAAAACATGGAATTCTCATCTAAGTCCCTCCTTATTTCTAATGCACGTTCAAGCTATCAAAACTTAATCAAAGCCCATCAAAACTCAAGATCTAAGGGTAAAGAAAACCAATATGCAAACTAAGGTACATATATGAAAGGTCTCTTTACTCATACTAGGTGATTTAATTACAAAAGTGTTCCTTATTATATGTTTATTCAAATGAAGTGCCCCCTTCATCATTATTACTCTAAATGATGTCAAAAGTCATAAAAGATGTTCTAGATGGTGTATTTTATTAGTTGCACCCCACATTTGGGTAAATTGCACTTTAATCCAAATTAGGGTTTTTAAGCACAAGGATCATTCCACAAGCTGCATCTTGATGCCCAAGCTTGGGAAATCCATCTTACCTCATCATATTCACTCATATGATGTCTCATTATTAGAGGAACATCTTAGCTTTGAAATTTGCAATTTAAACCCCTTAGTTGGGTAATTTGCACATAAGTCCCTGTATTACCAAACAATACTACAATCATAGTTTAAAAAGGACAGAATTGAAAGTATATGTTCCTGAGGAACTTAATTACATGCCAAAAGATAATCACAAGGGTTTAATTAAATATTTAGGCAAAACACCTAGGGTTAGTTTATAACCCAGGTCAGGGATGTTACAAATCATCCACCCCTTATAAGGATTTCGTCCCCGAAATCGATAAAACGTATTAGGAGAAAAGAGCAGGGTATTTCCTTCTCATCTCATCCTCTAGTTCCCAAGTGGATTCTTCAACACCACAGTGGTTTCAGAGGACTTTCACAAGGCTTATATCTTTCTTCTTTAACTTTTTAATTCTGTTATCAAGGATTGACACCGGTCCTTCCTCATAAGTTATATCTTCATTCAATTCTACTTCCATAGGTTGTAGAACTGACTCGGTATCAGGATGACATTTCCTCAGCATAGAAATGTGAAACACAGGGTGTAACCTCTGCAACTCTGGTGGTAACTCTAGTCTATAGGTTACCTTTCCAACCCGTTCAATGATTGGATAAGGCCCGATAAATCTAGGAGCTAACTTCCCTTTCCTTCCAAAGCGAAGGACTCCTTTCCAAGGCGAGACCTTGAGATACACTCTATCTCCAACCTAGAACTCTAACGGTCTACGACGTCGGTCGGTGTAAGATTTCTGCCTATCCTGTGCAGTCTTAATCTGTTGTTGTATTATTTTAATCTTCTCTGTGGTTTGCTGCACAAGATCAGGACCTAACAACTGATGTTCACCAGTCTCATACCAACACAAGGGTGATCTACAACGTCTACCATATAAGGCTTCATAAGGTGCCATATCAATACTATGCTGATAGCTATTGTTATAGGCAAACTCTATTAGGCTTAGGTGTAGATCCCAACTCCTGGTAAACTGGAGAACACATGCTCTCAACAGGTCTTCCAAGGTCTGTATAGTCCTTTCTGATTGTCCATCAGTCTGTGGATGAAAGGTTGTACAAAACCTTAACTTGGTGCCTAAAGCTCTGTGCAACTGCTCCCAAAAACGACTTGTAAATTGGGGACCTCTGTCAGAAACTATAGTGACAGGAACTCCGTGCAAACGCACTATCTCTTGAACATACAACTGTGATAGCTTTTCAGCAGAATAGGTTGTTTTGACAGGTAAGAAATGAGCTGTCTTTGTCAACCTATCAACTATTACCCAGATGGAATCATGTCCTTTGCTTGTCCTAGGTAGGCCAACAACAAAGTCCATGGTCACATGGTCCCACTTCCACTGTGGTATGGGTAAAGGCTGCATTATCCCTGCAGGATTCTGGTGTTCAGCTTTAACTTGCTGACACACCGAACACCTCATCACAAACTCCGCAACATCCTTCTTCATCCCGGGCCACCAATACATATCCTTCAAGTTCTGATACATCTTGGTGCTCCCTGGATGCATAACATACATCGAAGAACTAGATTCTTCCAGGACTAATTTTCTCAGGTTACCCACATCCGGTACTATCATCCTCCCATGATAGCATGCTACTTGATCATCTGAGTCATGAAAACCATCTTGTTTCTCATTACCATACTCCGATCTAATCTGCTGAACTGCAATGTCAACCTGTTGTGCCTCTTTGATCTGTTCTCTTAGGGTAGGTTTAATATGCATCTCAGCCAACAACCCGGCTAACAATGACACCTTCAACTGTACATTGTCTTGCCTTAAAGAGATAAGCATATCCCTCTTAGAGCATACTAAAGAGTTTAGTTGTGCTCTATCCATGGTTGATGTTGCTGATTTCCTACTCAAGGCATCTGCAACCACATTGGCCTTCCCTGGATGGTAATCAATTGTACAATCATAGTCCTTGATTAACTCCATCCAGCGACGTTGTCTCATGTTTAGTTCATGCTGAGAAAAGATATACTTAAGGTTCTTGTGATCTGTGAAAATCTGGAATGTCTCTCCGTAGAGATAATGTCTCCAGATCTTCAAGGAATGAACCACAACAGCTAACTCCAGATCGTGTGTCGGATAATTCTCCTCATGTTTCTTAAGCTGTCGGAAAGCTAAAGAAATCACTTGTTTATCCTGCATCAACACGCATCCGAGTCCATTCTTGGAGGCATCACAGAAAACTATGTATCCTTCGCCTTACTCAGGTAACACAAGTACATGTGCACTTGTCAACCTTTCTTTTAGCAGCTGAAAATATTGCTGACAATTATCGCTCAAGTCAAAAGGAACTTCTTTCCGGGTCAACTTAGTTAAAGGTAAAGCTATGGAACTGAAGTTCTTAATGAACCTTCAATAATAGCCGGCCAACCCTAAGAAACTACAGATCTCTGTCGCTGTCTTCGGTTGTTCCCATTGTAGAACAGATTCTACCTTTTTAGGGTCAACACGAATACCCAAAGCAGATATCACATGTCCAAGAAATGATACTTCCGGAAACCGAAACTCACACTTTCTAAACTTAGCATATAGCTTATGTTCCCTTAGCAAAGTTAGAGCCTGACGAAGATGTTGTTCATGCTGCTGAGCATCTTTACTATAGATCAGAATGTCATCTATAAAGACGACAACACACTGATCGAGGAAGGGTCGGAAGATTCTATTCATGAGTTCCATAAATGCAGCCAGTGCATTAGTTAGTCCAAACGACATAACTGTGAACTCATAGTGACCATACCTTGTTCTGAAAGTAGACTTGGGTATGCCACTATCCTTAATACAAAGTTGATGATATCCAGACCTCAAATCTATCTTTGAGAAAATGGTTGCACCATGCAACTGGTCAAAGAGATCATCAATCCTCGGTAGAGGGTACTTATTCTTTATTGTTACTTTATTTAGTTGCCTGTAATCAATGCACAACCACATTGATCCGTCTTTCTTTTTAACAAACAAGACCGGAGCATCCCAGGGTGAAGTGCTCGGTCGGATGAAACCCTTCTCAAGCAACTCTTGAAGCTGCTTCTTGAGTTCTGCCATGTCAGCAGGCGCCATCCTATATGGTGTCTGGGATATAGGTTTGGTATCTGGGATCAAATTGATTTCCAAATCAATTTCCCGAGGCGGTGGCACACCTGGAAGTTCTTCAGGAAATACATCTTCAAATTCCTTGACTATAGGAACTTCAGCAGGGTTAGGACTCTCCATGGTAGTATCTACCACATGGGCCAAGAATGCATAACATCCTTGCCTCATCAACTTATCAACAACCATAGCTGACACAAGACAGGTGGGTAGAATCTTTCTCTCTCCTTAAAAGATCCATGTGTTGCTTTCATCAGCAAACACAGCCTGCTTAGATTCACAATCCAAGACAACCCTATACCTTTCCAAGGTATCCATCCCAAGGATTATATCAAATCCTTTCATCTCAAGTGGTATAAGATCCACTTGAATGCGATGATCAGAAAAGAAGAGGATGCAAGGAGAGCATACCTCTTGCAACATAGCAGACCCTCTCAACGGAGTTTCAAGCAACAAGCTATCTGCCCTATGACTGACTGTCATATTGCAGTTACGAATCACTCTTCGAGTGATAAAGGAGTGCGTAGCACCTGGGTCAATCAAATATAAAACATGTATTTAAAATATTACACATTTATGATTTTATTATTTAAATTATTTCAATTGAAATAAAAAATAATGATACAATTATAAAGAGAGAGATAAAAAGCAATTAAGGATAAACAAGGAACATGGTTTCACATTCTCATGTTTATGAGTCATGAAAGAATAACAAGTATCCTTGTATAGATCTAGAGATTGTGAAAAGGCCATTCATTGTGGTATATTGTTGAATATAGTTAAACTATCGAGAATCCATGTGAGGGGTGGTCCCTAAGTGCCCTAAAATCACCCGTCATGTTTGAGTGATGTCAAGATGTAGCTCATGTTGATAGATGATAGCTTACTAGTGTGATTGAAAAGATGAAAATGTGATCTGATATATTTGATGTATGATTAGTGTCTTTACATGAGTACTTAGGATGAACCTGATTCTTATTTAGGCCACATGCCAATGAGCCCCTACTTATATACTTGCATCTAAGTCATTTGTCATGGAACCATTTATTACCCAAATACTATCTATATATGACTTGAAAGTCAATGGCAAAAGGACACAAGCGTTCATCCCTATCATGGTAATATCTAAGCACAAATTTGGAAGTGTAAAATATAAGCATACATGAACAAATATCTAGAAGCAAGAACCAATGTATTCTCAAAAATTGACAAATATTTTTAAACAATATTTCTTATTACAATATTACATTTACATATTGGAAGTATATTATACCAGGGATCATGTACACTACCTACAATCTTACAACAAGTACATCATGAACACTTGCTCAGAAGCATACTTCTCCCAAGCTATCTTTGAACCAAAAACATACTAGAAACAAGTAGGTCAACACAGAAGGTGTTGAGTAAGGGTAGAAACATACATATATTAGAGATGTTTGTAATTTGAAAAGGATCATAAGTAAAAGAGATAAGTACTTAACAAAATGAAAACCCAAAATTTAACATTTTCGCACCATTTACTAACAATATCATGTATCATAAGGCCGTTGACCAACTTTCAAATGCAAGGGTATGTGGGGGTGCAATAACTGTATTTATCAACGTCCATCCTAGCTTTAAAAGTCAAGCAATATGCCTGGCCATATGTCCTTATGTCGAGAATACTAGAAGGTGCACAAGGTTTGTATACTAGAGATATGTATTATGTGTTCAAGTTATAAAATCAATGAGACAAAGCAACGAGTATGATACTCCAATACTATATGCACTGTGTGCAAGTAAACTGTGATGACCCTAGTACAAATCAAGCCATCACTAGTAAAATCACAGAATTATCATAAACAACATAATTAAAAAAAATAACTAAAAATAAAAAACCATTTTGCACATAGATCCTTTTCCCAGCAAATCTTACACAAGGAACCAAAGCCTTATATACATGTGGTTCATATTGTACATTCAGTATTTCATCTCTTCTCGAGGATAATAAGTATCAACTGTTTTACTTTAATATACACAACAACAACATAAAAACCTCGAGATAAGAAAACCAAAATCTCAATTCGTTCGTAAAAACCACTAAGAACTATCTCCCAAGGACCTGAGAGTACAGAGACGACACATAGACTTCTATCTACAAAACCCTGACAAACAGCGTACCCAACCTAAAATACTACTGTTGTCCTTGCTGAAACGATCCTTCTTCTACAGTCTGATTCCTAGTCCCTCATCTGCATCCACCTAAAAATTGTGGATCCTACGGGGTGAGACTATTGTCCCATTGAGAGATATAACTCTCTGCCAACAATATTAATATCAAAGGAAAAATATAAAGATTGAACAGGAGATATTCTATTTATCTAATAGATATATTTTTAATTGCAAAGTACATATATTGATAACAGATGTATAAGTCATCTTTTTCTTTAAAAGGAAAATGAAGAACATGTATAACATCTATCTATTAAGATGTATGAAAATAAAAAGGCATCAACCAATGTTTTCCGTATTTGATCCTTAAACAAATACAATACACGGCTAATTACATGTTTACATTCATACTTATGCCCAAAGGAGATGAGATATACCGCTCATACACCAACGGACCACTAGTAAGTCGAAATCGATACCATACAAGGTCAATGGCAGAGCCGACTGTCAAGACCTCACCTTTCGCGGTCGGTACGAGAACACTTAGGTTTAGCATGACATCTTGTGTCTTTTGTAATTAGCTATACCGGGGTATAGCAACATCCTCTCTATAGAGTTACCGCCGTAGCGTGTACTCTCTTCAGGATAAGACCACTTATGTGACACCCCGCCATCACATAGACAATGAGATGATACGTGAAAACGTACATAACCATATATTACAGTCGAGTAACAAATCGACCGTCAGGGAGAGGGACGATGAAAAAACGAATGAAGCGTCATCGTACCGGGATCATGGGCCCCTATGATGTCTCCGACTCAAGGAGCAAAATCGTCGAAAGAGCCAAAGGCATTCTTTAGGTTAGGTATACCTACCGCGCGCGGGTTGCTTCCAATCCCAAACCGAAACGGGTTTTTTTGATAGAGTGGTCTTCTCCGCCCCTTGATCATCCGAGAGGAATGGAAGCGGAAAAAGAGCAAAGGACTCCCCTCCCTCCCGGGTAGGCCCAAGCGCGATCTAAGACCTCTTCACTCCCGGACGCGGAAAGCAGCTTGTGTGGGCAAAAAGAGGATGAAAATCACCCCCCCATTTTCTTTTGCCTTTCCCTGGAGCATTCTTCTTTTTCTTCTCCAATGAGTCTTTTTTTTGTTCAAGAAAGGAACTCACCCTTTGCCACCAAGGTACCAGAGCATATTGCTGGCGATGACTTGGTGAAGGACGGAGGAAGAAATTTCCTCTAAAGCGACAACGACTTCTCTCGTTGGTTCCGACCGCATCCTTCCCGCGATAGGGCCAATGCTGGGCTGGGATCAAGCTTTCCTTTCGACGGAATGGACGAGCTCCGACTCACGGGGGAAGGCAGACCCCCTCTCCCCCCGCTTCGCTGCCCCTGCCCCCTTTCCAACTTTCCTACTTCTTTCTTATTGCGTTGCGAAGACGTCTGGGAAGAAATCAGAATTGCAAGAAAATCCGGCGTCAAAATCTCCCGATTCGCGTTATCTAAGACTATAAACTTAGGAAGACCGATTCCATAACCATAAAGAGAGTGTAGATGAGCCACGCCATGCCTCTTCAACGTTTTTGTTTCACACTCGCTTTCAATCGTCCAATTCTTCCTCTAGTCATGGTCACCATTTCGTTATCACCACAACAGACTACACCCTTCTTAGATAAGCACGAATCCCTAGGGACAGAGAACTTCAGTCTATCTTTTCCCAGATAAGGGCATTTCAACCAAGAACATTCTCATCTGAGAATATAGATGCTAGTAGACACCCACACCGTCATGCTGTCTACATTACCGCTTACGTAGAGTAGGATTAGACACAAAATTGAATAGGGAAGGAATCAACGTCTACACCCCCCTAGAAATCACGGAAGCCCCCGGGAGGATATTCACGAAGAAGACTTGACCCCTTGTATCACAACCGTCAAGAGTGTTGACAGGTCAATCCTAGGGACTATTTGCCTTAAACTAAAGAGATGCAATCGAGAGAGTGACACAATTTTCCAACGAGATGATACGTGAAAACGTACATAACCATATATTATCGAAAACACGGGTTAATTAAAACCGATTGCGGAAATATACATACAGAACATTTGCAACCAGGCCCTGCAAGAAGATCAGGTCATATATACATATATATATATATATATATATATATATATATATATATATATATATATATATATATATATATATATATATATATATATATATATATTCAAGATCACCTGCCTGATATGTTCACAACTTAAAGTCACCCACTGTCGCAACAACGCATATTAGTTCATCACATGTTTATATATACAGATCAGCCACGTACGGACAACAGTAGGGTATACAAAAATTACAGCAGCTAAACATCGTGAAACGTCGTCAAAACACTTCCAAGGACCTGAGAGTACATGGATGAATCTAGGACTCTACTACAAAACCACCAAAATAGCAGCAAGTCCATCTCTTTCCTTCTACTGCTCTTCTTGCTGCTCGGCCACAACCTCACGACCACCACCACGTCTAGAGAGATCACCTAAAAAGGGTGTAAACCAGTGGGGTGAGACACACAGTCCCAGTGAGAAACATAACTCCCCACCGCAACTATAAAACCTCAAAGGTTAAAGCAGATAATAGCAAATAACTGAATAAGTGTGTAACAAGAGAAGCATATTGAGCAAAGCTATTATTACCATCAAGCTTACCAAGATATCCGGGATGCATATTACCAAGTATTTCTTTATGGAACATGATTAACAAGATAAGCTTTATAAGAAATTACCACAAGATAAAGGATCATACACACAAATGCATAGTTCAACTAGATCAGCTATATAAGCAAGGCCTCAATCAATGTTCCGTGTTTTATTCTAAGCAAGATATACTATTCAACTGGATTACATTTTATTATGCCCTGAGGAAGTGAGCCTTCCCTGCTCAAGTCCCATCATTGGTTGCAAAGCCCAATCTGGTGCCATACAGGGTCTAAGGAGATCCGGACTCCATGACCTCACCTTCTCGTGGTCAGTACACGAATCATCAAGCAAGACCGCAGTCTTATGCTTATAGGCCTCACCCTCTGGGTTAGCTCTGCAAGCTACCCATCTCTAGCTCACCTCATCATAGGTGCTAGTATATACATCTGATCCATGAACACATCATGCCCATCATCACATATCCTGAGCCATGGGTCTGTTCACCATGCTCCATACATCTCGAGTCTGCAACCACAGTTGCACTCAACCCTCCTATTTTAGGCTAGGAGAAACCTCACATATTCAACAATATGCGCTCCAGGTAATCCCGCAGGATAAACCTATTTCACCATCACCAAATACTGACGGTAATGGATCTATGGCCAGGGCAACTACATGATATGTTTATCTATCATTGATTAGTATATTTTAAGCCAATTGTTGAGGTAAAACAAGGTATAAACATAGACTTATAGAATTACATCATTATTGCCATCAACATATTGTCTTGGGACCTCAATCCCTCATGATATCAACCATTGGCTCTCAAGGCATCACAATCATGCATCAACATCCTGGGAACGCATCCCTTATCTCATCATCAGAGGATAACACCTCAACTAGGCACTCAGCCTTATATCATGTCCTCAGACCTATCAACTTGTTATTTTATTAACAAGAATTATCATCACACTGTGCTAGTTAGAGCACATATATCTCATAGCTCTTACCAGGCTATGAATCCACATGAAATACCTGCATGGTTAGTATACATATAACTGAAGCCATCATGGATTAACAGAATGATCATGCTATCAAGTATAAAGAAGCATCCATGAGTATATTACACAAGCTTTATCATTCATAGCATTATAATCAATCAGGGGCATTTGTTATGCCTTATACTTGTGACCATATGCATGTGTTATATCAATATGTGAAGCAACATCATAAACTTCCAAGCTTTCTGGTTCATAACCTATCATTATATCTCATCATCATATTTGTAGGATGCAAGATGATTACATCATGTCAATTGTGTTATCAATATTAAAAGAGAACCATTAACTATATACATTTCGGGTTATCAGAACCCTCACCAAAACTCCTACAACCCTCACTACATGTATGGCGAGCAGTGCCAACCCTTACCAAAGGGTGTATCGACTAGGGTTCCAAACCCTAAGCAACTCACCACCATACCAACCAAACACTACACATCCTATAACATGCACCAAGGTTCCACTAACACTCATGGTGTCGGGCAGCCATCCACGAGGTCATAATGTGCAACACTACCATGGGTATCGGCCAAGGGTCTAACGTGCACCAAGCTAGGGTTAGGGTTAGGTTCCACTATCAGGCTAACCTTCCACATGAGCCATATCGGCCAAAGGGGTGTCGCCCAAGGCGCCCCTATCGTGCAACCTTCAAGCATCATCCGAGGGTTAACCCTCTCGGCCAGGGTAACCGTGACGCCCAAGAAAGGTGTCATGCATGGCCAGCAGCATAACGGTCAGTATCCTAGGGTTGGCATGTCGGGCATGAAACCATATCGCCCAAAACCTCAAGGGTAACGGACAAGGCTGTGCCGGGTACCAGGCTATCAATGTTTATCGGCCACGACCGTCCTAAGATAGGGAGTGCATCAGGCACCCTATCTACATGGTGTGTCGTCCAAGACTTAATCCTAAGGAGGATATCGGGCAACATCTCATCAAGAGTGTATCACCCACCCGACAACTCCACCAAGGGTATCGTCTAAGGGACCATGACGGGCACCAACTAAGCTTCAACTAGGCATATCGGCCAGGGATACAAGGATCACCCAAGAAAGCTCATCTACCAAGGATTACACCTCAAGGACATATCGTGCATGAAGAGTAGACAACTCATGTCGCCTAGAGTAGCACTAACGCCCAAGCTTGGGTTGAGTCTTCATATCGACCAAGATGCCCATCCAGGGGTTTAGCAATCGTGTCGCCCAAACCCTAACTCTAAGGTGGATAAGGGATATCGAGCACCAAGGTAAAACTATCTCAACAAGGTGTATCATGCAGGGCACCCAACAAGGCATATCACCCAACACACAAGGGTATCGGCCAAAGGTACAACCCAAGACAAGAAGGTTATCGGGCAGCGCTATCCCCAAAGTCATATCGTGCAAGACACAACCCAACAAGGTCGTCTTCAACCTAAAGCACAAGGGCACCAAACCCTAGTTGATCAAGAAGGTCGGCTCACCTCTCAACAACCAAGAGAGAGGGGTGTTGCACAACCTCTTTCACAAATTGGGTAACCACAAGGATCCAACCTCAACATAGGTCATCAAAATCTCACCTCTCAAATCCATGGTGAGAGGAGGGTATTGCCCAAGCAACTAGAATATAAGCTCACCTCTCAACTTAAACAAGAGAGGGGTATTTCCCACAATACTAGAGATCAAACTCACTTCTCTAGACCAAAGAGAGAAAGGAGTGTTGCTACCAAAGAAAACCTCAACTATGGTTCAACCAACTAGGTGTAAAGGCATATAACCCATCAACAACAACAACAACAAAAACATCATGCTCATAAAATCCATAAGATCAAGAACATGTTCTAGAACAAGAAACATACATGCATGACCGATTGCCAACATATATGAAACATGCAACATAGGGAAAGTAGTATAGCTAGGGTTAGAAGTTATGTAGCCCGCCTTAAGCAAACTCCTCAAGCTCCAAAGCTCCATGCTTCAAGCTCCTAGCTCCAAGCACACTACTTCGGCCACCTCAAGAAAAAGAACAAGAAGCATAACCACCATGGCCGAAGAGTAGGCAAGACGGAGAAGAAGATGCTAAGGAGAGAGGGAAGATGCTTACCAAAGAACAAGATCCACCTAGGGTTCGACTACCAAGCTAAGGGAAGAAGAAGAAGAACTCCTTCAAGGGGATCGGCCACCAAGGTTACAAGGGAGAGGTGTATTGTGCACCAAGGAAGAGAGGAGCAACAAAGAGCTAAAGGGTTCCTAAGGAAGAGAAAGGCAAGGCATATATAGGTGAGGGTCAAGGTTAGACCAAGGCAAGGTGTCACCTTACCAAGGGACACTTGTCCACACGTTCCACCACCTTGCAAAACACATGCACTTGCCATGCCACAACTCAACCAAGGATCGGCCACATGTCCAATCTAGGGTGACACAACCAAGGCAAGAAGGTCAACAAAGATCAAAGGCTGACACACTACTCCTCCATGGCTGACACACCCCCATGGGTGATACCCCATGGCCGATACACAACATCCTTGCCTGATACAGGGCTCAACCAAGCAAAGAAAGGCCCAAACAAGGGGAAACAAGGCCCAAAAGAGCTCAAACAAGCCCAAGACAACCCAAGGCACAAACCCAAACCTTCCTCTCAACCCTAGAGGAAGCAAAGAGAGAGAAAGACATCTCTCAAGGTGACAAACTTGCTCTTCAACCCTATCTCAGGTTATTTTGCAAGTAGCACCTCTAGCTCTCAACAAAGCACAAGCAAACCCTAATCACCACTAAAGGTGATTAGCAAGCAACCAAGCACCAAGTTTAGGCAAAACAAACATGGTAAGCCCAAAATGAAGGTTAGGGTCCTTACAAGCCATAAACCTCTACAAAGGAATTTCTTCCTCGAAATCTGAAGAGAAAAGCGAGGGATACTTCCTTCTCATCTCTTCCTCAAGCTCCCACGTGGCTTCCTCAACACAACGATGATGACAAAGAACCTTCACAAGAACCAATTCCTTCCTCTTCAGGTTCTTTATTCTTCTGTCAAGGATCGCCACTGGACCCTCCTCATAGGTCATGTCTTCATCAAGCTCAACCTCAACTGGGTGTATCACTGTCCCTGTGTATGGATGGCTTTTCTTCAACATACTGACATGGAACACTGGATGCAACCTGCGCAACTCTGGCGGCAGCTCTAACTTGTAAGCTACCTTGCCAACATGTGCTATTATCGGGTATGGTCCCATATACCTGGGTTCCAGTTTACCTTTCCGGCCAAACCTTAGCACGCCTTTCCAAGGTGAGACCTGGAGATACACTTTGTCTCCCACCTGGAACTCTAAAGGTCATCGGTGATTGTCTGCATAAGACTTCTGTCTGTCTTGTGCTATTTTCAACTTTTGCTGTATCACTCTAATCTTTTCTGTTGTCTGCTGTACTAACTCAGGACCCAAAAGCTAATTTTCACCAGACTCATACCAGCATAAAGGGGATCTAGACTTCCTTCCATATAGAGCCTCATAAGGAGCCATGTCAATGCTCCACGGATAACTATTGTTATAATCAAACTCTATCAGACTGAGATGCATGTCCCAACTGCCTAGGAACTGCAAAACACAAGCTCGGAGAAAATCCTCCAAAATCTGAATAGTCCTTTCAGACTGTCCATCTGTCTAGGGGTGGAAAGTGGTACTGAACCTCAACTGTGTTCCCGAGCTTTGTGCAACTATTCCCAGAAATGACTTGTGAACTGAGGACCTCTGTCGGAAACTATCGTTGTTGGTACACTGTGGAAACACACTATCTCTCCTACATACACCCGAGCAAGCTTCTCTGCTGTATACATTGTTTTTACTGGTATGAAGTGAGCAGATTTTGTCAACCTGTCCACTATTACCCAAATGGAATCATGATTCCTAGTTGTCTTTGGTAGACCAACTACGAAATCCATGGTTATATGATCCCATTTTCATTGTGGTATCGGCATGGGTTGCAACATACCTGCCGACTTTTGATGCTCAGCTTTAACTTGCTGACATACTACGCACTTAGCCACAAAATCAACTACATCCTTCTTCAAGCCAGACCACCAATACAGGTCTTTTAGATTATGATACATCTTGGTGACTCCTAGATGCATAGCATACATCGACGTGTGTGCTTCCTCAAGCACTAGCTTTCTTAAATTATCACCATCGGGAACCACCATACTACCATGATAGCAAACTAGTCCATCCTCGGACTCATAGAACCCATCACGCTTTTCGCTGCCAAGCTCTAACCTGATTAACTGCACTGCACCATCTTCCTGCTGTGCATCTTTGATCTACTGTCTCAATGTAGGTTTGACTTGCATTTTTTCCAATAGTCCTGCCAACAAGAAAACTTCCAAATGCACATTCATCTGCCACAAGGAGACAAACATATCCCGCCTATGGCATACTAAGGAACTCAACTGTGCCTTCTTTGTGGAGAGAGAAGAACTCTTTCTGCTAAGCGCATCATCTACCACATTTGCCTTACCAGGATGATACTTAATAATGCAATCATAATCGTTAATTAGCTCCATCCAACGACGTTGTCGCATATTCAGCTCACTCTGTGAAAAGATGTACTTCAAGTTCTTATGATCTTTAAATATCTGACACACTTTCCCATAAAGATAGTGTCTCCAAATCTTTAGCGCATGGACCACCGCTGCCTACTCCAAATCATGTGTCGGATAGTTCTCCTCATGTTTCTTAAGCTGTTGTGAAGAAAAAGAAACCACATGATCTTCCTGCATCAGCACACAACCTAAGCCTTTCTTGGAAGCATCGCAAAAAACAACATAGCCCTTCCCAGGCTCTGGCAGCACTAGTACTGGAGCACTAGTCAGCTTCCCCTTCAAACTTTGGAAAGTTTGCTGACAACGATCATCCCAAACAAAAGGTACATCCTTCCTGGTCAGCTTTGTCATCAGCAACGCGATTGCACTAAAGTCCTTGATAAACCTCCAGTAGTATCCTGCCAAACCTAGAAAACTACAAACTTCTGTCGGCATCTTCGGTTGCTCCCAATCTGCCACTGACTCCACCTTCTTAGGGTCCACTCGTACTCCTTCTGCTGATATCACATGACCTAAGAAAGTCACTTCCTTCAACCAGAAATCACATTTGTTGAACTTGGTATACAACTGATGTTGGAGAAGAAGAGTCAATGCTTGTCGAAGATGTCACTCATGCTCTTTCCTGTCCCGACTATAGATCAAAATGTCGTCTATAAAGACTACAACAAACTGATCTAGGAACGAACGGAACACTCGGTTCATCAGGTCCATGAAAGCAGCAGGTGCATTGGTTAGCCCAAACGACATAACCACAAACTCAAAGTGACCATACCTCATCCTAAATGCTGACTTTGGTATGTCGTCTGCCTTAATCCTCAACTGATGATATCCAGAACATAGATCGATCTTTGAGAACATTGTAGCACCACACAACTGATCGAACAAATCATCTATCCTCGGCAATGGGTACTTATTCTTAATCATAATTTTGTTCAACTACCGATAATCTATGCATAGCCGCATCGACCCGTCCTTCTTCTTAACGAACAACACTGGAGAACCCCAAGGCGACATGATCGGTCGGATGAAATCTTTCTCCAACAACTCTTGTAACTACTTTTTCAACTCTGCCATATCTTCTGGAGCCATCCTATATGGTGTCTGTGCAACTGGCTATTTTTGTGGTATATCAGACTGATCTTGGAGTCAATCTCTCGAGGTGGGGGCACACTAAGAAACTCATCAGGAAACACATACGCAAACTCTCAGACAACCGTCACCTCCTCAAGTCTAGGACCTTTCACCTTGGTATCCACAACGCGAGCTAAGAAAGCCTTACAACCTTGTCGCAACAACTATTATGCCACCATCGCTGACACTAGACATGTCGGAAGAATCTTCCTATCTCCTTGGAAGATCCACTTCTCTCCATCTTCATCAAACACTGCCTGCTTGGAACCAGAGTCCAACACAACCTTATACTTCTCTAAAGTATCCATCCCAAGGATCGCATCGAATCCATGCATATCAAGTGGTATAAGATTCACTTGTATACTATGTCCTGAAAAAGATAAGACACAAGATGGACACTCTTCTCGAAGCATCGAGGAACCATCAAGAGGGGTTTCTAACAATAGGCTACCTTCCTTACAACTAACAGGTAAAGGACAACTATCAAGCAGACTATGGGCGATAAAAGAGTGCGTAGCACCCGGGTCAACCAAAACAGATATAAAGCAAGAAGAAGACTAATCAGAATGAAATAACTCCATCTGACATGTCACCACTTGCAGGTTGACTATCGCCTCCGGCTGACTCATAGCATAGAAACGAGTCATTGCTTGTTGTTCACGTCCTCTGCTTCCTTGAGAAGAAAATCCCTCTTGCGACGCTTGACCGCATCCTCACCCTCTGCTAGCACTGGGCTGCTGTCTGTCTGGTCCTTGTTGATTTTGTCTCGGCTGTTGTGTTACCTCAACGTCTCTTCTTGGGCAATTTGACTTTAATTGCCCCGTCTGTCCACAGTGATAACATGACCTGCCTTCTATCTACGGTCTAGATGGCTTTATTACTGCCATAGAAGCTAACTATGTGCCTTTGACGGTGAAGAAACATAACCTCTTCCCTTACTCGGGGACCATTGTGACGGTGCACTAGAACCTCTCATCATGGAAGGTGCTGAAAACCTTAACTTCTTGAAGCCACCAGATCTTTGTCCCTAGAACTGAGCAGGCATTTTCTTGGTCATGGACTCCCTTTTTTACCTAACAGATCATTCAATCCTGTAGACAGACTCCACGAACGTGGTAAACCGCTCCCGATTCTCTAAAGCAGCAGCAGGTGTCGACAGCTCAACACTCAAACCCTTCTCAAACCACCTGATCCGCTCATCATCTGTCGCTACCATGTGAGGACAAAACCTCAGCAAGTCCATGAAATTTGCTTCATACTCGGTGATTCTCATCGTTTCCTGGCGTAGATGCTCAAACTGGTTGATCTTCTCGCCCAGATACGTCTTCAGAAAG
Source organism: Alisma plantago-aquatica (assembly GCA_963693085.1). Classification (NCBI taxonomy): domain Eukaryota; kingdom Viridiplantae; phylum Streptophyta; class Magnoliopsida; order Alismatales; family Alismataceae; genus Alisma; species Alisma plantago-aquatica. Next base: position 1,183,242,944 of record OY856410.1, read on the forward strand.
TATCTGCTGACGAACTCTTGCCAGAAGATCTCCCAACCGATCTCCTCACCGGGTCGCTTCTCCTCCTCGATGGCCCACTAGTGGCGCGTGCTTGACTTTGTCTACTTCGGGGATGTCGAGGATCCAGAAGGCCTTCTCAAGATCTGTCAGCCAAAGATCTGCATCTGCTGGATCAGCCATCCCAGCATAATCTGAAGCTCCGACTCGGCGAAGCCGCTCAAAGGTCTTCCCAATACCTGATGCTTCACCATGGGGAGCCTGTGCTCTTGGCTGAGGCACTGGCAACCTTTCCACCATGTGATTCATCGTAGCCATCATCTGCCCCATAAGTTGTTGGTAGGCAGGGTTTTCAAGAATGGCTGGGTCAAGTTGGGGGACGTCAGGCACCCGATCTCCATGTGCCTGCCCTTCTGCTCCATCAACTGATGCAGCATCACTGCTCTCGACAGCATGTTCTTCATGGTTTCCAGACATCTTTAAGCATTATCTTCTCCTGTGAGCAGAAGGTTATTATAAGAAAATCTGAAAAACTCACAAGAACAGACGCAAACCTAGTCCTAGATCCCTATAGACTCAGCGAACCTAGAGCTCTGATACCAAACCAACTGTGACACCCTTCCATCACATAGACAATGAGATGACACACGAAAACTTGTGGAACCATATATTACCAAAAAGACGGGTTAATTAAAACCGATTGCGGAAACATACATACATAACATTTGCAACCAGACCCTACAAGAAGATCAGGTCATATATATATAGATATATTTAAGATCACCTGCCAGATATGTTCACAACTTAAAGTCACCCACTGTCGCAACAACGCATATTAGTTCATCACTTGTTTATACATACAGATCAGCCACGTACGACCAGCAGCAGGGTATACAAAAATTACAGCAGCTAAACATCATGAAACCTCGTCAAAACACTTCCAAGGACCTGAGAGTACAGGGATGACTCTAGGACTCTAATACAAAACCACCAAAACAACAACATGTCCATCTCTTGTCTTCTACTGCTCTTCTTGTTGCTCGACTGCAACCTCACGACGACCACCACGTCTAGAGCGATCACCTAAAAAGGGTGTAAACCAGTGGGGTGAGACACACAGTCCCAGTGAGAAACATAACTCCCTGCCACAACTATAAAACCTCAAAGGTTAAAGAAGATAACAATAAATAACTGAATTAGTGTGTAACAAGAGCAGCATACTGAGCAAAGCTTTTATTACCATAAAGCTTACCAAGATATTCGGGAGGCATATTACCAAGTATTTCTTTATGGAACATGATTGAAAATATAAACTTTATAAGAACTTACTGCAAGATAAAGGATCATACGCACAAATGTATAGTTCAACTAGATCAGCTATATAAGTAAGGCCTCAATCAATGTTCCGTGTTTTGTTCTAAGCAAGATATACTATTTGGCTGGATTACATTTTATTATGCCCTGAGGAAGTGAGGCTTCCCTACTCAAGTCCAATCATTGGCTGCAAAGCCATAATGTGCAACACTACCATAGCTATCGGCCAAGGGTCTAACGTGCACCAAGCTAGGGTTAGGGTTAGGTTCCACTATCGGGCTAACCTTCCACATGAGCCATATCGGCAAAAGGGGTGTCGCCCAAGGCGCGCCTATCGTGCAACCTTCTAGCATCATCCGAGGGTTAACCCTATCGGCCAGGGTAACCGTGATGCCCAAGAAAGGTGTCCTGCATGGTCAGCAACATAATGGATATCATCCTAGGGTTGGCATGTCGGGCATGAAACCATATCGCCCAACACCTCAAGGATAACAACCAAGGCTGTGCCGGGTGCCAGGCTATCAAAGCTTATCGAACACGACCATCCTAAGATAGGTAGTGCATCGGGAACCCTCTCTACATGGTGTGTCGTCCAAGACTTAACCCTAAGGAGGATATCGGGCAACATCTCATCAAGGGTGTATCGCCCACCCAACAACTCCACCAAGGGTATCGTCCAAGGGACCATGATGGGAACCAACTAAGCTTCAACTAGGCATATTGGCCAGGGATACAAGGATCACCCAAGCAAGCTCATCTACCAAGGATTACACCTCAAGGACATATCGTGCATGAAGGGTAGACAACTCATGTCTCCTAGAGCAGCACTAATGCACAAGCTTGGGTTGAGGCTTCATATCGACTAAGATGCCCATCCAGGGGTTTAGCAACCGTATCGCCCAAACCCTAACTCTAAGGTGGATAAGGGATATCGGGCACCAAGGTAAAACTATCTCAACAAGGTGTATCGTGCAGGGCACCCAACAAGGCATATCGCCCAACACACAAGGGTATCAGCCAAAGGTACAACCCAAGACAAGAAGGTTATCGGGCAACACTATCCCCAAAGTCATATCGTGCAAGACACAACCCAACAAGGTTGTCTTCAACCTCAAGCACAAGGGTACCAAACCCTAGTTGATCAAGAAGGTCGGCTCACCTCTCAACAACCAAGAGAGAGGGGTGTTGCACAACCTCTTTCACAAATCGGGCAACCACAAGGATCCAACCTCAACATAGGATATCAAAATCTCACCTCTCAAATCCATGGTGAGAGGAGGGTATTGCCCAAGCAACTAGAATATAAGCTCACCTCTCAACTTAAACGAGAGAGGGGTATTGCCCACATTACTAGAGCACAAACTCACTTCTCTAGACCAAAGAGAGAAAGGAGTGTTGCTACCAAAGAAAACCTCAACTATGGTTTGGCCAACTAGGTGTAAAGGCATATAACCCATCAACAACAAAAACAACGACAACATCATGCTCATAAAATCCATAAGATCAACAACATGTTCTAGAACAAGAAACATACATGCATGGCCGATTGTCAAAATATATGAAACATGCAACATAGGGAAAGTAGTATAGCTAGGGTTAGAATTTATGTAACCCACCTTAAGAAAACTCCTCAAGCTACAAAGCTCCAAGCTTCAAGCTCCTAGCTCCAAGCACACTACTTCGACCACCTCAAGAAAAAGAACAAGAAGCATAACCACCATGGATGAAGAGTAGGAAAGATGGAGAAGAAGATGCTAAGGAGAGAGGGAAGATGCTTACCAAAGAACAAGACCCACCTTGGGTTCGGCTACCAAGCTAAGGGAAGAAGAAGAAGAACTCCTTCAAGGGGATCGGCCACCAAGGTTGCAAGGGAGAGGTGTATCATGTACCAAGGAAGAGAGGAGAAACAAAGAGCTAAAGGGTTCCTAAGGAAGAGAAAGGTAAGACATATATAGGTGGGGGTCAAGGTTAGACCAAGGCAAGGTGTCACCTTACCAAGGGACACTTGTCCACACATTCCACCACCTTGCAAAACACATGCACATTCCATGCCACAACTCAACCAAGGATCGGCCACATCTCCAAGCTAGGGTGACACAACCAAGGCAAGAAGGTCAACAAAGGTCAACGGCCGACACACTACTCCTCCATGGCCGACACACCCCCATGGGCGATACCCCATGGCCGATACAAAGCATCCTTGCCCGATACAGGGCTCAACCAAGAAAAGCAAGGCCCAAACAAGGAGAAACAAGGCCCAAAAGAGATCAACCAAGCCCAAGAAAACCCAAGGCATGAACCCAAACCTTCCTCTCAACCCTAGAGGAAGCAAAGAGAGAGAAAGACATCTCTCAAGGTGACAAACTTTCTCTTCAACCCTATCTGAGGTTATTTTGCAAGTAGCACCTCCATCTCTCAACAAAGCACAAGAAAATCCTAATCACCACTGAAGGTGATTAGCAAGCAACCAAGCACTAGGTTTAGGCAAAAAAAAACAGGGTAAGCCCAAAACGAAGGTCAGGGTCCTGACAACTTAGCTTTTCCAGATTATCAGGATGACCACTGAGCGTTCCTGTTTTGATTTTTATCAAGAAGTACACTGAGCAACCTGATGTATTTGGAGATTTCACTGAGCACCCTTATTTAGTTTGGGAGTCCACTGAGCACCCTTATATAATCAAATATAAAAAAAAATGTGTTCTGAGTTAAAACGCGTTTCACCATTTAGCAAATGCTGACACTGAATGGATCTATGGTCTGGGAAACTATATGATAATATTCATCTTGCTTAATTAAGTGCATTACTGTATCTTTTAGCATCAATCAAGTTACAAGCAAGAATCATATCTAATGCCACAAAGAAAAACATAATTGCATTTATCAGATACTTTCATATTCACTAAAACGTACAGATCACTTAGAATCTCAATCTCTTGTCATCATCATACTTGAGTATTCAAACCCTTCATTCATCACTGAGTACTGTCGCCACTTAGAAGATGGTCATTACCTCTAGGTCATCAGACCCTGGTATTTATTCACATAGTCCACATAGCTCATTAAATCTATATCGTATAACATCATAGCTCTTACTTAGCCATGCTTATTGCTTTAAGATACTTTCCTGGTTATTATATCATGTTATCAACAATTTCAAACATATGTCTTAACCATGAAATACTAAGGGACACATCCTCCCCAATGAATTAGGGTTAAAATTAACCAATTAGGGTTTCAATATTTCATTAGCAAAGATTAAGCTCGAACTCATACTCCACTCATCTCAGGAGTATTATTATATGTTAATTACATAATTACCTTTCAAACCTTAACTTCTCTCTCATCCCCACTAGGATGTAGATTACTTAATTCATCTCTTTAAAATTATTGTATCTCAATATTACATTAATCATATACATTACTTAGGCAAGCTTAGTAATTAAGGACATGCCTACCATATCAAGTAGCATGATTGATAATGTTATTCTATTGTATCTAAAGATGAATATATCATCTTAACAAGTATCCATTTTGATCATGTGGTGAAACCACATCCTCATATCGGGTGTAGGGCATATCCCTTATCACCATATCGTGTAGTTATATAGGATTAGGCATCACTTCAACTTTTCTCATCTTAAGTCAACTTCATATCATGTATAGGTCAGACCATTGTTCTCATATTGGGTATAAGGGTGTATTGGGTCCTCATATCATGTACTAGAGTTCACCATGTCAGGCATGCATTTATGGCTTTACCCTACATAAAATAACATTATGTTAATTCTCTATATCAATTTTCATTCCAAACTTCCATATCAGTTTTCTATCATATCAGGTTGCCTCTTGGGTTGTCATATCAGATTTTAGGTTGGGTTAACATATCGGTTTACCCTCTTGGATATCATCTTGGATTTCACCATATCGTGTACCTACATTAAGTGGTATCATGTTTCCATATCTTGTTTTTATGTTAACCATCATATTAGTTTACCTACACTAGGTATCATATCGGGTTACACCTTTAGACACCATATCATTTTACCTCATGGGTTCACCATATCGGGTACCCACATTAAGTGATATCTTGTTACCATATCGTGTTACCCATGTTGACAATCATATCATGTTCCTATTATTGATAAGAACCTTGAACTCAAAACATAACAAGGTGGATACCAAGTTGTTCTTTAACCCGACACAAAGTAATGGGGTGTATATCGGATTTCAAAGGAAAATAACATATCGGGTTCCCATTCCTTACTTTAGGGTTTTACTCATATCGTGCAAGGGTATTATTCTACCTTTATATCGTGTACAAGGTTATAGATAGGAGTCTTCCATATCGTTCATAAGATTTAATTTACAAAGTATTGTGGCGACACATCCCGCTATCATACAGACAACGAGGTGCCACGTGAAAACGTGCAGAAAACACCATAAACCACTTATTACCAAAAACACGGGTTAATTAAAACCAATTTCAGAAAGCAGATAAACCAAGAAACTATTACATTCAGATCCTCAGTCTGCAAGAAAACAAGTTATGTAAACATTTACAAGTCTTGATACGTGTCCACAGCTTAACAGACCAGCTGTCTTGTCATCACATGTGTTCATCACCCGTTTATATACATGACGGGCCACATCCGGCCAGCAGTAGGATATACAAAGATTAAATAGTAAAACATTGTAACAAAATGTCAAAACGCCTCCAAGGACCTGAGAGTACAGGGATGAATCTAATACTCTACTACAAAACAACCAAAATAGCAGCATATCTGTCTCTTGCCTTCTACTGCTCTTCTTGTTGCTCGACCGCAACTCTGCGACCACCACCACATCTTACGCGAACACCTAAAAAGGTTGTAAACCAACAAGGTGAGACACACAGTCCCAGTGAGAAACATAACTCCCCACCAGAACCATAAAACCTCAGAAAGGTTAAAGCAACAACAACAGATAACTAATAAAACGTACAGTAAGAGCAGTCTATAGAACAAGATTATTATTATCATTGAGCTTAACAAGATGCACATAAGGCATATACCCAAGTATTTCTTTATGTAACATGATTGACAAGATAAGATTTATAAGATCTTACCACATAACACGAGGGACGTATAAGTAACTACAATGTATAACAAGATCAACTACACAAGAAAGGCCTCAACCAATGTTCTGTGTTTTTCCTTAAGAAATAAACACTATTCGGCTGGATTACGTGTTATTATGCCCTGAGGAAGTGAGCCGTACCGCTCAAATCCAACCTTCGGTTATGAAACCCAAGTCGGTGCCATACAAGGTCAAATGGAAGAGCCAGACTCCACGACCTCCCACCTCGTGGTCAGTGCACGAGTGCAACACAAGCAGGATCGCAGTCTCATGCTTAAGTGGCCTCAGCCACAGGGTCAGGCTACCCTCTATCTAGCCCACCTTGGTATATGTATCAGAGCTAGTAAAACTTGATCCACGGACATGGTCACCGTGCTCTGAGCCATGAACACATTCATGCTCCCATATCACACGTCCTGAGCCATGGGCTTGTTCACCATGCTCTTAACATATCGAGCTACGGGCCTGAATCTGCACTCTGGAGTGTACAACCAAAGTTGCACTCTTACCTCCTCATTTTCCGCTAGAAGAAACCACACATATTCAATAATATGTGCTTCCAGGTTAACCCGCAGGAGAACCTATTTCACCATCACCAGCTCCTGACGATGATGGATCTATGGCCAGGGAAACTATATGAGAGATTCATCTGTACTTAGTTAATATATTTTAAGTGGATTGTTGGGGCAATCAAGTTGTATTAAGCAACCATATATAAAACATGAATAACATTAGATTCCTTACATTGATGTTATATTGGTACTGCTATTTCCATTGCCCTCAACAATCATCACATTGCCATGGGATATAAATCCCTCACATCATCTCATAATGCTACTGCCTCTCAAGGCTTCATCGTTTCACATCGTCATGGGATATCGATCCCTGAGTTCATCACATTACACCAGGGCCTCTCAAGGCATTATCAACATTATTAAGGAATATTAACCCCTCATGTTATCAATAGAGGATCACACCTCAACATGTCTATCTCATCATACTGGTGATGTATGGTATCTCATCAACAAGACATATCATTATTACTTAGATATTGCACATATCTCAAGTGCTGTATAAAGCATGTAGTCATATAGTCACCATAGCTCTTATTTGGCTATGATTTCAATACACCTGCATGGTTAGTATAAACAATCATAGGGATAACTGAAACAGAAAGATCATGTTATCAAATATAGGGCAACATTGGTGATTATATGCCTTATCATTCTTGCCTCAATCCTGTGACCATAGACATGGGTCACATCATCATCATATATATGCACAGGATCCAAAGTGATCATAACACATGTAATATCATGTAATTAGAGTTTCAGATATGTCATGCATACTTATGTGCATTCTACTATATCAAACCATAAGCCATAGCTCTTAACAACAAGAATATGATAGCATGGGAAAGAACTAACATATGGGTTTCTGGGTGGAACATGACCCTCACTAGAAGTACCCACTACCCTCACAAGAAGTGTGACGGGCAGGGCACCCTCACTATAGGTGGTATCGGGCAGGGAGACTTCTCTCATATCGCCCAAGCATGCTAGCCACATATCGACCAAGCTAAAGAAAGGATGTTAGGCTACCACCTCAAGGTGTGTTGTGCAGCTAGGCTGGGGAAAGCATCGTGCAACCAGGTGTGTCATGCAACCCTATGCATCTTACATCCATGGGTGTCGTGCATCCATGAGTGTCGGGTTAGGGTTACCATAGGTCACCATGTCGGGCATCACCACTAAACCATGACGCCCACTAGAGGTGAAGGTACCTATCGGCAGCCACACCACTCACACGCTCAAGGCCTTCACTACCAGCACATAACACCCCACAACATAGGTATCGTCCATCACTAAGGTAGCTCCTCAAGTTATAAAATGTCCAAGGTGTATCGGGCACCAAGATACTACCTTAGCTAGGTGTATCGGGTAGGGAACTCAACAAGGCATAACGCCCGATGCACAAAGGTATCGACCAACAACTCTGCTCATCTAGGCACAACGGCCAAGGGTACAACCCAAACAGGCAGCAAGGAGAGCCTATCGTCCAACCAAGCTAGCCTCACACTATCGGCCAACACACAAGGCAAGGACCAAGGTATATCGCCTAACACAGCCTCATCATAACCACCCAAAACCCTAGATCAAGAGAGGGTATCGGGCAGCACCAACCCCAAGCCATATCGTTCAAGATGCAACTCAGAAAGATCATCATCAACCTCAAGCACAAGGGCACCAAACCCTAAGATGATCAAGAAGGTCGGCTCACCTCTCAACAACCAAGAGAGAGGGGTTTTGCACAGCCTCTATCACAACTCAGGCAACCAAAAGGATCAACCACAACATAGATCTACATCTACCACATAGCTCACCTCTCGAATCCATGGTGATAGAAGGGTGTTGCTCAAGCAACTAGAACACAAGCTCACCTCTCAACTTAAACGAGAGAGGGGTATTGCTCATATTACTAGAGTTCAAGATCACTTTTGTAGACCAAGGAGGGAAAGGAGTGTTTCTCAACAAGGAAACTCTAAAACATGGTTCGGCCAACTAGGGCATGACGTGAAATATTATCACACTAACAAGCTCACTCGGGGTTGAGATCCCCGAGTTTTTACCAAAACAACGTGCAATAATACCACCCACAAGCGGACGGGTCTTATCACAGTATAGTTTAGGATTGAATCTCAAGGGACACCGTTTTTAAGAATCCTTCTCTAGTCGAACCTAGTTGAATCAAGACTAATATTTAGAACAAGGTTGGTTGATTTGAGTTTAATTAAACTGATTGCAAGGAAACTAAAAGAGCAGGATTAAAGGTTGATTAAAGATTAATGATGGAAATCGCTGGGATGGTCCCGGGTTTCACCACCACTACACATGCAATCACATCCAATCAAACATCCAGGCAACATATAACTATTCAAATAGAGCGGCTGCAGAACCCCCCATACGGGCATCAGGTTCGCGTAAGCATCACCTTAGGTATCAGATGTCTCATCACCATCCAGATCATATACTTACGGCTCCGAAGATACAGAAATCCAAATGAAGTTGTGGGCCCCCTATATAGACGTCAGGCACACATAAGCGTCACCGTGGGTTGGATGACTCGTCACCACACGGATCATACACTTACAACCTCAAGGAATCCCATTCTATCTCTAGTTTGGGAGTCAACCGTGTTAAATGACATTCAAAACCTACGCATTGAAGTTCTCGCAACATAGGAAACGAACAAGATAAATGCAAGCAGGTAATCAATCCACAAGCACACATCGACGATTAACAATGAAATGAAAGATTATATATATGCCATGGAATGTTTAACAAAGGATATGAAAGCATGGGTAGCGGGGCTAGTCCCCGCACCCAAGCGAAAGTAAACTACTCGCTCATGGTGAGAGAAACAAGAAAAACAAGAGAAGGAGAAGATTCTGCCATGAGCATGGTGAAGAAGATGATCGCAACTTGATGGATAAACGGTCTTCTACACGATGTTGGGGCAGATCTGGACGAGGAGGGAAGAACACCACTGCAGACGGGGCAGATCTTCTCTCTCCACCTTCTTCTTCTTCTTGTTGTCCTTGCTCGCGGTAGGAGGAGCAGCTTGTGGACGAGATGGTGGCGTAGAAGTGGCGTAGACGCAACAGATCTAGATGTAGATCTAGATCTAGATCTGGATCTGGACGAGGTGGCTTGTAGATCTGAGTCTTCACTCCGGATCTGGGTGAACAGCGCACAAAACCACCACGGGGGCAGATTCTCGGCTATGGAGATCGTCTCCCTAGGCCCAGGACAAACCGGCAGCCTAACGGCGTCTGGAGATGATGATCTGACTGACTGGGGTTGTGTCCTATTTATAGGCAGGCTGGGCACCGTCTTAAGGTCGCGGCCTTTGTCGTGGTTGCGGCACTTGTCGAGGTCGCGTCCTGTGTCGAGGTCGCGGCCTGTGTCGAGGTCGCGGATTTTTTTTGAATGTCGCGGTCCTTTTTGAATGTCTCGGTCTGTAGTCATCACTTGGCCCCGATGCAAGCAGAGGCATGAGGGCGGCTACTGAGATGAAGAAGGAGGTGAGGCTGGTGCCATCGGCGAGGTAGTAGCAGCGGGTGCTTGCTTGTCGCTGTGAGTGAAGGCAATGGTCAGTGAGGCTGCAGGTGGAGAATCGACCACGATGCAGGTCATGGGGTTGTGAGGGTAGACGTGCAGGTGACATTGGCAAGCAGCAGGCAAAGGAGGACCTCGGAGGGAAGAAGGGAGTGATTGCGGTAGTTAGTAGGGTAGAGGAGACCGCAGGTCTGCTGCTATGGATTGGCGGTCGTGACCTACAGCGGTTGGTGCTGGGTCACAGATGGCATGGTGAGGGTAATGCCTGTGGGCGTGGTTGGTGTTTGAAGAGGTCATCGGCCCGTCTGCTACTTTGACCTTGGTGAAGCGTCGGGTGGCTAGCAATTGATCGCGGCCTGCATAAGTCGGCTAGGGCAGGTCGCGGTAGTCCCTTGTTGGACCGCGGGTCGCGGTTAGATGAAACGACGACACTGATGCAGGTCGTTGTGACCTTGGAGAGGTAGCGGTGGAAGGCACAGCGGGTGGAGAAAGGAGGAGATCGTAGGTATTGCCGCGGTCGTGTCTGTGAGATGCACGGTCGCGAGTGGCTGCAGGTCGCGGCTGGCTGCAGGTTGCGGGTGTCCGCCTGGTCGTGGTGTTGTGGCTATGCAAGTCGTGATGTGTGCAGCCGCGGGTGGAAGCAGTGATGGATAGCTCGGTCTCCGGAGCAGGCTGCGGGTGCAGAACGCAGGCGGACCGCAGTCGTGAGAGCCTGCCAGGTCGCGGTTCGAGGGTGCTTTGACGTTGGGCGCGATGTTGGCGAGAGAGGTCGCGATCCTCTGGAGGTAAAGTGCGCGGCTAATGCCGCGGTCGCGGCTGCACTTCACCACGGTCGTGGCAAGGTTGGGAGACACGGTTGTAGGCGGGATGATGGGTCGCGGGTGTTGCTTCTGTGGCGGGTATGTGTGGCAGGGGGGGTGCGGTTAGGGTTGGTTGCTGATCGCGATCAGCAAGATGAATGTGGGCCTAGCGGCTTGGTGTGAGGTGAGTGGATAAACGAGGAGAAGGGGGGGGGGGGGGGGGGGGGGGTGGGCGCTCGCTGCTGATCAGAGCTAAGCAAAGCCCACAAGCAAAGGATATGGGCCTAGGGGCTAAGGCCCATAGCTCAAAACGACCTGCACAAGGGTGCAAAAATTCAATAAAAATAGGAGTAAAATCGATTAAGCCAGTGTGAGTCGCATATAAGAAGATAAGGTCAAATAAAAGCTCAATGAAGCATTTAAGCCAAGACAATGCACATATTAGAAAATAAAGCCAATACATGCACGAATGCAACCAAAACTGGGCTAAACGAGATGATTGAATTACGATGAATATGCATATAAAAAAAAAAGAAGATATGGCCAAAGAAAGCTTAGAAAAGCAGTTAAACCAAGTCATCTCGCATATAAGAAGATAGAGCTAGTAAAAGCGAACAATCAGGGCAAAACAGGGCCAAACGAGGCGATTAGACTCGGATGAAAATGCATTCATCAAAATACCCCGAACTTAAACGTTGCTCGTCCTCGAGTAACACAAAATCTAAAACGGTCGCCTAATGAATTCTTTCAACTTGTGTGATTGCTTAATCTTCACATCACGATTGTTTCCCTTCTGCTCGGTATGACTAAGCGTCTCAACATCCTGAGATCACAGAACACATTTTACCATATCTTCGTTCCCGAGTTTGCTTCCCAATATCACTTCCTCTCTACTTTTTCCAAAATCAAGCATGTCATAGAGTTTCGTAAGAGTCCAGAGATACCCACAGAACAACAAGTGTGCACTTGATATGACACTGGTGTTTTTAAGATCAGGGAGGCATTCATTGTGCCTTTAGGTGGAAAAGGGAGTGAAGGGTGGTATGGAAGGAAGAAATAAATCTCTCCTCTATTCGACTTGAGATTGTTATTATATTATTGCAATTTCATTGATTGCATTTTTTTGGTGCAAATCTCTCCTCTATTCGACTCGAGATTGCTTTTCTTTTTGTGTGCGCTGAGGCATCTTTTCTTGGTGATACACCCCTATTTCGTAGCGAGGGGTATGGAAGAAGCGAAAAGAGAGAGAGAGAATGTGCCACCCTGAACTTAGGGTTTGGCACTATTTTGGTTATTTTTGTTTCTTTTGATGGACGGAGGGGTAAGAAGATGATAGAAGAAGTGTAGAAAAGAGTTCAGATCAGAGTGCAACTTGATTTACAACTCAATGCACCGGGTTGTTCTCTTTATCATACTCTGCTCAAATAATGACTTGATGAGGATCCGGTGGAGATTCCATGCTATTGTTCCGCTAGTCAGATAGGAAGCACAACGTGTTTGATCCCTCTCAGTTTGACAGATACTTTCCATATCTACTGATCATGATGTTAGGATTCATAAGCTTCACACGGTGATTTCTAATCATAGGCTAGTTTCAGAAATTGTTCTCCTTGAGGCTTCGTTTCGAATAAGGAGGGTATAATGATTCAAAATTGCATGGAAAAATAGGATAGCCGGCTAGGTAATGGCTTTGATTGAAACAAAAGCGTTAAAACTTCATCAAGTTTCTATACAAACCGCTATGAAAATGTTTGAAAATTTTGAAAATTTTTGAAAACATTTGCTCAAAATTGTAACAAAATTTCAACGATGAGATCTTAAGTCTGAAATGGATAGGAGAGGGTGGAAAGTAAAGTACGTACCACCCACCCTCCACCCCGAACTTAGAATTCTGCTCGTCCTGAGCAAACTCTAAATTCGAGATGGAGGGGAAAACTCGTGCCGGTTGGTCCACCTGATGTGGTTGCATTCCTTTCGGCGACGCGTCCTCCATCTGAAATCTCAAAAATGGAAACTATCAGAACTTAAGATTGCATCTTGCGATGCATTGTCTACCTGGTACAAAATTTTCTAAAAGCAAAACTAAAAGTAAAAGCTAAGTTAAAGATCGGGTTGCCTCCCGACAAGCGCCTTTGTTTTATGTCGATGGCTCGACGTGATTTCTTTAGCTCTCTGGTAGGTGTGTCGGTTTGGATAGATTCATCAATTCTTCCGTGCTAGTATCAACTGTGGTGAAATATCTCTTCAAGTGTTGACCATTTTCCATAAAATCTCCTGACTTCTCATTCCATAAGGTAAATGTACCATGTGGATAGATGCTTTTGACAATGTATGGCCCCGACCATCGAGAACGGAGTTTTCCTGGGAATAACTTCAGTCTTGAGTTGAACAGTAGAACCTGGTCTCCCACTTGAATGTCCTTCCTCTTCAAATGACCATCATGCTAAAGTTTTGTGTGTTCCTTGTAGATACGTGCATTCTCATAAGCTGTCATTCGGAGTTCATCCAACTCTTGAAGTTGTAGAATCCTGGCTTCGCCTGCTTTCTTCATGTCAAAATTCAGCTGTTTGATTGCCCACCATGCTTTATGTTCTAGTTCCATGGGCAGGTGACATGATTTTCCATAGATGAGTCTGAAGGGTGTTGTTCCAAGAGGAGTTTTGAACACAGTTTGGTAGGCCCATAAGGCGTCATTGATTTTCACTGACCAATCCTTTTGGTTGCGTCCTATTGTCTTTTCCAGGATAGCCTTGAGTTGACGGTTCGAGACCTCTACCTGCCCACTTGTTTGCGGGTGGTAGGGGGAAGCTACTTTGTGTGTTACACCATATCTTCTCAACAACGCTTCAAAGCTTCTTTCCAGGAAATGAGAACCTCCATCGGATATCACAGTGCGTGGAACTCCAAAATGGAGAAAATGATATCTTTGAATATTTTAATGACAGGCTTTGAATCACTAGTAACGGTTGGTATGGACTCTACCCATTTAGAGACATAATCCACTGCAACTAGGATGTAGGAAAATCCATGTGAGGATGGGAATGGACCCATGTAGTCCACTACCCAAACATCAAAAATCTCGACTTCTTGCCATAGCTTAAGTGGCATCTCATCTCTTTTCGTAATGTTCCCTGTTCTTTGACACTTGTCACATGACAAAATGAAATTGTAAGCATCTCTGGATATGGTTGGCCAAAAGAAACCACATTGCAAAACCTTCAAAGAAGTTTTCTTAGAACTCATATGGCCTCCGACTGGGCCTGAGTGGCATTGTTCTAAAATAAGTTGGGCTTCTTCTTCAGAGATACAACGTCTGTAGAGACCATCAACACAGAGCTTGAAGAGGTACGGTTCATCCCAGTGATATTGCCTCACATCATGCATGAATTTCTTTAGAGAATTGCCAGTACACTCAGGGTGGATGACACCAGCGACAAGGTAGTTCACATAGTCCGAGTACCAAGGAGTAGCTTCTGAGACTTTCATAAACTGGTCATCTGGAAGAGAGTCATTAATTTGTATCTTCTTAGTTTCCAGAGTGTGGATACGACTTAAGTGGTCTACTACAACATTTTCTGTTCCTCTCTTATCTCTAATCTCGAGATCAAATTCTTGCAATAGGAGAATCCATCTTATTAGCCTTGGTTTTGCATCTTTCTTTTTTAGAAGATAACGAATAGAAGCGTGATCGGTGTAGACAATAACCTTTGAACCAATGAGGTAGGATCTAAACTTGTCAAAGGCATATACGACTGCTAGGAGTTCCTTCTCAGTAGTTGCATAGTTCCTCTGAGCTTCGTCGAGGGTCTTTGATGCATAATAGATGACGTGATGTTTCTTCTCTATACATTGGCCCAGAACGGCACCCACAGCGTAATCACTGGCATCAAACATAATTTCGAATGGGTGATCCCAATCCGGGGCTCGAATGATGGGTGTTGTTGTAAGGGCATGCTTTAGGTTGTTGAAACTCTTGATGCACTCTTCATCAAAATGGAAATCAACATCCTTCAGCAACAAGTTTGTCATGGGCTTGGTTATCTTGGAGAAGTCCTTGATAAACCTTCTGTAGAAGCCCGCATGACCAAGGAAAGCACGAACATCTCTTACATTGGTTGGGATAGTGAGCTTAGAAATCACTTCGATCTTTGCTTTGTCAACTTCAATTCCTCGATTACTGACCCTGTGGCCGAGGACGATACCTTCTTTTACCATAAAATGACATTTCTCCCAATTAAGAACTAGATGTGTTTCTTCGCATCTTTTGAGGACAAGGGAGAGGTGCCTTAGGCATGAATCATATGAATCTCCATATATAGAGAAATCATCCATAAAAACTTCCATAATAGTTTCGGTTAGCCCGGAAAATATGGCTGCCATGCAACGTTGGAAGGTTGCAGGAGCATTACAGAGTACGAATGGAATCCTTCTAAAGGCGTATGTTTCGAAGGGGCAAGTAAAAGTGGTTTTCTCTTGGTCATCTGGATGTATAGGAATTTGATACAATCTAGAGTAACCATCGAGATAGTAGAAATATTCCTGGTGAGCCAATCTCTCTAGGACCTGATCTAGAAAAGGCATCGGGAAATGATCTTTATGTGTTGCCTTGCTCAATTTCCTGTAATCAATGCACATCCTCCACCCAGTTACTGTTCGAGTGGGGATGAGTTCATTATCTTCATTTCGTATCACAGTAGTGCCACCTTTCTTTGGAACGACATGCACATGACTCACCCACGGTGAGTCAGATATCGGATAGATGATTCCGATAGTGAGCAACTTGATAACTTCGCGACGAACTACTTCCTTCATATTAGGATTCAACTTCCGTTGATGCTCAACAGTCGGCTTGTGGTCTTCCACCATAGGGATTTTGTGCATGCAAAGCGCTTGACTGACCCCAGTGAGATCGCTCATCTTGTAGCCGATAGCTTTCTTTCTTTCCTTTAATTCTTTTAGGAGTTTATCTTCTTATTCGGTCGTTAGATCAGAATTTATAATAACTAGACAAACCTTGAGATCATCCAAAAACATGTATTTAAGTCCCTCAGGCAGGGGCTTCCTTTCGGGGGTTTCTGGCTTCTCTCACGACTCTTCAGTTACATTCATAGCTTTGAGTTCCTGGAACTTAGCTTCAGGATCTTCCTCTACAGAGTCGAGGTGAAGGACACAATCCTTAACTTGTTTGTTGATGAAATTTTCAACAGATGGGTTTGTTAGAGTCACTTCTAAAGGATCGTCTTGTTCATATTCCTCTTGTGTGAGGAGATACATTTGCTCAATGCAATCGATCAAATAGACTTCTTCCTGCATGCTCGGTCTTCGCTTGCTTTTAAAAACTTTGAACTCGAGGGTTTCTTTCCCTAGCCTGAGCAACAAGGTCCCTGCTTCAATGTCAATCAAAGCTCTTGTAGTGGCGAGGAACAAACGACCAAAGATGAGGGGGTATCTGGCGTCTTCCTTTATGTCCATGATGACAAAGTCACATGGGACATAAGAGTCTTTTCCAACCTTGACAGGGACATCTTCAATGATTCCCAAAGGAAGAGTCATAGATTTATCTGCAAGTTGAATGGTCATTCCAGTTGGGAGTAATTCTGCAAACCCTAAACTCTTGTAAAGGCTAAGTGGCATTATAGAGATACTAGCACCGAGATCGGCCAATCCATTCTTACATGAAGAGTCACTGATATGGCATGAAATCCCAAAGGATCCCGGGTCTTTCTGTTTCTTGGGCATC
The DNA here is from genome assembly GCA_963693085.1 of Alisma plantago-aquatica. Lineage (NCBI taxonomy): Eukaryota > Viridiplantae > Streptophyta > Magnoliopsida > Alismatales > Alismataceae > Alisma > Alisma plantago-aquatica. The sequence goes on from OY856410.1 coordinate 1,183,260,028, forward strand.
TTGCTCTCGATGATATCGGAAGTGGTTGTTGCTAGCTTAACAGTCTCGTATTCTTCAGTTATGTACTTCCTTGTGAGGAGAGACTTTAAGTACTTAGTCCAGGTTGGTATCTCGGCCAGCGCATCTAAGAAGGGTATATCTACATGAAGCTTCTTCATAGCTTCTTTAAACTTGTTGAATCGAGTATCGAGCTTTGTCTGCTTCAAACGAGCTGGGAAGGGAGGACGGGGCTTGTATACTAGCACATCTGACTCTGGTGTGTCTTCTGCCTCTACAACCAATGGTTCCTCCAATCTTGCTTTGTCTGTCTTATCAGCGGTTGGTTGTTCCTTCGGTTGGGACTCAGGTGTTGTAGAGTCTTGGTCATTTGCAAAGTTATCATCGTTTGTTGCCACTATTGGTATCTTAGTAGGGGTGTCAGAATAGTCTTTTCCAGACCTGGTGGTGACATCCTTCAATTGCTCAAGATGTTTAGGATTGTTTTCGGGTTGTCCAGCAAAGACTCTAGTTGGTGGCTTCATGCTAGCCGCAAGTTGGGCAAGTTGAGACTCAATAGCCTTCTGATGGGCTTGCTGGTTAGCTATCATAGTCTGTTGTGACTGCAACATCTTCTCAATAGCTGACAATTTGTCATCAGGAGGGATGTGACTGGCTTGTTGCCCTTGTTGTTGCTGTTGATAGGGGACTTGATTGGGATTCTGGAACTGAGAATTATTCTGAAAATTGCTGTAGTTTCTATTCTGGAAGTTACCTCTGAAGTTTCCTTGATTCTCGAAATTTGGTTGTTGGTTATACTGGAATCCCGGCGGGCCTCGTTGTTGAGTATTTGAACCAAGTTGTCGCGAGTTTTCCGCTCCAGAAGGATTTCCATATTGAAAACCTGGATGGTTCCTATTCTGATTCGGATTATAGTACCCTTGACCTGGGATGGTGTTGACAGCATTCAGATTTTCCATTTGACCACTATCTCCTTGGGCACATGTAGTGCCTAAAACAACATCATAGAGAATGTTACAGGCTAGAGTAGAATGATCAGTTCCTTTGCATGCTTCACAGAAGAGTGAAGATGACTTAACTTGCTCTTGTTGTCGAGGGGGCGAACATCTTCTTTCATAAGCTGCGAGAGACGATTCTAGATGGTCTTTCTTTGCAACTAGGAGTTTGAGAGACTCAGCGATAGACTTGTACTCAGGTGTTGCTTCGGCCATAGCTACCTTCAACACTCCTTTGCCAACAGGTCTACCCCAGTTGGCTTGGTTTTCAGCTCCAAGGGTGACAACCTTCCATGCGCTATCATAACTCTGACGCATGAAGTTTCCTCCAGATGAGGAATCCAAAAACCTCTTGATATCATCATCCATACCTCTATAAAAGATTTCAATGAGTTGATTCTTTGGAATGCCATGATGTGGACACTTGCGTAGAAGCTCTTTGTATCTTTCCCATGCTTCATCTAGGGATTCTCCAGGAACCTGGGTGAATTGCGTTATTCGTCCCCTGATTTCATAGGTGAGAGAAGGTGGATAAAATTTTTCCAGGAAAACATTTTGAAGTTGTGGTGATGGGTTCGCATTGCAAAGAGTTATACCAACTCATGGATCTATCGGCAAGAGAGTATTTGAAGAGACAGAGTCTGATGGCATCATCTGTGACTCCATTTTGCTTTGTCATGGCACATAGATCTATAAACCTCAGAAGATGTTCTTGACTATCTTCTCCTTGCTTACCATAGAAAGGACTGTTTTGAAGCAACATAACCCAATGTGCTCTTATCTCAAAATTCATAGCGTTGATGGGAGGGGGTTGCATTGGGTGATGAACGTCAGCAGCTTTAGGGATTGAGAACTCCCTAAGGTCTTTTTGTAACTCCGCTTGCTGAGCGGCTGCTTGGGCTGCTTGGATTTCTTCTTGAACTGTGGCTCGGGCTTCTTGCATAAGCTGATCTCTTTGTGCATTAAGGGCTTGAGCTACCCTACGAGTAATTTCCTCCTCTTGAGCCATTCTTTCTTGGTTCTCTCTATACTTACGACGAAAGGTTCTGTCTATCTCAGGGTCAAAGCTAGCAGAGAGTCTGGGACTGTCTGAGCGGTACATACACTAGACTTTGTAGGTACCTAGGATGAAAAGATCCTTTGTTGGTGAGATGGATGGAGTAGAACCAAATTCAAGTATATATGATCGATAGTATCAAAAGTAAAAGAAAAGCCTAAATTAGACTCAAAAGAACTAGATTTAACTAGATGATTTCGTTGTCCCTGACAACGACGCCAGAATTTGATGTGAAATATTATCGCACTAACAAGCTCACTCGGGGTTGAGATCCCCGAGTTTTTACCAAAACAACGTGCAATAATACCACCCGCAAGCAGACGGGTCTTATCACAGTATAGTTTAGGATCGAATCCCAAGGGACAATGTTTTTAAGAATCCTTCTCTAGTAGAACCTAGTTGAATCAAGACTAATATTTAGAACAAAGTTGGTTGATTTGAGTTTAATTAAACTAATTGCAAGGAAACTAAAAGAGCAGGATTAAAGGTTGATTAAATATTAATGATGGAAATCACTGGGATGGTCCCGGGTTTCACCACCACTACACATGCAATCACATCCAATCAAACATCCATGCAACATATAACTATTCAAATAGAGCGGCTACAGAACCCCCCATATGGGTGTCAGGTTCGCATAAGCATCACCTTAGGTATCAAATGTCTCATCACCATCCAGATCATATACTTACGGCTCCGAAGATACAAAAATTCAAATGAAGTTGTGGGCCCCCTATACAGGCATCAGGCACACAGAAGCGTCACTGTGGGTTGGATGACTTGTCACCACACGGATCATACACTTACAACCTCAAGGAATCCCATTCTATCTCTAGTTTGGGAGTCAACCGCGTTAAACGACATTCAAAACCTACGCATTGAAGTTCTCGCAACATAGGAAACAAACAAGATAAATGCAAGCAGGTGATCAATCCACAAGCACACATCGACGATTAACAACGAAATGAAAGATTACATATATGCCATGGAATGTTTAACAAAGGATATGAAAGCATGGGTAGCGGGGCTAGTCCCCGCACCCCAGAGGAAGTAAACTACTCGCTCATGGTGAGAGAAACAAGAAAAACAAGAGAAGGAGAAGATTCCGCCATGAGCATGGTGAAGAAGATGATCGCAGCTTGATGGAGAAACGGTCTTCTACACGATGTCGGGGCAGATCTGGACGAGGAGGGAAGAACACCACGACAGACGGGGCATATCTTCTCTCTTCACCTTCTTCTTCTTGTTGTTGTCCTTGCTCGCAGCAGGAGGAGCAGCTCATGGACGAGATGGCGACGTAGAAGTGGCGTAGACACAGCAGATCTAGATCTAGATCTAGATCTAGATCCGGATCTGGACGAGGTGGCTTGCAGATCTGAGTCTTCACTCTGGATCTGGGTGAACAATGCACAAAACCACCACGAGGGCAGATTCTCAGCTATGGAGATCGTCTCCCTAGGCCCAGGACAAACCGGAAGCCTAACAACGTCTGAAGATGATGATCTGACTGACTGGGGTCGTGTCCTATTTATAGGCAGGCTGGGCACCATCTTAAGGTCGTGACCTTTGTCGTGGTCGCGGCACTTGTCGAGGTCGTGGCCTGTGTCGAGGTCACGGCCTGTGTCGAGGTCGCGGCTTTTTTTTGAATGTCGCGGTCTATAGTCATCACTTGGCCCCGATGCAAGCAGAGGCATGAGGGCGTCTGCTGAGATGAAGAAGGAGGTGAGGCTGGTGCCATCGGCGAGGTAGTAGCAACGAGTGCTTGCTTGTCACTGTGAGTGAAGGCAATGGTCAGTGAGGCTGTAGGTGGAGAATCGACCGCGATGCAGGTCATGGGGTTGTGAGGGTAGACGTGCAGGTGACATTGGCAAGCAGTAGGCAAAGGAGGACCTCAGAGGGAAGAAGGGAGTGATCGCGGTAGTTAGTAGGTTAGAGGAGACCGCAGGTCTGCTACTATGGATTGGCGGTCGTGACCTGCAGCGGTTGGTGCTGGGTCGCAGATGGCATGGTGAGGGTAATGCCTGCGGGCGTGGTTGGTGGTTGAAGAGGTCATCGGCCCGTCTGCTGCTATGACCTTGGTGAAGTGTTGGGTGGCTAGCAATTGATTGCGGCCTGCATAAGTCGGCTAGGGCAGGTCGCGGTAGTCCCTTGTTGGACCGCGGGTCACGGTTAGATGAAACGATGGCACTGATGCAGGTCGTTGTGACCTTGGAGAGGTAGCGGTGGAAGGCACAGCGGGTGGAGAAAGGAGGAGTTCGCGGGTATTGCCGTGGTCGTGTCTGTGAGATGTAGGTCGCGGGTGTCCGCTTGGTCACGGCCTTGTGGCTATGCAAGTCGTGATGTGTGCAGCCGCGGGTGGAAGCAGTGATGGATAGCTCGGTCTCTGTAGCAGGCTGCGGGTGTAGAACGTAGGCGGACCGCAGTCGTGAGAGCCTGCCAGGTCACGGTTCGAGGGTGCTTTGACGTCGGGCACGACGTTGGCGAGAGAGGTCGCGATCCTCTGGAGGTAAAGGTCGCGGCTAATGCCGCGGTCATGGCTCCACTTCACCACGGTCGCGGAAAGGTTGGGAGATGCGGTTGCAGGCGGGATGATGGGTCGTGGGTGTTGCTGCTGTCGCGGGTATGTGTGGCAGGGGGGGCGCGGTTAGGGTTGGTTGCTGATCGCGATCAGCAAGATGAATGTGGGCCCAGCGGCTTGGTGTGAGGTGAGTGGATAAACGAGGAGAAGAGTGGGGGGGGGGGGGGGCGCTCGCTGCTGATCAGAGCTAAGCAAAGCCCACAAGCAAAGGATATGGGCCTAGGGGCTAAGGCCCATAGCTCAAAACGACCTGCACAAGGGTGCAAAAATTCAATAAAAATAGGAGTAAAATCGATTAAGCCAGTGTGAGTCGCATATAAGAAGATAAGGCCAAATAAAAGCTCAATGAAGCATTTAAGCCAAGACAATGCACATATTAGAAAATAAAGCCAATACATGCACGAATGCAACCAAAACTAGGCTAAACGAGATGATTGAATTATGATGAATATGCATATAAAAAAAAGAAGATATGGCCAAAGAAAGCTCAGAACAGCAGTTAAACCAAGTCATCTCGCATATAAGAAGATAGAGCTAGTAAAAGCGAACAATCAGGGCAAAAAAGGGCCAAACGAGGCAATTAGACTCAGATGAAAATGCATTCATCAGGGTACAAAGGTAAAAAACCTCAGCCATAACAACAAGATCACCATAGCCACAAGATTAAAGGTGCAACAAGTAAGAAACTTATCTTAGAACATACATGGCCGATTATAATCATATGAAGCATAAAGAAGAAGGTAGTATAGTTAGGGTTAGGAGTTATGTAACCCACCTTAAGCAAGCTCCAAGCTCCAAGCTCCAAGCATCAAGCACACACACCTCCACACAAAGAAGAACAAGGCATTCTAGGGTTCAGCCACCACTAGAGGAAGATGAAGACTCCAAGATAAAGATTGGCCACCAAGTTTTGCAAAGGAAGAGGTGTCGTGCAACCAAGGGAGAGGGGAAACTAAGGAACTAAAGGGATCCTTAGCAAGAGAAAGGAAACACATATATAGGAGAGGATGGAGGAGAAACCAAGGTAAGATAAGGCAAGGTGTCACCCACCTAGGGACACTTGTCCAAGGGCAATGCCACCACTCTATCTTGCCTTAAACACATGTCCAAGGCCATTGCCACATGCAAGCATCAAGCACCAAGTGTCCACTAGTGGTGACACAAACGAGGTCAAAAGGGTCAAGAAGGGGTCCATGGATGACACACCTCAACTCCATGCCCGACACACTTCCTTGGGCGACACACCTCAGGCCGACACAACCATGGCCGGCACACCCATGGCCGACACAAGGTCCAACCAGGCCAAGCAAAGCACAACAAGGCCCACCAAGGCTCATCCAAGCCCAAAACAACTCAAGCAACGAGCCCAACCCTTCCTCTCAACACTAGGGGAAGAAAGGAGAGAGAGAGGAACTCCTCACAAGGTGACCAAATTGCCCACAAACCCTAGACTTGGGTAAAGTGGCAATAGCACCTCCAGCACACAACAAGCACAAACAAACCCTAACCACCACTAAAGGTGATTAGCAAGCAACTAAACACCAGGGTTAAGCAAATCAAATAGGATAAACCCTAAACGAAGGTCAGGGTCCTTACAAGCTATAACCCTCTACAAAGGGATTTTGTCCTCAAAATCTGAAGAGAAAAGTGAGGGATACTTCCTCCTCATATCTTCCTCAAGCTCCCAAGTGGCTTCCTCAATGCCACGATGATGCCAAAGAACCTTTACCAGAACCAGGTACTTCCTCGTCAGCTTCTTTACTCTTCTATCAAGGATCATCACAGGACCTTCCTTGTAGGTCACATCTTCATCAAGCTCAACTTCGATTGGTTGTATCACTGTTCCTGTATCTGGATGACTTTTCTTCAACATACTGACATGGAACACTGGATGTAATCTGTGCAACTCTGGCGGCAACTCTAACTTGTAAGCTACCTTGTCAACACGTGCTATTATCGGGTATGGTCCCATATACCTTGGTGCTAGCTTACCCTTCTAGTTAAACCTTAGCACACCATTCCAAGGTGAGATTTTGAGGTACACCTTGTCTCCCACTTGGAACTCTAAAGGTCGTCGGCGATTGTCTGCATACGACTTCTTCCTATCCTGTGCCGCCTTCAGCTGTTGATATATTTGTAATGACAAACGTCATCATTAAGATAACAAGTGTCATTAACAATTTTAAAACATGCGGAAACGATCACTAACAGCGGATTACCAAAAATCATTAAAAATTAAAACTTTTTCAAAGAGATTCATTCACTGGAAAACTCTTTAACCAAGAACCAACGTATTTCAAATTCATCCTGGTTCACAAGTACACAACCTGTACCATTCCTTTTTGAGGATTACAACATTGACTGCCCTGTTAACAAATATACACAGACAATATAAAATTTTGAGGCACTAAGCCAAAACTCTGATTGATTCATTTAAAACTCCGAGGATCTGAGAGTACAGAGACGACACATATGACTACTATCTATATGACTTGACAGACAATATCTCCACCTGAGATCTCATTGCTGTCCTTGTTGTTGTGGTTGCTGCTGCTCTTTCTCTGTTCTAGGGATTTCCTGCCTTGCCTCCCATGCATACCTAAAAATGTTTCCCATGGGGGTGAGACAATTGAAAATTGCCCCAGCGAGAGATATAACTCTCTACCAAAAACATTGTTATTGCAGTTTATCAAATTAAAACTGAGTAGGGGTTACTTTTACATTATCAGGCAGAATTATTCATTATAGAACAGAATAAGATAATCTCCTAATCTCAAGGAGAACATTGCATTTACCCATTGTAGATAAGTAATTCATCTATCTACCTTGCAGAGAATATAAAGAAACATAATTAACATTTATCCACTAAGGAATGCACAAAGAAATGCAACATCATCCAATGAATCTCCGTATTCAATCCTTAAGCAAACATGCTATACAGCTGATTACATTTGACAATCACACTTAAGCTCTGAGGAGATGAGGTATACCGCTCATACTCCAACCGACCACTGCGAAGTCGAAATCAGTACCATACATAGGTCTAGGGAAGAGCTGGGTTCCCATGACCTCAATGCCTCCCAGTCAGTGCAAGAGAACTTGCAGGACATCTCGTGTCTATACTACATAGCTAGCCATGGTATACTGGCAACTTCGCTATAGAGGCAGTGTCAGCTGCTCTCTCTTCGCGATCATGAGATTTCATGTTTATCTCCATCGATCTGACATTAACCTTGGGAGATGTGTACATCATCTAGCCCAATCATCGGGAGATTCGTGATACATCCATCCCGACCTATTCATGAAGAATTTGAGAGGTTTCTTGTTTACCTTCCCACAATCTCTTCAAGAGGACGTAAGGATATTTTCGCCCATTGACCCCCGCATATTCAAAAATATGCAAACTCCAGGATATGCCGCAGAGCAACCTGTTTCACCATCACCTATTCCCGACGACGATGGATCTATGGTTAGAGCACTACATGAATAGATTTTACTTGATTTATTAAGTACATTTTCATATTCTTTTAGCATCAACCAAGTTCTCAAACAAGACTTATTACAACAATGCTATAAAGAGACATGTACTACTTTCATTAAATACTTATCAGTCTTTCAAAGACCTTGGGAACTCAGTCCCTCATTTCAATACTGGGAATTGTCATCCCTTCACAATCTCATCACCATAATCATATGGTTCTGGGTATTCAAACCCTTGGCTCAACACTGAGCATTGTTACCACTTATTAGGTAACTATCACCTTCGGGTCATCTGACCAAGGTATACATGATACTTGTTACCCAAGCATCACCCATGGCTCATCAGGCCACTGCACATCTTGTCACCTCTCACTAGGCAACTACTTATTCACATGGCTCACAAGGCCATTCACATCTTGTCACCTCTCACTAGGCAACAACTTTATTCACATGGCTCACAAGGCCATTCACATGTTCTCACCTCTCACTAGGCAACAACTTTATTCACATGGCTCACAAGGCCATTCACGTCTTGTCACCTCTCACTAGGCAACAACTTTATTCACATGGCTCACAAGGCCATTAAGCATTATACTTGTTATACAAGTATTTAACATGCCTTACAAGGCTTATGTAATAAGAGAAATACAACCTTCCCATCATTAGGGTTAGGATTTTCCTTTCTTATCGATTAGGGTTTCTCTCACATATCATTACCCTTCATTAGGGTTAGGGTTTTCCATTATTAACCATTTAGGTTTTCAAGATCATATTATCAATGATCAAACCCTAATTCATTGCTCCCCACATATAGGAGACAACATTTATACCATAAGTATTCAATCATACTTATTTATTCTCATCATTTATCATTAAATGATTATCATCACAAGGTATGAGTTTCTCTCTCATCCTTAAGTTGGGAATTAACAAAACGCCCATGTTAGGTCACATAGAGCACCACGGCCATGCAACCAGGAACGGCCGTGCAAAGGGAAGCCACCATGGCCGTGCTTCCTTGTACGGTCGTGCAAAGTGAAGCCACCACGGCCGTGCTACCTTACACGGTCGTGCTACAGAAGATCACCTCATGAATCATATTCATATATGAATTCTATTCTTTCATCCTTTCAACTTGATTCGGTCACATCAACCCTTCAATCAAGTATATATAACTATAATTAACATAGTGTATCAGGTTATTGATCCTATAAGGAATTAGGGATTCCAATGTTGATTCCTTCAATCATTGAATTCATGGAACCAATCATCAATTGGACATATACTCATACTTCAATTGAGTTTAATAGGTCAACCTTCAACTTATTTTACCCTCAATGGAACCTCAATTAGTCATCACTTAGGGTTTACATCAATTGAATTATGGTTTGAAATCGGTGATCCTTCAACACTAATCAATGCGAGATTAGTTACTTTGAAACCCCTGAACCATCATCCAAATTGAACATGACCTGACCCCAAACGGTCTTGAGGTCGTTTGGATGACCACAAAATGGTCTTGAGACCCTTTGCCCATCATATCATCAAAATCCAAGTCAACCAATAAATGTTTGGATCATTGGATTGATCATCAAATCAGCAATTGATCATACTTCAACTTAGTATCTTTGGATCTTCAATTGCTTAACCATACTCAACCCTAGACCTCCAAACGGTCTTGGGTGACCTCCAAACGGTCTTGAGACCGTTTGGATGAGCTCCAAATGGTCTTGAGACCGTTTGGCTCATCCAAACCTTGGATTCTAGTGAAATTGCATCAAGGTTTGGTCTATTGAGTTGATCTTCAAATCAGCACTTAGTTGCAAAGTGATTTGATACCTTTAGACCTTCAATTGGTCAACTTTACTTAACCCCTGACCTCCAAATGGTCTTGGGTGATCCCCAAACGGTCTTGAAACCGTTTGGGTGATCCCCAAATGGTTTGGAAACCGTTTGGGCTAATCAACCCAAAATCTCAAATCAACTCATTGAAATTTCAGCACTAATTTCAATTAGGGTTTGCCCAATTGATTAGCCTTCAACTCATGATTCCTTGGGAGTTAATCCATAAAACTTGGTGGGTCATTAACCAACATAATTAGGAGCAGGAATCTCAAACGGTCAACCCTTGGTCAACTCACTCAAATGGTTTTGAAACCGTTTTCCCAAATAGTTGAATTACTCAAGCTGAAAATCAGCACTTAATCCAATTAAGGATTACCAAATTGATTAGCCTTCAACTCATGATTACTTTGGAATTAATCCATAAAAATTGGGGAGTCATTAAACAACATGATTAGGAACAGAAATATAAAATGGTAAACCCTTGGTCAACCCTCTCAAACGGTTTTGAAACCGTTTTCCCAAAAAGTTGAATTACTCAATCCGAAAATCAGCACTTAATCCAATTAGGGATTACCTAATTGATTAGCCTTCAACTCACTATTCCTTGGGAGTTAACCCATAAAATTTGGTAGGTTATCAACCAACATAATGGGGAACAGGAATATCAAACGGTAAATCCTTGTTAAACTCTCTCAAATGGTTTTGAATCTGTTTTCTCAAAAAGTTAAATTACTCAAGTTGAAAATCAGCACTTAATCCAATTAGGTTTACCAAGTTGATTAGCCTTCAACTCACGATTCCTTGGGAGTTAACCCATAAAATTTGTTAGGTTATCAAAAAACATAATTCGGAATAGGAATCTCAAATGGTCAACCCTTGGTCAACTATCTCAAACGGTTTTGAAATCGTTTGCTCAAAAAGTTAAATTACTCAAGTTGAAAATCAGCACTTAATCCAATTAGGTTTACCTAATTGATTAGCCTTCAACTCACGATTCCTTGGGAGTTAACCCATAAAATTTGGTAGGTTATCAACCAATATAATTGGGAACAGTAATATCAAACGGTCAACCCTTGGTCAACTCTCTCAAATGATTTTTAAACCATTTGCTCCCAAACGGTTTCAAACCGTTTACTCCCAAATGGTTTGGTGAAACCACATGAGCAATTAACTCAAAACCGAATGGACCATGATTTATTTGGAAAAAGTGTTCAAGATGATGTCATCATCATCTACCTTCGTCCCTGAAGTTCTAATAACTTCAGATTTCATGAATTAATCAATTTCATCCAGCAATTAATCAAGATAATGAAAGAATCATTGAAATTGCAAGATTAATGGTTGAATAACAATGTAAAAGGGTTCAAGTTATAAAACCCACCTCCAATTGAGCTCCAAAGCTCCATATACACAGAAACAATGGTGTATGCAACTCCTTTCACCATTCCAAGGCTCGTCCTCATGGTTTGAGTGAAAAGGAATGGTTAGAATTTAAGAGGGAATAGAATTAGGAAGAATTCATGCATTGATTTGTGATTTCCACCATGAATTCAAGGTGAACAAGGGTCAAGAAGCTTACCAACAGGTTGGGGCTAGTCCTCCTGTTTCTACTAAGTCCCCTTGAGCTCATCCAAAGCAATCAAAGAAGAAAGGGACGAAAAATCCTTTCAATTGAGTTGGAAAAGGTGTTTTTATAAGGAATTCAATGAGAGAGAAAGTTCCTTATAAAATTCTTTTAATTCCAAAAATTGATGCCACCTCTCCCCATTAATTAGTTGTATGCAAAGGTATCTTTATCACCTTATAATTCCTCTTCATTATCCTCAATTTAAAGAAAAGCAATTTAAGCACCTTTATCATTTAATAGTAATATCTCAAATTTGAGTGGATATTACTTTTCTTTATAATAAGGTGAGTGGAATTTTCACCTCCTTGAGATATTTTCGTGCCATAGCAAAGGCACAAGTATGTTCAAACTTGCGAAAACTCAACCATCTCGTTTTTGGTTGAAAGCCCTTCAATTATTTTTATTTATTTTTGCCCTAAATCGAATTAGGGTTTCAACTAAGCATTAATCTTGATTATTTTAATATCAAGATTCTCTCTCCTCCATCTTAATTCAAATGAGGAGTCCCTCTCATTTTATTTGCTCTACATGATGTCAAGAAACATTAGGGACCTTATTGAATGGAAATTTACATATTGCACCCTAGGTTTTGGGTAATTTGCACATTACACCAAAACTAGGTTTTTATGCACATACATTGCTTTATCAGCTCTTTCTTGGTATTCAGGCTTCCATAAGCCATACCTCATCATCATTTTCACTCTCATGATTCTTCAACACATGAGGAACATATTATCATGCACAATTTGCACTTAAACCCCTCAACTTGGGTAATTTGCACTTTAGTCTAAAACAAGCAAAACATTGATTTCAACAATGTTCAAAAGGACTAGAATTGCAACATAGGTTCCTCTTGAGCCTTAATTACTTTTCACAAGATAAGATTAAGCATATAATCATCTTTATTAATCAAAACACCTAGGGTTAAAGCATAACCCAGGTCAGGGATGTTACAAATCATAAACCCCTAACAAGGATTTCATCCCCGAAATCGAGATAAAGGAAGACAAATGTATTTTATTCATCATACTATCTAGTCTTCACATATCATCTCCTTATTATGGAGACACCATAAAGATTTGATCGGCACAAAGTGTTTTCATACAAGATTCTTATAGAATCAACACACAAGACACATGATCCACTGTCCCTTATCATTAACTGTGGAGTCAATCTTGTGTCGAGAAACACTTTTCTTATTTAGAGAGACATCATACATTCTTTATTAATATCATGTTTATGCAAAGCATAAACCCCTAACATATGATGTTCATATCATTTTATATAATCAGACTGATTTCATAGTTGACCACTCCAGGTAGCCAACCTAAACCATCTGATAATTCTCAGATACCAGAATCTTTCACTTTGGTATCTATCACATGTGTTGAGAACATATCATATATTTCTCTTCCTTTCATCTTGAAACATTAATTGTTACATATGTCCTCATCTTGAAACTAAAGTCCAAAATAAACTGATACTTTTCTAAGTATCAATCACATAAACATTTTATTTTTATGTCCATCAAGTGTCTTAAGTCCCACTTGATTGCCATGTCCTCGAAAGGAAAGAAAACAAGGAATCATATTCCTTTTAGTATCTCATGAATTTTCAATTATTCATGAATCATTACTTTTTGTCACATCCCAGGCTCCTTGCTCTCAGCATAGGAACTTATAAGGATGATCACATAACATTATTCCTTTACTTGTTATGTTCTAACATGTTCATGAGCATCTTATGATCTCATCACATCTCCCATTTCCTCATTATGGGAAAAGAACTTTATCATATTTACAACTTTATTGAACAGGGATCACCTCCCTTGTTCTCTTTCTCATCATATGAGGGTCATACGTTTACTTCCTCATATACACATACTGATCTGAAATCATATCAGATCCCTCTTTCTTGTACTTAAGGTATGATACATTTATCCATACCTTATTTCCAATTTCATGATATTCATTAGATTGTATCAGAACGATTGCTTGATCAGGGCAATAAAAAAGATATCAATCTAAGAGTTTCCATACTCACTTTATCATCAATAGTTGTATACCTGGCCAGGGCTTACAAGTACTGAGATCAAGTAGTATGCACTTACATGCTATCATATTCCTTAATTTTATCATAAGCATAAAATTTAACATCCCTGGATTTTATCCAGACATCTCTTCTATACCTCTTCCTCTTTCATAGAGGTAAGAACAACATAGAGCATTTAAAAGAATATTGAACAAAATTCAAATTCTAGTTCTCATCATTTCTTCCCTATATAGAAACCAATAGGGAAAACAAAATCAACAATCCTCCTTTTTATAACAAAAAGGGTTTAGTGTACTCAACATGTACACATTTATAACATACCTTGTCCTCACATCATGGTCTTATTAGTCTTATTACTAAAGCAAAAACTAAGCCATGGGATCTTATAGGTGAACGGTTAAGACCTTTGCACTTACTTAGTGGCTACTGCCCTGGTACACTAGGCATTTATTGCACTATTAGTACCAAAAACTTTGGCTTTTGGAACCATTAGGCAAATGCCTCTAGAATTATAGAGACCATTCCCTACTTCTTAGCTTATTGCCCCTTCTTGGGCACTACCATCACAAATTTATTATCTGTCTAAACTCATGGCAGAGTTTACTTTCTTGCCATAAGTTAATCTTTTCCATATTTTCCCTTGTTCCAACATGACTAAGTCATTTAGGAACTCTTTTAAAGCTCAAGCTTTCTATATTAAGGACTGATAACTTAGGTTGTAAGGCTAGTATCCAGTCCCCTATATGCATTACTGTTGCCCTAATCTGCCCAACAAGAGCATGATCATAGGATTCTCTATCCTGATCAGGTCTTAATGGGGATTCTCAGGCACTCATTCTATTCTTGTCTGATCCCTTGCACCTCTTCTTGGTGCAATAACATTGCTCTTAGCAATGTGCTCCTTGTGTTCTCCAGTCATTCTAAAACTTTACCCTTTCTCTGCACAAGCAGAAATCATTACTGGGTATACTGGAGGACACTAACACAGACTCAACAACTTAGTCCTATATCTCTGTAGACTCAGCGAACCTAGAGCTCTGATACCACTAAATTGTAATGACAAACGTCATCATTAAGAAAACAAGTGTCATTAACAATATTAAAACAGGCAAAAACGATCACTAACAACGGATTACCAAAAATCACTAAAAATTAAAACTTTTTCAAAGAGATCCATTCACAGGAAAACTCCTTAACCAAGAACCAAAGTATTTCAAATTCATCCTGGTTCACAAGTACACAACATGTACCATTCCTTTTTAAGGATTACAACATTGACTGCTGATGCGATGATTTTGAGTCGCATTTATAGACTTATTTGATATGTGTTTTATGCTTTTATTAGTCATTTTTATGGTTAATGTTGCATAATTCATCCACTTTGGTCTTTGCCACTATTTTATGTCAAATCCCCTTTATTTTAGTGTTTTGAGCTTTAATTATCAAAATATTATTATTTGTGTGAACTTATGTGGCTTCATGTTCTTATTTCAGGAAAAATGAGTATTTGCTTCCGTCGATAGTATCGACGGAAGTCGATACTATCGACCATGGTTCAGGTTGCCAGCCGCAAATATCATCAAAGAGTCGATACTATCGACAGGTACGTCGATGGTATCGAGCTACCATCAGGTTGCTGGCGGAGATTGCGTCGAGAGTATCGACGCAACGGTCGATACTATCGACTGGTGGAGCTACAGCGACACTAAAGTCAAAAACCGACGCTACAATATCGATACCATCGACCGGCGTCGATGGTATCGACCCCACATCAGGCATCCCAAAGAAGAAAGAAAATCTTGGCTGCGATCCATAAGACGGGTCGATACTATCGACCCCGCGTCGATAGTATCGACGCCGTCAGATTTCTGTTGGATTCAGTTTGATCCTAATCGGACGACCGTGGTTAATTAGTGGCCTAATGAGGGAGTTATACCTAATGACGGTGCCCCAGTCCGGAGGATTATCTCATTAGCCATTGCGGGAGTGTCGAGGAGCAATAGAGAGGAGAACAGAGGCCAGAAGCTCATACCAGTTGATCCGAACACCGCAGAAGATGGATTTCACCACCGAAAGGCGGGCGAGCACGTTTTCTACGCCAAGGATCAACCGGTTCTTCTCCATTCAGGGGTTTCAATTCTCAATTCACGGTTTTCACATGATTTCCCTTATCTCTACCTTGTACTTGTTTGAGATGAACATGCGGGGCTAATCCCCTTCGTCTTTAGGACCGGGAGTAGCCTGGTAATTCATTGTATGACAATTTTATAATAGTAATTCATATTTTATCTCTTAAATACATGGTATGATTTCGTTTTCTCAATATATTGTTATGCTTGATCACCATAATAATAACTTAATGCCTTTAATCACTTTGAAAGAAGGATTAACGGCTGAAAAGAGACGGAATTCACATTAACCGACAAATCCCTTGACCAAGGTGGTGTAAAGTTAATGGTGGATACTGAGAGACCGTTCATAATGCACCTAGTTTAGGGTATAGGTTACTACGACAGTGGAACCGACCTAAACCTTGGTAGTGAGTTGTACCACGACAGTGGGCAACTCTATTTTCAGGCCACTACCCGGATAGAGAGATAAAGTTGAGTGAACAAATAGAATTTAATACAATGAAACCCCGCGGTGAAACTGCAATCCTAAAGATACCCTTTTGAATTGATTAAATTAACATTTAATCGATCGTTTGCTTTGTTTGGAGTTTATTTTCTTTTAATTTTAACAACAATCCTCAAATTGTTATTCGGCTTAGCTAATCGCAAATAGTTAGTAGAAGTCTCCAACAATTCCCAGTATCCATGTGTTCGACTTGGGCCTCACAAAGGCCTATACTACTCGACGCGTTCACTTGCGTTTAGCGCACAGTAAAATTAGCGTCAACTGCCCTGTTAACAAATATACACAGGCAATATAAAACTTTGAGGCACCAAGCCAAAACTCTGATTGATTCATTTAAAACTCTGAGTATCTGAGAGTACAGAGACGACACATAGGACTACTATCTATATGACTTGACAGACAATATCTCCACCTGAGATCTCATTGCTGTCCTTGTTGTGGTTGCTGCTGCTCTTTCTCTGTTCTAGGGATTTCCTGCCTTGCCTCCCATGCATACCTAAAAATGTTTCCCACGGGGGTGAGACAATTGAAAATTCCCCAGCGAGAGATATAACTCTCCCCCAAAAACATTATTATTGCAGTTTATTAAATTAAAACTGAGTAGGGGTTACTTTTACATTATCAGGCAGAATTATACATCATAGAATAGAATAAGATAATCTCCTAATCTCAAGGAGAACATTGCATCTACCCATGGTAGATAAGTAATTCATCTGTCTACCTTACAGAGAATGTAAAGAAATATAATTAACATTTATCCACTAAGGAATGCACAAAGAAATGCAACATCAGCCAATGAATCTCCGTATTCAATCCCTAAGCAAACATGCTATATGACTGATTACATTTTACAATCACACTTAAGCTCTGAGGAGATGAGGTATACTGCTCATACTCCAACCGACCACTGCGAAGTTGAAATCGGTACCATACATTGGTCTAGGGAAGAGTCGGGTTCCCATGACCTCACTGCCTCTCGATCAGTGCGAGAGAACTTGCAGGACATCTCGTGTCTCTGCTACATAGCTAGCCATGGTATACTGTCAACTCTGCTATAGAGGAAGTGTCAGCTGCTCTCTCTTTGCGATCATGAGATTTCATGTTTATCTCCATCGATCCGGGATTAACCTTGGGAGATGTGTACAACATCTAGCCCAATCATCTGGAGATTTGTGATACATCCATCCTGACCTATTCATGAAGGATTTGAGAGGTTTCTTGTTTACCTTCCCACAATATCTTCAAGAGGACGTAAGGATATTTTCGCCCATTGACCCCTGCATATTCAAAAATATGCGAACTTCAGGATATGTCACGGAGCAACCTGTTTCACCATCACCTATTTCTGAAGAAGATGGATCTATGGTCGGAGCACTACATGAATATATTTCACTTTATTTATTAAGTACATTTTCATATTCTTTTAGCATCAGCCAAGTTCTCAAACAAGACTTATTACAACAATGCTATAAAGAGACATGTACTCCTTTCATTAGATACTTATCAGTCTTTCAAAGACCTTGGAAACACAGTCCCTCATTTCAATATTGGGAATTGTCATCCCTTCACAATCTCATCACCATAATCATATGGTTCTGGGTATTCAAACCCTTGGCTCAACACTGAGCATTGTTACCACTTATTAGGTAACTATCACCTTCGGGTCATCTGACCAAGTTATACATGATACTTGTTACCCAAGCATCACCCATGGCTCATCAGGCCACTGCACATCTTTTCACCTCTCACTAAGCAACAACTTATTCACATGGCTCACAAGTCCATTCACATCTTGTCACCTCTCACTAGGCAACAACTTTATTCATATGGCTCACAAGGCCATTCACATCTTGTCACCTCTCACTAGGCAACAACTTTATTCACATGGCTCACAAGGCCATTCACATCTTGTCACCTCTCACTAGGCAACAACTTTATTTACATGGCTCACAAGGCCATTAAGCATTATACTTGTTATACAAGTATTTAACATGCCTTACAAGGCTTATGTAATAAGAGAAATACAACCTTCCCATCATTAGGGTTAGGATTTTCCTTTCTTATCGATTAGGGTTTCTCTCACATATCATTACCCTTCATTAGGGTTAGGGTTTTCCATTATTAACCATTTAGGTTTTCAAGATAATATTATCAATGATCAAACCCTAATTCATTGCTCCCCACATCTAGGAGCCAACATTTATACCATAAGTATTCAATCATACTTATTTATTCTCATCATTTATCATTAAATGATTATCATCACAAGGTATGAGTTTCTCTCTCATCCTTAAGTTGGGAATTAACAAAATGACCATGTTAGGTCACTTTCAAATAAGCTCTAAGTCAAGCATAGAGAACCATGGCCGTGCAACCAGGAACGGCCGTGCAAAGGGAAGCCACCACGGTCGTGCTTCCTTGCACGATCATGCAAAGTGAAGCCACCACTGCCGTGCTACCTTACACGGTCGTGCTACAGAAGATCACCTCATGAATCATATTCATATATGAATTCTATTCTTTCATCCTTTCAACTTGATTAGGTCACATCAACCCTTCAATCAAGTATATACAACTATGATTAACATAGTGTATCAGGTTATTGATCCTATAAGCAAATAGGGTTTCCAATGTTGATTCCTTCAATCATTGAATTCATGGAACCAATCATCAATTGGACCTATACTCATACCTCAATTGAGTTTAATAGTACAACCTTCAACTGATTTGACCCCCAATTGACCCTCAATTAGTCATCACTTAGGGTTTACATCAATTAAATTATGGTTTGAAATCGATGATCCTTCAACACTAATCAATGCGAGATTAGTTACTTTGAAACCCCTGAACCATCATCCAAATTGAACATGACCTGACCCCAAACGGTCTTGAGGTCATTTGTATGACCACAAAATGGTCTTGAGACCCTTTTCCCATCATATCATCAAAATACAAGTCAACCAATAAAGGTTTGGATCATTGGATTGATCATCAAATCAGCAATTGATCATACTTCAACTTAGTATCTTTGGATCTTCAATTGCTTAACCATACTCAACCCTAGACCTCCAAATGGTCTTGGGTGACCTCAAAATGGTCTTGAGACCGTTTGGATGAGCTACAAACGGTCTTGAGACCGTTTGGCTCATCCAAACCTTGGATTCTAGTGAAATTTCATCAAGGTTTGGTCAATTGAGTTGATCTTCAAATCAGCATTTAGTTGCAAAGTGATTTGATACCTTTAGACCTTCGATTGGTCAACTATACTTAACCCCTGACCTCCAAATGGTCTTGGGTGATCCCCAAACGGTCTTGAAACCGTTTGGGTGATCCCCAAACCGTTTTGAAAACGTTTGGGCTAATCAACCCAAAATCTCAAATCAACTCATTGAAATTTCAGCACTAATTTCAATTAGGGTTTGCCCAATTGATTAACCTTCGACTCATGATTCTTTGGGAGTTAATCCATCAAATTTGGTGGGTCATTGACTAACATAATTAGGAACAGGAATCTCAAACGGTAAACCCTTGTTCAACTCCCTCAAATGGGTTTGAAACCGTTTGCCCAAATAGTTGAATTACTCAAGCTGAAAATCAGCACTTAATCCAATTAGGGATTACCTAATTGATTAGCCTTCAACTCATGATTCCTTTGGAATTAATCCATAAAATGTGGTTAGTCATTAACCAACATGACTAGTAACAGGAATCTCAAACGGTAAACCCTTGGTCAACCCTATCAAATGGTTTTGAAACCGTTTGCCCAAAAAGTTAAATTACTCAAGCTGAAAATCAGCACTTAATTCAATTCGGGATTACCTAATTGATTAGCCTTCAACTCACGATTCCTTGAGAGTTAACCCATAAAATTTGGTAGGTTATCAACCAACATAATTGGGAACAGGAATCTGAAACGGTAAACCCTTGTTCAATCTCTCAAATGGTTTTGAAACCGTTGTCTCAAAAAGTTAAATTACTCAAGTTGAAAATCAGCACTTAATCCAATTAGGTTTACCTAATTGATTAGGCTTCAACTCACGATTCCTTGGGGGTTAACCCATAAATTTTGGTATGTTATCAAACAACATAATTGTAAACAGTAATCTCAAACATTAAACCCTTGGTCAACTCTCTCAAATGGTTTTGAAACCGTTTTCTCAAAACGTTAAATTACTCAAGTTGAAAATCAGCACTTAATCCAATTAGGTTTACCTAATTGATTAGCCTTCAACTCACGATTCCTTGGGAGTTAACCCATAAAATTTGGCAGGTTTTCAACCAACATAATTTGGAACAGGAATATAAAACGTTCAATCTTTGGTCAACTCTCTCAAATGGTTTTTAAACCGTTTGCTCCCAAATAGTTTCAAACCGTTTTCTCCCAAACGGTTTGGTGAAACCGCATGAGAAATTAACTCAAAACCGAATGGACCATGATTTCTTTGGAAAAAGTGTTCAAGATGATCTCATCATAATCTACCTTCATCCCTGAAGTTCTAACAACTTCAGATTTCATGAATTAATCAATTTCATCCAGCAATTAATCAAGATAATGAAAGAATCATTGAAATTGCAAGATTAATGGTTGAATAACAATGTAAAAGGGTTCAAGTTATAAAACCCACCTCCAATTGAGCTCCAAAGCTCCATATCCACGGAAACAATGGTGGAGGAAACTCCTTTCACCATTACAAGGCTCGTCCTCATGGTTTGAGTGATAAGGAATGGTTAGAATTTAAGAGGGAATCGAATTAGGAAGAATTCATGCATTGATTTGTGATTTCCACCATGAATTCAAGGTGAACAAGGGTCAAGAAGCTTACAAATAGGTTGGGGCTCGTCCTCCTGTTGCTCCTAAGTCCCCTTGAGATCATACAAAGAAATAAAAGAAGAAAGGACCGAAAAAGCCTTTCAATTGAGTTGGAAAAGGTGTTTTTATAAGGAATTCAATGAGGGAGAAAGGTCCTTATAAAATTCTTTTAATTCCAAAAATTGATGCCACCTCTCCCCCTTAATTCGTTGCATGCAAAGGTATATTTATCACCTTTGAATTCCTCTTTATTATCTTCAATTTAAAGAAAAGCAATTTAAGCACCTTAATCATTTAATAGTAATATCTCAAATTTGAGTGGATATTACTTTTCTTTATGATAAGGTGAGTGGAATTTTCACCTCCTTGAGATACTTTCGTGCCATAGCAAAGGAACAGGGCTGTTCACACTTTAGAAAAATCAACCATCTCGTTTTTGGTTGAAATCCCTTCAATTATTTTTATTTATTTTTGCCCTAAATCGAATTAGGGTTTCAATTAAGTATTAATCTTGATTATTTTAATATCAAGATTCTCTCTCCTCCATCTTAATTCAAATGAGGAGTCCCTCTCATTTTATTTGCTATACATGATGTTAAGAAACATTAGGGACCTTATTGCATGGAAATTTACATATTGCACCCTAGGTTTTTGGTAATTTGCACATTACACCAAAACTAGGTTTTTATGCACATACATTGCTTTATCGGCTCTTTCTTGGTATTCAGGCTTCCATAAGCCATACCTCAGCATCATTTTCACTCTCATGATGCTTCAACACATGAGGAACATATTATCATTAACAATTTGCACTTAAACCCCTCAACTTGGGTAATTTTCACTTTAGTCTAAAATAAGCAAAACTGTGGCATACAACTCATAAAAACATAATTAACTAATGCGGAAGCGTTCATTAAGCAGCGGATTACAAAAAATCACTAAAAAGTAAAACTTTTTTTTCCAAAGAGATCCATTCACAGGAAAACTCTTTAACCAATAACCAAAGTATTTCAAATTCATCCTGGTTCACAAGTACACAACCTGTAACATTCCTTTTCAAGGATTAAAACATTGACCGTCTTGTTAACCAATATACACATGCAGTATAAAAACTTCTAGGCACTAAGCCAAAACTCAGATTGATACATTTAAAACACCGAGGACCTGAGAGTATAGAGACGACACATAGGACTTCTATCTATATGACTAGACAGAAAATATCTCCACCTGAGATCTTAATGTTGTCCCTGCTATTGCTGTTGCTGTTGCTCTCTCCTTGTTCTAGGATTTCTGCTTTGCCTCCCATGCATACCTAAAATGTTTCGCATGGGGGTGAGTCAATTGAAAATTGCCCCAGCAAGAGATATAACTCTCCTCCAAAAACATTGTTATTGTAGTTTATTAAATTAAAACTGACCAGGGGTTACTTATACATTATTAAGCAGAATTATTCATCATAGAACAAAATAAGATAATCTCCTATTCTCAAGGAGAGCATTACGTCTACCCTTGGTAGATATGTAATTCATCTGTCTACTTTGCAGAGAATATAAAGAAACATATACTTATTTTCAGCAATTACTTCTCAGTCTTTAACAGACATTGGGATCTCAGTCCCTCATTTTAATACTGGGAATTCTCATCCCTTCATAATCTCAATACCATAATCATATGGTTCTGGGTATTCAAACCCTTGGCTCAACACTGAGCATTATTACCATCTATTAGGTAACTATCACCTTCAGGTCATCTGACCAAGGCATTCATAATACTTGTCATACAAGCATCACACATGGCTCATCAGGACACTGTACATCTTATCACCATTAAATAGGCAACAACTTATTTACATGGCTCACAAGGCCATTCACATATTGGCACCTCTCATTAGGCAAAAACTTTTTCTCATGGCTCACAAGGCCATTCACATCTTGTCACCTCTCACTAGGCAACAACTTTATTCACATGGATCACAAGGCCATTCACATCTTGTCACCTCTCACTAGGCAACAACTTTATTCACATGGCACACAAGGCCATTCACATCTTGTCACCTCTCATTAGGCAACAACTTTATTCACATGGCTCACAAGGCCATTCACATTTTATCACCTCTCATTAGGCAACAACTTTATTCACATGGCTCACAAGGCCATTCACATCTTGTCACCTGTAACTAGGCAACAAATTTATTCACATGGCTCACAAGGCCATTCACATCTTGTCACCTCTCACTAGGCAACAACTTTATTCACATGGCTCACAAGGCCATTCACATTTTGTCACCTCTCACTAGGAAACAACTTTATTCACATGGCTCACAAGGCCATTAATCATTATACTTGTTATACAAGTATTTAACATGCCTTACAAGGTTTATGTAATAAGAGAAACACAACCTTCCCATCATTAGGGTTAGGATTTTCCTTTCTTATAGATTAGGGTTTATCTTACATATCTTTACCCTTCATTAGGGTTACGGTTTTCCATTATTAACCATTTAGGTTTTCAAGATCATATTATCAATGATCAAACCCTAATTCATTGCTCCACACATCTAGGAGCCAACATTTATACCATAAGTATTCAATCATACTTATTTATTCTCATCATTTATTATTAAATGATTATCATCACAAGGTATGCGTTTCTCTCTCATCCTTAAGTTAGGAATTAATCAAAACGACCATGTTAGGTCCCTTTTCAAATCAACTCTAAGTCAAGCATAGAGCACCACGGCCGTGCAATCAGGAATGGCCGTGCAAAGGGAAGCCACCATGACCGTGCTACCATGCACGGTCGTGCAAAGAAAAGTCACCATGGCCGTGCTACCTTGCACGGTCGTGCAAAGAAAAGTCACCACGGTCGTGCTACCTTGCACGGTCGTGCTAGATCACCACATGAATCATATTCATATATGAATTCTATTCTTTCATTCTTTAAACTTGATTAGGTCACATCAACCCTTCAATCAAGTTCATACAACTATGATTAACATAGTGTATCAAGTTATTGATTCTATAAGCAATTAGGGATTCATCCCTTAATTGACACTAATCACTTAGGTACCATTAGGATTTAACCCTTTGTTTGTTGGCTAAATGGACATCTATAAATCCCTTTGTTTTGATTATGACAAACATTTCATTCTTATTAATCTAACGAGCTACTTGAGTGTGCAGGATGACAAAGCAACAAGGGAAAATCTACAAGCTTACATATTTATATTTTCATGCAATGTAATAACTGTTGTAAAAACTTGTACAAAAATATAATGTACAAGTACTTAGAATTGCATGTAAATCAAGCGTTAGATTCTCCCTAGCTAAACACCATAGTTAGACAAGTCATCCCATTCAAATAGGATTACTTTTGCACACTCACACACAAAATTAGTGCCTAAATTGAAACCTTGAAACAGGATCAATCTCGGTCGACAAACTCCTCGACCGAGACACTCTCGGTCGACAATCTTCTCGACCGAGAAAGATCCAAAGTAGCCGTTAGACACAACAGCCAAGTTAGTTGGCAGTTGGAGAAAGACGTTGCAAATCACTTGTTCCAGAGAGCCTGTCGGTCGACAAAAGTTCGACCGAGTAGGTGTCTCGGTCGACCATTTGTCGACCGAGATGGTCTCTGACAGCAACTGCAGAATAAATTAATTAGCCATTGTTAAAGCAACAACTTTGTACCTAACGGCTAGTTAAGCACTTAGAAACCCCTAGAAGTTGTCTAGAACGTCCTTAAGCATCCTTAGGCCATTCCTATAAATATGACAAGCCATAGGACACCTAAACTCACTTGTTTACACTTGCTACACTTGAGAAACCTTTGAGTATACTTTGTGCAATCTGCTTGTGGGCAAATTGAGCTTTATGAACATTGGTTACTTTCTTCTTTAGCTCATAATTAGTGTCCTATAGGCTAGTATCTCCTATCCACTGCAATCACAAGTCCACACACTTGGTTAGGAGATCTATACGCTTGATCTAGGCAAATCAAGCCTTGGGCTACAAAGGATAAGTTGTAATTTCTGTTTTCTTTCTTGTTCCCTATTATTGTTTGTACTCTCCTTGCTACTCCTAGGTTGGAGGTTGCGGATTGGAGAGGGTGAAGATCTTCTTGGCGAAGAAGGAGACTTTGAGCTACTTCAGAAGGCTGGTGCAACGGGAGGTTACTTCTAGAGAGGAAGGCTACTTCAAGGGGGAGCTTGGAGTTACTTCATAGAAGGCTACCTCAAAGTTGGTGCACCTACTTCAGGGTGAAGGCTGTTCAAAGGGTGTAAAAGAAAGTATTGTATTTTGTATAAATCCTCGAGAGGTAATAAAATAAATACTTTCAAATCCCGGTTGGGTAAGCAACCGGGTAGTGTACTGACAACTATAGTATTTGCTATAGTTGGAACCACTCTAAACACCTGTCTCTTTCTTCTAATTTCAATTGTGGTTGTTTGAATTCAATAAATTGTTAAAATAATTAAAAAACTCTATTCACCCCCCCTCTAGTAGTTTTTCAATTGGTATCAGAGCAGGGCTTCAAGGAACCCTAACAAGGTCTTGAAGAAATGGGTGACGGAGTACTCAACAACCTCAACATTGAAGGGACACTTGTTGCTAGGCCCCCAACATTCGATGGAACAAACTACCAATACTGAAAGAGAAGGATGCAATTCTACTTCCAAGGCATCAACTGGGATTTATGGAGAATGGTGTCTACTCCATATATGCTTCCTCAAAATGAATTTGCGGAATGGGATGCAAACACGGTAAAGCTGGCCCAAATGAATACAAAAGCTGTAAGCATTTTATATTGTTCTATTTCGGTAGGAGAATTTAATAGAATATCTAATTTTGATACAGCATATGATATTTGGCATAGACTGTCCATAACCTATGAAGGTACAGTCCAAGTCAAAAATTCCAAGATTAGCATGTTTAAACAAAAATTTGAACACTTTCGTATGGATACTAATGAATCAATTAGTGAAATGTTTGCAAAATTCTCTACTATTGTTAATGGTTTGAGTGCATTAGGAAAACCTATTCCTGAAGAAGATTAGGTATCAAAGATCCTTCGTTCACTTCCTCCAAAATATAAGCCAAAGGTGACAACCATTGAAGAAGCAAACGACCTCACTCAACTGAAAATGGAGCAACTTATTGGCAACTTAGAAGCTCATGAAGCAACTCTAGAAGAGGAAGAAAGAAGAGCACGTGAACTTCAGCAAGGAAAAAAGAAGGATGTGGCTCTAAAAGCTTCAAAAGCTGTCACACAAGAAAGTGAGGAGTCAAGTGAAGAAGAGGGAGAAGAAGCCTTGATAGTAAATGGTAAGAAATACAAAAGATTTAAATCTAACAAAATTTCCAGCTCTTCTTCTACCCCTCCTAGGTGCTTTGAATGTGGAAAGAAAGGGCATTTCAAGAATGAATGTCCTAAAGCAAAGAAAGGAAAGAAAAGCTCACACAAGAAGAAGGGAGAAAAAGCCTATAAAGCTGCATGGGACGAATCAAGTGAGTGAAAGTGGAGAAGAAACCGTGGATTGTCTAATGGCAAGAGAAGATGATGAAAACTCTCAAGAGGTACGCCTACTTGATCTTTCTAAAGAAGAGTTAGTCACTAGTCTACAAGAAATTCATGACAAGTATGTTGATGTCAAGAAGAAACTAAAGAAGGCTATAAAATCAAATGATGAGCAAATTGCTAAATTAGAAAATCTTTCTTCTGAAAAGAATAACATTGATCTTGAGAATTTATCTTTAAAAACATCCTTAGATGATTACACTAGAAAGCTACTCACTCTAGAAACAAATGTTGATCTCCTTTCTAAAGAAAAGACTGATTTGTTGGCTAAACTAAAAGATTTTCAGACTCAACCTATTTTGTGTAACTATCTAGACTATGAAAATGTTATAAAAGAAAGAGATTCATTGCTATCTGATTTAGATCAAGCAAGAAAAGATTTACACAAGAAAATGAATAATATTGCTCAGCTACAAAGAGAACTTCATGAGTTAAGAAGAAAAGATATACTTGGTAACATTCTAAGTATTGGTACTGTTTTCAACGGAAGAAAAGGGTTGGGATATGCTCCAAAGAAAAATCAACCTAAAAGAACTCAAACTAGGTTTGTACCCAAGAACACAATGGCTAGAAAAAGAAATGAAGTTGACTCTATTACCTGCCATTTTTGTTTACGTCTTGGACACTATTCCTTTTCATGCCCTTATAAAACTAAGGATTCCGAATTAGTTTGGGTCCCAAGACCTCAAACTTAGTAGATTCAAATAAAATTTAGTTGAGATATGACCAAAAAGCTCAATCTTGCTATTTATATTGTCTTATCTCAACTAAACAAAAGATTTTATGCTCATTGGTAATTTTCTGCATTATTGTACTAAAACAGAAACTTGGTCGGTCGAAGAATTGTCGACCGAACCATTAATCGGTCGAAGTATTGTCGACCGATCGAATGTCTGTAACATATCAAAATTTACAGCAATTATTTCGGTCGAAAATTGTTCAACCGAGCTACATTTCTGTGTTTTCTGGTTTTGTATTACAGTAATCTTCTCGATCGACAAATTTTCGACCGAGACATATGTCGGTCGAACAATTGTCGACCGACTGGACTTCTGATTCAGAACTTTTATACAAATCTGTATTTAAATGATTCTAACCATATCAGACCATCACATGGGTACCAAAATCTACATTTAAATGCAGAAATGGGTGGTTGACAGTGGATGTTCCAAACATATGACCGGAAACAAGGATGCATTCCAAACTTTTGAAGAAAAGAAAAGTGGAACAGTCACTTTTGGAGGCAATGGTAAGGGCAAAATCGTTGGAATAGGTAATGTTGGTACAAACCTCGAAATTAAGAATGTTCTACTTGTTGATGGTTTGCACCATAACTTGATAAGTGTTAGCCAATTATGTGATAGTGGTTATGATGTTTTATTTAACAAAACCTGCTGCAAGTTATTAATAGAAAATACTACAAATGTTGTTTATGAAGGAAATAGAGTTGGAAATCTTTATATTCTTAAACCTAACTCTATGAAAACAGTAGTGGGAAAATGCTTGCTTGCAAATGACAATACCCTACAAATATGGCATAAAAGGCTAGGACATGCTAGTTCACATGTTATCAAAAAGTTAGTGAAATATGATCTTGTCCATGGATTGCCTACTTTATCTTTTGATCAAGTTGAAAACTGTGAACCATGCACAATGGGAAAGAAAACCAAAACATCTTTCAAATCAAAACATGTACTTAGCACCAGTAGATCATTAGAATTAATTCATATGGATTTATTTGGACCAATGAGGACACAATCAATCGGTAGTAAGAGATACTGTTTTGTTATTGTTGATGATTATAGTAGATATACATGGGTACATTTTATTGCAACTAAAGATGATACTATTCATGTTTTTATGCAATTTTGTTCCAAGATTGAAAATCTCTTACAAAATAAAATATGTACCATTAGAAGTGATCATGGTGGGGAATTTGAAAATCATACATTTGAAGAGTTTTGTACATCTCAAGGATACACTCATAATTTTTCTGCTCCACGCACCCCACAGCAAAATGGTATAGTTGAAAGGAAAAATCGATCACTACAAGAAATGGCTAGAACTATGATGCTTGAACATAACACACCCAAAACCTTTTGGGCTGAAGCTGTAAACACTGCATGCTATGTGCTAAATAGAGTAACTGTTCACTCTCATTTAAAGAAAACTCCATATGAACTAATACATTCTAAGAAACCTAGAGTTGACTATTTTCATACCTTTGGCTCCACATGTTATATCTTAAATACCAAAGACGATAGAGATAAGTTTGACTCAAAATCACACAAAGCATTCTTTCTGGGATATTCCACTTCTAGCAAAGCTTTTAGAGTATATAACACTATATCTAGAAAAGTTGAGGAATCTATTCATGTTTCTTTTCATGAAGAATCTCCATCTGAAAATCTAGAAATCATAGATCTCACTAATCAATTCGAAAATTTAAACATACCAAACGATAGTGAGAAAGGTGCTACAAATAATCACCAAACTGAACCACAACCTACACCTAGACTTATTAAAGATCATCCTCAAGAATTAATTATTGGAGATCCTAATGATAAAGTCAAAACTCGTTCTTCCTTTAAAGATGTTGCAAACATGGCTTTTGTTTCTATCATTGAACCTAAAAAGATATCTGAAGCTCTTAAAGATGACTATTGGATAATAGCCATGCAAGAAGAATTGAATCAATTCACTAAAAATGATGTATGGGATTTAGTTCCTAAACCACAAGATAAAACCATAATAGGAACTAAATGGGTTTTTAGGAACAAGCTAAATGAGTCAGGAGAAGTAATAAGGAATAAAGCTCGGTTAGTAGCACAAGGATATAATCAACAAGAAGGAATAGATTTTGATGAAACATATGCACCCGTAGCTAGACTTGAAGCCATTAGAATGTTACTAGCTATTGCTGCCCATAAAAACATCAAACTCTATCAAATGGATGTCAAAAGTGCTTTTCTAAATGGCATCATTCAAGAAGAAGTTTATGTTGCCCAACCACCTGGTTTTGAAATTCCAGAAAAAGGTGACTATGTTTATAAACATAAGAAAGCACTTTATGGTTTAAAACAAGCACCTAGAAATTGGTATGAAAGGCTCAAAACATATCTTTTTGATAATGGTTTTTCTATTGGAAATTCAGATTCTACTTTATTTTTCAAAACATATACATCTGATTTCCTAGTTGTGCAAATATATGTTGATGACATTATTTTTGGAGCTTCAAATGATTCATTGTGCACACAATTTAGTGATATTATGCAAAAAGAATTTGAAATGAGCCTCATGGGTGAACTAACTTTCTTTCTTGGTTTTCAAATTAAGCAAACATCTGCCGGAATATTCATAAGCCAAGAAAAATATACTAAAGAACTCTTAAAACGTTTTGGGATGGATCAATGCAAACATGCTACTACTCCTATGGCTACTTCTGTCAAAATTGATAAGGATGAAAATGGGGAACCTATTGATGATTCCTTATATAGAGCCATGATTGGTAGTTTGCTTTACTTAACGGCTTCTAGACCGGACATTATGTTTTCTGTTGGTCTTTGTGCTCGATTTCAATCACAACCTATGCATTCTCATTTTCTAGCAGTTAAACGAATTCTTTGTTACCTAGCCGGTACTACTTGCTTTGGTTTATGGTATCCAAAAGGACAATCCTTGGATTTCAAAGCTTATACTGATGCGGATTATGCTGGTTGTCGACTTGATCGCAAGAGTACTAGTGGTGGTTGTTTCTTATTAGGGAGAGCTTTAGTATCTTGGTTTAGCAAGAAACAAAATACGGTTGCCCTATCTACAACTGAAGCTGAATATATGGCAGCTCGGTCTTGTTGTGCTCAAGTGCTTTATATGCAACAAGTGTTAAGCGATTATGGTTTTAATCTTTCCTCTACGCCTATTTTTTGTGACAACACAAGCGCCATAAACTTAGCACACAATCCTATTTTACACAGCCGAGCTAAACATATTGAAATCTGTCATCATTTTTTAAGGTATCACATCTCCAAAAATCATGTTTCCCTTCATCATGTTGATACGGAAGATCAATTGGCTGATATTTTTACAAAACCGCTTCCACTAGATCAATTTAACAACATTAGGAAGCAATTGCTTATCACTCCTTTGGAGGATGTTTTCTTTGATATATGTGCTACTTAAACAAAAACTCTTGTTTACATTTTTGGCTTTTAAATGGACATCTTTTTCATTAGATTTGATGGGATATCTAATTAAGGGGGAGTTTTTATTCTTAACGGTTATCTTTTTGAAATGACAAAGGGGGAGAGATAAATATAAAACTAAAATTTAGTAATTATGTAAAACTCAATTAATGAGTTTCATAAATAAACTCTTGGCTTTACATTGAAAGTTTCTATATTCCCAAATGATCTGGATTTCATGTTCCATAATTCATGGGGAATAATAAGCACACATTTTATACACAAGAGAAAAAGCTACAAAAGGTAATCTAAAGGTATGAAACTCATATGTTTTATATTTCCTTTATTTATATTTTAGGAAATGTTTGTCATCTTCAAAAAGGGGGAGATTGTTGGCTAAATGGACATCTATAAATCCCTTTGTTTTGATTATGACAAACATTTCATTCTTATTAATCTAACGAGCTACTTGAGTGTGCAGGATGACAAAGCAATAAGGGAAAATCTACAAGCTTACATATTTATATTTTCATGCAATGTAATAACTGTTGTAAAAACTTGTACAAAAATATAATGTACAAGTACTTAGAATTGCATGTAAATCAAGTGTTAGATTCTCCCTAGCTAAACACCATAGTTAGACAAGTCATCCCATTCAAATAGGATTACTTTTGCACACTCACACACAAAATTAGTGCCTAAATTGAAACCTTGAAACAGGATCAATCTCGGTCGACAAACTCCTCGACCGAGACACTCTCGGTCGACAATCTTCTCGACCGAGAAATATCCAAAGTAGCCGTTAGACACAACAGACAAGTTAGTTGGCAGTTGGAGAAAGACGTTGCAAATCACTTGTTCCAGAGAGCCTGTCGGTCGACAAAAGTTCGACTGAGTAGGTGTCTCGGTCGACCATTTGTCGACCGAGATGGTCTCTGACAGCAACTGCAGAATAAATTAATTAGCCGTTGTTAAAGCAACAACTTTGTACCTAACGGCTAGTTAAGCACTTAGAAACCCCTAGAAGTTGTCTAGAGCGTCCTTAAGCATCCTTAGGCCATTCCTATAAATAGGACAAGCCATAGGACACCTAAACTCACTTGTTTACACTTGCTACACTTGAGAAACCTTTGAGTATACTTTGTGCAATCTGCTTGTGGGCAAATTGAGCTTTATGAACATTGGCTACTTTCTTCTTTAGATCATAATTCGTGTCCTATAGGCTAGTATCTCCTATCCACTGCAATCACAAGTCCACACACTTGGTTAGGAGATCTATACGCTTGATCTAGGCAAATCAAGCCTTGGGCTACAAAGGATAAGTTGTAATTTCTGTTTTCTTTCTTGTTCCCTATTATTGTTTGTACTCTCCTTGCTACTCCTAGGTTGGAGGTTGCGGATTGGAGAGGGTGAAGATCTTCTTGGCGAAGAAGGAGACTTTGAGCTACTTCAGAAGGCTGGTGCAACGGGAGGTTACTTCTAGAGAGGAAGGCTACTTCAAGGGGGAGCTTGGAGTTACTTCATAGAAGGCTACCTCAAAGTTGGTGCACCTACTTCAGGGTGAAGGCTGTTCAAAGGGTGTAAAAGAAAGTATTGTATTTTGTATAAATCCTCGAGAGGTAATAAAATAAATACTTTCAAATCCCGGTTGGGTAAGCAACCGGGTAGTGGATTGACAACTATAGTATTTGCTATAGTTGGAACCACTCTAAACACCTGTCTCTTTCTTCTAAATATCAATTGTGGTTGTTTGAATTCAATAAATTGTTAAAATAATTCAAAAACTCTA
The DNA here is from genome assembly GCA_963693085.1 of Alisma plantago-aquatica. Lineage (NCBI taxonomy): Eukaryota > Viridiplantae > Streptophyta > Magnoliopsida > Alismatales > Alismataceae > Alisma > Alisma plantago-aquatica. Next base: position 1,183,292,656 of record OY856410.1, read on the forward strand.
TTCACCCCCCCTCTAGTAGTTTTTCATTTGTACCTTCATTGATTATCATTACTAATCATTATTGGATAAATGGATCATTCATCATCTTAATTCTGAAGAGATTCAATCACATTGGACCTCCATTACATAAGGTATTCAATTGAATTAGGGTTTTCAAATGTTGATTCCTTCAATCATTGAATTCATGGAACCAATAATCAATTAGACCTATACTCATACTTCAATTTATTTTAATAGGTCAACCTTCAACTGATTTGACCATCAATTGACCCTCAATTGGTCATCACTTAGGGTTTACATCAATTGAATTATGGTTTGAAATCGATGATCCTTCAACACTAATCAATGCGAGATTAGTTACTTTGAAACCCCTAAACCATCATCCAAATTGAACATGACCTGACCCCAAACGGTCTTGAGGTCGTTTGGATGACCACCAAATGGTCTTGAGACCGTTTACCCATCATATCATCAAAATCCAAGTCAACCAATAAAGGTTTGGATCATTGGATTGATCATCAAAATAGTAATTGATCATACTTCAACTTAGTATCTTTGGATCTTCAATTGCTTAACCATACTCAACCCTAGACCTCCAAACGGTCTTGGATGACCTCCAAATGGTCTTGAGACCGTTTGGATGAGCTCCAAACGGTCTTGAGACCGTTTGTCTCATCCAACCCTTGGTATCTAGTGAAAAATAATTAGGGTTTGAGCCATTGAGTTGATCATCAAATCAACACTTAGTTGCAAAGTGATTTGATACCTTTGTACCTTCAATTGGTCAAATATACTTCACCCCAGACCTAAAAACGGTCTTGGGTGATCCCCAAATGGTTTTGAAACCATTTGGGTGATCCCCAAACAGTTTTGAAACCGTTTGGGCTAATCAACCCAAAATCTCAAATCAACTCATTGGAATTTCAGCACAAATTTCAATTAGGGTGTACCCAATTGATTAGCCTTCAACTCATGATTCCTTGGGAATTAATCCATAAAATTTGGTGAGTCATTAACCAACATGATTAGGAACCGGCATATCAAACAGTAAACCCTTGGTCAACCATCTCAAATGGTTTTGAAACCGTTTGCCCAAAAAGTTTAATTACTCAAGATGAAAACCAGCACTTAATCCAATTAGGGATTACCTAATTCATTAGCCTTCAACTCACGATTCCTTGGGAGTTAACCCATAAAATTTGGTGAGTCATTAAAAAACATAATTAGGAATAGGAATATCAAACGGTCAACCCTTTTTCAACTCACTCAAATGGTTTCGAAACCGTTTTCCCAAAAAGTTAAATTAATCAAGCTAAAAAAATCAGCACTTAATCCAATTAGGTTTGCCTAATTGATTAGCCTTCAACTCACGATTCCTTTGGAGTTAATCCATCAAATTTGGTGGGTCATTAACCAACATAAATATGAACAGGAATATCAAACAGTCAACCCTTGGTCAACCATATCAAATGGTTTTGAAACCGTTTGCTTCCAAACGGTTTCAAACCGTTTGCTCTCAAATGGTTTGGTGAAACCCCATGAGCAATCAACTCAAAACTGTATGAACCATGATTTCTTTGGAAAAAGTATCTAAGATTATGTCATAATGATCTAACTTCATCCCTGAAGTTCTAACAACTTCTGATTTCATAAATTAATCAATTTCAACCAGCAATTAATCAAGATAATGAAGGAATAATTGAAATTGCAAGATTAATGGTTGAATAACAATGTAAAAGGGTTCAAGTTATAAAACCCACCTCCAATTGAGCTCCAAAGCTTCAAGATCACGTCAACAATGGTGGATTCAACTCCTTTCACCATTCCAAGGCTCGTACTCATGGTTGGAGTGAAAAGGAATGGTTAGAATTGAAGAGGGAATCACATTAGGAAGAATTCATGCATTGATTTGTGATTTCCACCATGAATTCAAGGTGAACAAGGGTCAAGAAGCTTACCAACAGGTTGGGGCTCGTACTACTATTTCTCCTAAGTCCCCTTGAGATCATACAAAGCAAAGGAAGAAGAAAGGGACGAAAAAACCTTTCAATTGATTTGGAAATGAAGTTTTTATAAAGAAAATTGAGGTGAGAGAAAGCATTTTTAATTTCCCTCAACTCTCAAATTGGTGCCACATAAATCTCCTCACTCCCCTGTGTACGAAGGAACCTTCCTTTGCCTTTAATTCTCCTTCATTATCCTCAATTTAAAAGAAAAGCAAATTAAGCACCTTAATCATATAATAGTAATATCCATAATGTGAGTGGATATTACTTTCCTTTATAATAAGGTGAGTGGAGTTTCACCTCCTTTAGATATTTTCGTTCCTTATATTTACAAAAGAACGTCCATACTCATTCAAAATCAACCAATAACATTTTGGTTGAAGGGCACCCCAATTAATATAATTATTTTTGTATTAAATTGAATTAGGGTTTCCTTTATGATTAAATCTTGATTATTTTAATATCAAGATTCTCTCTCTTACCAAGAGATACAAATGAGATGAACCTCTCATTTTATTTGCTCCACATGATCCCAAGAAACAGTAGGGACCACTTTGAAGTGGTAAATTGCATATTTAACCATAGGTTTTGGGTAAATTGGGCATTACTCCAAAACTAGGTTTTAATGCACAAACATTGCTTTATCAACTCTTTCTTGGTATTCAGTCTATCACAAACCATACCACTGCATCATATTCATTCTTATAATGTCTCAACATCAGAGGAACATCTTATCATGCAACATTTGCAATTTAACCCCTCAACTTGGGTAATTTGCATTTTAGTCCAAAATAAGCAAACATTGCTTCAACATTGTTCAAACAGGACCAAAATTGAAACATAAGTTTCTCATGAATCCTAATTACTTTTTCTAAGATAAGATTAAGCATCTACTCAACCTTATTAGGCAAAACATCTAGGGTTAACACATAACCTAGGTCAGGGATGTTACAAATTATAAACCCCTAACAAGGATTTCGTCCCCGAAATCCCAGGAAAAGGAGGGACAGATTTATTCAGTTATCATTCCCTGAAGTCTCCACCTAATATCATAGTATTATGGAGATATCATGGATTTTGTAATCCACACAAAGTTCTTTTCATTAATTCAACCTTATCAATGTTTATTGTTTATGCAAAGCATAAAACCCTAACATATGATGTCCATATTATTGAAAGGAAGAAGCATAAAAGAGCATACATCTATCATCACTTAAGAATATTAATCAAAGGGGAAAACATATATATCTAACAAAGATAATTTACTCAGTAATCCTTTATCCATAACGTTTATTTAGCAAACTCTATGTAATTGGGAATGTTCACATAGTTCTTCCTATTAGTTGGGAATGTCCACTTAGATCTTCCCTATAAGTTGGGGATGTCACACAGGTTTCCCCTATTAGTTGGGAATGTCCACATAGCTTTTCCCTTTAAGTTGGGGATGCCACACAACTATCCCCTATTAGTTGGGAATGTACACAGCTTTTCCCTTTAAGTTGGGGATGTCACACAACTTTCCCCTATTAGTTGGGAATGTCCACATATCTTTTCCCTTTAAGTTGGGGCTGTCACACAACTTTCCCCTATTAGTTGGAAATGTCCACATAGCTTTTCCCTTTAAGTTGGGGATGTCACACAGCTTTCCCCTATTAGTTGGGAATGTCCACATAGCTTTTCCCTTTAAGTTGGGGATGTCACACAACTTTTCCCTATTAGTTGGGAATGTCCACATAGCTTTTCCCTTTAAGTTGGGGATGTCACACAACTTTCCCCTATTAGTTGGGAATGTCCACATAGCTTTTCCCTTTAAGTTGGGGATGTCACACAGCTTTCCCCTATTAGTTGGGAATACCCACATAGCTTTTCCCTTTAAGTTGGGGATGTCACACAGCTTTCCCCTATTAGTTGGGAATGTACACATAGCTTTTCCCTTTAAGTTGGGGATGTCACACAGCTTTCCCCTATTAGTTGGGAATGTCCACATAGCTTTTCCCTTTAAGTTGGGGATGTCACACAGCTTTCCCCTATTAGTCGGGAATGTCCGCATAGCTTTTCCCTTTAAGTTGGGGATGTCACACAGCTTTCCCCTTTTAGTTGGGAATGTCCACATAGATTTTCCCTTTAAGTTGGGGATGTCACACAACTTTCCCCTTTTAGTTGGGAATGTACACATAGCTTTTCCCTTTAAGTTGGGGATGCTACACAACTTTCCCCTATTAGTTGGGAATGTACACATAGCTTTTCCCTTTAAGTTGGGGATGTCACACAGCTTTCCCCTATTAGTTGGGAATGTCCACATAGCTTTTCCCTTTAAGTTGGGGATGTCACACATCTTTCCCCTATTAGTTGAGAATGTCCACATAGCTTTTCCCTTTAAGTTGGGGATGTCACATAGCTTTCCCCTATTAGTTAGGAATGTCCACATAGCTTTTCCCTTTAAGTTGGGGATGTCACACAACTTTCCCCTATTAGTTTCTTTATACTCTCTAGATTGTTTCAAAATGACTACTTGATCAGAGTAATCAGAAAGATAACAATCTAAGAGTTCCATACTTGCCTTATCTTCAATAACCATATACCTGGCCAGTGTATACAAGTATTGAGATTAGGTAGTATGCACTTTATTTACTATCATATTCCTCACTTTTCATATCGTTATACACACAGGATTTTCCATTCTTGAATTTTCTTCAGGCTTCACTTCTATATCTCATCTTTCAATACACAGATAAGAGAAATTATAAAACATTTTAAGGAACACTGAGTAAGATGTAGATTCTCATCTTCCTTATGTCCTTATAGTACTAGTCAAAGGAATTCAAAAACAACTACTTTCATATCTTTAACACATAAAATAATGGTATGAAGTATCAGAATGAATGTGTTTCATTTGACTATTGCCTCTCATGGTCATTTACCACTGTTCCAACATGGCTATGTCACTCAGGAATCCTTTCAAAGCCCAAAGTTTATGCATTCAAGACTGGTAACCTAGGTTGTAATACCAGTACCCAGTCTTCTATATGCATCATTGTTGTCCTAACCTGCCCTTCAAGAGCATAACATAGGATTCTCTATCCTGATTAGGTCAAGATGGAAATTCTCAGGCACTTGTTTTCCTCTTGCCTGGTCCCATGCACCCAATCCTGGTGCAACAACATTGCCCTTAGCAATGTGTTCCTCATGTTCTCCAGTCATTTTTAAACTTCACCCTTTCTTCAGCATAAGCAGAAATTACTATAGAGTATACTGGAGGACACTAACACAGACTCAACACCTTAGTCCTATGTCTCTGTAGACTCAACGAACCTAGAGCTCTGATACTACTAAATTGTGGAAAACAACTCATAAAAACATAATTAACTAATGCGGAAGCATTCATTAAGCAGCGGATTACCAAAAATCACTAAAAAGTAAAACTTTTTTTTTCCAAAGAGATCCATTCACAGGAGAGCTCTTTAATCAAGAACCAAAGTATTTCAAATTCATCCTGGTTCACAAGTACACAGCCTGTAACATTCCTTTTCAAGGATTAAAACATTGACTATCCTGTTAACCAATATACACAGGCAGTATAAAAACTTCAAGCACTAAGCCAAAACTCAGATTGATACATTTAAAACTCTAAGGACCTGAGAGTACAGAGACGACACATATGACTTCTATCTATATGACTAGACAGACAATATCTCCACATGAGATCTTATTGCTGTCCCTGCTATTGGGATTTCTGCTTTGCCTCCCATGCATACCTAAAAATGTTTCCCACGGGAGTGAGACAATTGAAAATTGCCCCGACGAAAGATATAACTCTCCGCCAAAAACATTGTTATTGTAGTTTATTAAATTAAAACTGAGAAGGGGTTACTTATACATTATTAAGAAGAATTATTCATCATAGAACATAATAATATAATCTCCTATTCTCAAGGAGAGCATTACGTCTACCCTTGGTAGATATGTAATTCATCTGTCTACTTTGCAAAGAATATAAAGAAACATGTACTTATTTTTAGTAATTACTTCTCAGTCTTTAACAGACATAGCTTTTCAAATCAACTCTAAGTCAAGCATAGAGCACCACGGCCGTGCAATCAGGAACGGCTGTGCAAAGGGAAGCCACCATGGTCGTGCTACCTTGCACGGTTGTGCAAAGAAAAGTCACCACGGCCGTGCTACCTTGCACGATCGTGCAAAGCAAAGTCACCACGGCCGTGCTACCTTGCACGGTCGTGCTAGATCACCACATGAATCATATTTATATATGAATTCTATTCTTTCATCCTTTAAACTTGATTAGGTCACATCAACCCTTCAATCAAGTTCATACAACTATGATTAACATAGTGTATCAAGTTATTGATCCTATAAGCAATTAGGGATTCATCCCTTAATTGACACTAATCACTTGGGTACTATTAGGATTTCAACCTTTGTACCTTCATTGATTATCATTACTAATCATTATTGGATCAATGGATCTGTTACGACCCGTGTTGATCTTACCCTGTAAGTATGCTGTTAAGCATGTGTTTAGCTGCTTTGCAAAGTTAAGCTTGCTTTTGTTATTAACGTTTAAAATAGATATGGTTTGTGCGTAGTGTGAATCCTAGCCCTTAAAACGTGTAAGATCTTGCACTTGAGGCGTTGCCAGAGAAATCACCTGAAACTGACTTTCGAGTCAAAAGTTGTATGTTTTTGGGCTTGCAGGGACCTATTTGTAGTTTTTGAAAGTTCTCGGACTTTACGTTTTGGTCCCTAGGTTTTCCTTCTTATCCTTTCTTTCCCCTTTACTCGTTTCATTTATCAGAAATGAGAGAAACGCAGAGTGTTTCTTCTTTTCTTCGCGTGAGAGGGAAAGAGAGAGAGAGACCAGGGAGAGAAGCCGATTCGGAGCCCTAGCTCGGTTCCGGCCAACAAATGCGGCCCCTCCATCTTCTCCTCACCTTCATCTTCGTCAATTGATCCAGCTGCAGCCGAAGCTACGCTAGCAGCAGGAGCTGCGCTAGCAGCAGCGGCGGCCAGGAGAGGAAAAGGGTGCGAAGAGCAACCCTAGTTCGTCCTCTTCCTTCCCTACAGCTAGTTTGTGGGTGTGTGCATCGATTGCAGGTGATTTGCAACGCAAATCAGTAGTTTTTCCCGTCGATTCGAGTGAAATCAACATCAGCATGTTCATTTTAATTTTCCGTCTGTGCGCGATTCGGCCGAATTGTATGTGATTCGGTCGAGTTTCCTTAATAGGCAATCGAACAGCAAACTGATCGGCCGAGTTGTACGTGATTCGGCCGAGTTTCTTTTACAGGAAATCAAATAGCAAGTTGATCGGTCGAGTTTCAAGTGGATCGGCCAAGTTGTGAAGCAATCGGCCGAGTTTCTGACCAATCGGCCGAGTTTCAAAGCTGTGAGTGGCAGTTCATTCAGAAATCATTATTTAAATCAATTTAAGTGCTTAATTGCTTCAGTATCAGTTGGTATAACTCCTAAATAGTGTAGTACATACAATAGAGTATGATAGATTCATTGGAACTTGAAATACGTAATATGATTGATGAAAATGATGGAATTTCCTGTATTACAGTTGCAATGTATACGTTGATTAAAACTGGATGTTTAGCCTTGAAACTGGATATGTGATACTGAGTTATGTTTAATGATGACAAATGATATATATGTGTTTTCAAGTGATGTTCAGAATGTGAAATAAGTATGAAATGTGATATTCCTGTTTAAGTGTTTATATGTTAATCAGTTAATAGACTTAGGTGCCCTAACACCGTAGAACCCCTTTGAGAGGTCTGCTTCTTAGGGGTGAAACTCGTGTCCAACATCAACCGGTTGAGTAATTCTGGTGGCACGAGGACAGAGAGGCAGTGTTCAACAATAATTCGTGCAGAGTCACGGTGGCACTGGAGTAAATAGGGGTTATTCAACAATAATCCGTGCGGAGTCACGGTGGTAACCCAGTGAGACTCTCCGCATGTGTGCTCAGGTTAGAGGAGGAGTCTAGAGCACTCGGAGTTAGTGCAATGAGACCGGAGAGCCTGTAGGCCGGAGAGCCTGTGGTCCTGTAGCAGATAGGGCTGGCAGTCAGACTTAGCATTTCCCGGGTGTGTCGCTAAGTCTTGTACGGTGGGATCGTAGTTCGCTATGGATATTTATATGCAGAGTACACTGCATATGATTAGGGCATAATAATAATATAAATATGTAATCATATAGGATCACAGTAAATTTAATATGATAAGAGATTTGAACTTCTGTGCCAAATTCTCTATAACTGTTTATTTGTTTAAAATATCTGATGTTGCTTAGAAATGAGATTGTTATCTATAAATCTGCTATGTCAATAGAACTATCCTGCTTAGTACTGCACTTATCTTTTATTTAAATTTTATCTATCTGATGAGTTGTTTAGTGATAGCTAAATGAAATGCTATTCACTGAGCGAGTAGGCTCACCCCTCTACTCAAACATTTTTCAGGTCAACATCAGCAACAGGAATCGGAAGGATCTTTTCATCCTAACGCTTAGTCTATAGAAGGTATATGTATTTAGTCTAGTTAGAGGTCTCGTAGTCCTTTCCCCTCGGTCTTTGGGACATGGTGTGGGTGAGAGAGAGTGTGTATGTGGAATGTGTATAAAGATGTAAATTAACTGTTATGTGTCACTTTCTGTTAAACAATGTTACATGTTGTAAACTCTGTTTATGTTCTCTAGTCAGTTTAAATGAAATGCTTCCGCAATAGTTTTATAGATTCCAGTTATAGCCTAAAATCTGGATGTTGTTCTGACGTTTTAAAAGAAAAAGTTCTCAGTGATTTTTTTATGTGATAATCCTTCCGTCACGCCCTAATCTCGTGATTAGTGGTTAGTGTGAGATCGGGGTGTGACATCTTTTGGTATCAGAGCATAGGTTTGAGTACATAGTTACTCAGAGTCCAGGTCAGGGGATGATAAGAGACCAATAGGATTAAGGTTTAGGAGTTTTTCTTCTATCTGTAGTTTTCTAATAGGAAATCTTCTGTTATATCATTGCAGATGGCAGAAAGAGGCTTTGATCGTGATGATCAGGCTGAGAGCCATGTTGGCCCTGATCCACTGTGCTTGGGTCCAGGTGGTGGTGACCATGTGGATGAAGCATCCCGGATGTACAGAATGTTTCTGGAGACCAGAGAGAGGTATATGGCTGATAGGCGAGCTTCAACTTCTACCAGCAGTAAGGATTTGATGCGATCTTATGAGATTGTGAAGAAGCTTGGTGGCACAGAGTTTAGTGGCACTACAGATCCTGCTGAGGCTGATGAGTGGTTGAGACAGATAGAGAAGGTCTTTCGCCTGATGGAGCTTTCAGAAGAGAAAAAGATTAATCACGCAGTTTATCTTCTGACAGGCGATGCAGAGTTGTGGTGGCACGGTGTGGAGGATAAGAGGAGAGGTACAGAGCTTTCTTGGCAGGATTTCTATGAAGAGTTTCATCTTAAATTTTATCCACCCACTTTCATTAATGAGAAAACCAGGCAGTTACAGAACATTAAGCAGGGGAACATGTCAGTTACTGAGTATGAAGCGCTTTTCACCCGGTTAGCGAACTTCTGTCCGCAGCTTGTTCCCGACAACATAGAGAGATGCAGGAGGTTTCAAGAAGGACTAAGGCCAGAAATTCGGCATACAGTTTCTGCTACTAGTAGGAGGAACAAAGAGAACTTTGGTGAGTTTGTTGAGGCTTCTAGACAGGTTGAAGAATCTGTGAATGCTGACAAGGTGCCTGAGTCCAAGAAGAGATCTACAAATTTCAGTAGAGGGAAGCCCAGTAGTGGATATAGAGGTGGAGGTAGAGGTTTCTTTTCTAAACTCGGTCGTGGCTTTAGCTGTTTTATTTGACAGAGATCTGAGGATGTTACTTCTTCTAGAAGTAGAGGGAGATACACCCCAGGGAGATGGGGCAGCGCGTCTAGTGGACGGTCTTCTGAGTCATCAATGTCAGTGACAGGTCCCCAGAAACAAGAGATGCCGCCATGTGGCAACTGTGGAAGACCACATACTGGTCAGTGTTGGGGTCCAAGTTGTTTTGTCTGCTGACAAGTAGGACACATCAGAAGGGAATGTCCTCATCTTCGACAAGCAGCATCACAAGCTTTCCATCCTCAGTACAATGATGTTCCGAGTTCTTCTATGGCTTCCGGTTCTAGAGGTGGTGGTGTGCCCAGTGGCAGAAATGGTCAGAGAGGACAGCGTGGCAGAGGGAGAGCTTCAGCACGTTTCTTCTCTTTGACACCTCAGGAAGGTATAATCTCTTCACAAGTCGTTACAGGAGAGATGCTTTTGTTTAATAGTATACCAGTTTCAGTTTTGATAGATCCAGGTGCTACTCACTCTTTCATACGACGTTCTTTAGTTGATGAACTTAATCTGTTAACTCAAGAGTTGATAGATGAGTTAGTGTTGAGGGTTCCACTAGGTGGACCAACAGTTTTATCTGAGTTCTGTCCCGGATGTTTGTTATCTTTTGTAGGTTACACCTTTGCTGCTAATCTCATACCCCTGGATGTCAATACTTTTCAAGTCATCTTGGGGATGGATTGTCTTGAGACATATCGAGTGCAACTTGATTGTTGGAAGAAGGAAGCTACCTTTCAACAAGGTGAATTTTCTTGTGTCTTTACTGGAGACAGGAAGGTTCTGCCTACGTGCATAGTATCAGCTGTTGTAGCTGATAAGATGCTACAGAAAGGATGTGAAGCATTTCTTGCTCATGTGGTTGACACTAGAGCAGAGAAGAGCACCACCAGTGTTTATGATGTGCCAGTAGTTAGTGAGTTTTCTGATGTTTTTCCAGAAGAGTTGCCAGGTTTACCTCCTGTCAGAGACATTGATTTTGAGATTTAGGTATATCCAGGCAGTCATCCAGTTGCACTGCCAGCCTACAGAATGGCACCTGCAGAGTTGAAGGAACTCAAGGTGCAGCTGCAGGAGTTGCTGGATAAGGGTTTCATCAGACCCAGTTCTTCGCCGTGGGGTGCTTCGGTGCTGTTTGTTAAGAAGAAGGATGGTACTATGCGTCTTTGCATAGATTACAGGCAGTTGAACAAGATCACTATTAAGAACAAGTACCCTTTGCCGAGGATAGACGATCTGTTTGATCAGTTGTGTGGAGCAACGATCTTTTCTAAGATAGATTTGAGATCTGGATATCATCAGCTTAGAATAAAGGCTTCTGATATTCCTAAGACAGCTTTCAGAACTAGGTATGGGCATTATGAGTTTCTAGTCATGTCGTTTGGACTGACCAATGCCCCAGCAACCTTTATGGATATGATGAATCATATTTTCAAACCGTTCCTAGATCAGTTTATTGTAGTCTTTATAGATGATATTATGATCTACTCTAGAAATGATGAGCAGCATGAGCAACACCTGAGAATGACGTTGCAGTTGCTGAGGCAACATTAGTTGTATGCTAAGTTTAGTAAGTGTGAATTCTGGTTGGCGGAGGTAGCATTTCTTGGACATGTTATCTCGAGAGATGGAGTTAGCGTTGACCCTAAGAAAGTTGATTCTGTACTTCAGTGGGAACAGCCTAAGACTCCTGCTGAGATCAGAAGTTTCTTGGGTTTAGCAGGCTATTACAGAAGGTTTATACAGAACTTCAGTGTACTAGCATCACCTTTGACACGTTTGACGAGGAAGAATGCACCATTTGTTTGGTCTGATAACTGTGAGAAGAGTTTTCAGATCTTGAAGAGGAAGTTGACCACAGCGCCAGTGGTGGTTTTGCCAGAGGCAGATAAAGGTTATACAGTGTTTTGCGATGCTTCCAGGAGAGGTTTTGGCTGTGTGTTGATGCAAGAAGACAAGGTTGTGGCCTATGCATCTAGACAACTTAAGAAGAATGAAGAAAATTACCCGACTCATGATCTGGAGTTGGCTGCTATAGTTCATGCTCTTAAGACATGGCGTCACTACCTGTATGGTGAGACATGTCAGGTGTTTACGGACCATAAGAGTCTGAAGTATATCTTCACTCAGAAGGATTTCAATTTGAGACAGCGTAGATGGCTTGAGCTGATCAAGGACTATGATGTGACAATCGATTACCATCCTGGTAAAGCGAATGTTGTGGCAGATGCCTTGAGTAGAAAGTCGAGTTCAACAGCAGATGCATTTTCTATGGCATGTTTCAAGAGAGACTTACTTGTAGATATGAGAAAGTTGAACTTAGACTTGGATGTGTCTGGACAGAGTGGGTTGATTGCTCAAATGCAGGTCAAACCTACTTTCTATGATCAGATTAAGGAGTTGCAACAGAGTGATGATGAGTTGAGGCAGATTATGCAGGATATGTTGGAAGGTAAAAGGTCAGAATTCAGGTTCTCTGACGATGGTGTGTTGTATCTTCATGACAGGTTGTGTGTACCTGGGAACAGTGAGCTGAAAGAGCAGATTCTTGAAGAAGCGTATGCTTCTATGTATGCCATGCATCCAAGTAACACAAAAATGTATAGGAATCTCAAAGAGCTGTACTGGTGGTCTGGTATGAAAAGAGATGTGGCTGAGTACGTGGCTAGACGTGGAGTGTGTCAGCAGGTTAAAGTTGAGCATCAGAAAACTGCGGGTACCTTGCAGTCGCTTCCTATACCTGAATGGAAATGGGAACACATCACGATGGATTTCGTGGTAGGGTTACCCAGGACGCCTCGAGGTTCAGACTCGATATGGGTGATTGTGGATAGACTAACTAAGTCTGCTCACTTTCTCCCTGTCAAGTCAACCTTTGATGTTCCAAAGCTGGCTAAGATTTATGTGGACGAGGTAATCAGATTACATGGGATTACAGTTTCCATTATTTCTGACAGAGATCCTAAGTTTACATCTAGGTTCTGGAATCAGCTACATCGTGCGTTGGGCACAAGGCTGAGGTTCAGTACAGCGTTTCACCCACAAATAGATGGTCAATCTGAGAGGACCATTCAGACTCTTGAAGACATGCTGAGAGCATGCGTTCTGCAGTTCAGAGGTAACTGGGAAGAACACTTAAGCCTGATGGAGTTTGCATATAACAAAAGCTACCATTCTAGTCTTGGAATGGCCCCATATGAAGCTCTATATGGCAGGAAGTGTAGATCACCAGTTTGTTGGTACGAAGTTGGCGAGAAAGAAATTCTTGGACCTGAGATAGTCGATATAACTATAGAGAAGATATATGTGATCAGAGAGTGGTTGAAAGCTGCTCAGGACAGGCAGAAAAGCTATGCAGAAAGACGACGTCGACCTCTTGAGTTTGAGGTTGGTGACGAGGTTTATCTAAAGGTTTCTCCGTGAAGGGAGTGCTAAGGTTTGGAAAGAGAGGCAAATTGACCCCTAGGTTTATGGGTCCATATCCTATTATAAAAAGGATTGGACCTGTAGCCTATAGGTTGGATTTGCCGTCTGAATTGGAAAATCTTCATGATGTGTTTCATGTGTCTATGTTGAAGAAGTGTCATCCTGGTACAGAAAAGATTTTAGATCCAGAACTGGCACAGCTTAGTACAGATGTGTCATACGTGGAAGGACTAGTGCAGATAGTTTATCACCGAATCAAGAAGCTTAAGAACCGTGAAATACCATTGGTGAAGGTTCTGTGGAGGAATCATAACCTTGAAGAAGCTACGTGGGAACTTGAGTCTGAGATGCGTAGCAAGTTTCCTTTTCTCTTTTAGGAATTTCGGGACGAAATTCTTATAAGTGAAGGAGATTGTTACGACCCGTGTTGAGCTTACCCTGTAAGTATGCTGTTAAGCATGTGTTTAGCTGCTTTGCAAAGTTAAGCTTGCTTTTGTTAATAACGTTTAAAACAATTATGGTTTGTGCGTAGTGTGAATCCTAGCCCTTAAAATGTGTAAGATCTTGCACTTGAGGCGTTGCCAGAGAAATCGCCTGAAACCAACTTTCGAGTCAAAAGTTGTATGTTTTTGGGCTTGCAGGGACCTGTTTGTAGTTTTTGAAAGTTCTCAAACTTTATGTTTTGGTCCCTAGGTTTTCCTTCTTATCCTTTCTTTCCCCTTTACTCGTTTCATTTATCAGAAACGAGAGAAACGCAGAGCGTTTCTTCTTTTCTTCGCGTGAGAGGGAAAGAGAGAGAGAGACCAGGGAGAGAAGCCGATTCGGAGCCCTAGCTCGGTTCCGGCCAACATCTGCGGCCCCTCCATCTTCTCCTCACCTTCATCTTCGTCAATTGATCCAGCTGCAGCCGGAGCTACGCTAGTAGCAGCGGCGGCCAGGAGAGGAAAAGGGCGTGAAGAGCAGCCCTAGTTTGTCCTCTTCCTTCCCTACAGCTAGTTCGTGGGTGTGTGCATTGATTGTAAGTGATTTGCAACGCAAATCGGTAGTTTTTCCCGTCAATTCGAGTGAAATCGACATCACGAGGTTTGTTTTAGTTTTCCGTCTGCGCGCGATTCGACCGAGTTGTATGTGATTCGGTCGAGTTTCCTTAATAGGGAATCGAACAGCAAACTGATCGGCCGAGTTGTATGTGATTCGGCTGAGTTTCTTTTACAGGAAATAAAACAGCAAATTGATCGGTCGAGTTTCAAGTGGATCGGCCGAGTTGTGAAGCAATCGGCCGAGTTTCTGACCAATCGGCCGAGTTTCAGAGCTGTGAGTGTCAGTTCATTTAGAAATCATTATTTAACTCAATTTAAGTGCTTAATTGCTTCAGTATCAGTTGGTATAACTCCTAAACAGTGTAGTACATACAATAGAGTATGATAGATTCATTGGAACTTGAAATACGTAATATGATTGATGAAAATGATGGAATTTCCTGTATTACAGTTGCAATGTATACGTTGATTGAAAATGGATGTTTAGCCTTGAAACTGGATATGTGATATTGAGTTATGTTTAAAGATGACAAATGATATATATGTGTTTTCAAGTGATATTCAGAATGTGAAATAAGTATGAAATGTGATATTCCTGTTTAAGTGTTTATATGTTAATCAGTTAATAGACTTAGGTGCCCTAACACCGTAGAACCCCTTTGAGAGGTCTACTTCTTAGGGGTGAAACTCGTGTCCAACATCAACCGGTTGAGTAATTCTGGTGGCACGAGGACAGAGAGGCAGTGTTCAACAATAATCTGTGCGGAGTCACGGTGGCACTGGAGTAAATAGGGGTTATTCAACAATAATCCATGCGGAGTCACGGTGGTAACCCAGTGAGACTCTCCGCCTGTGTGCTCATGTTAGAGGAGGAGTCTAGAGCACTCAGAGTTAGTGCAATGAGGCCGGAGAGCCTGTAGGCCGGAGAGCCTGTGGTCCTGTAGCAGAACAGGGCTGGCAGTCAGACTTAGCATTTCCTGGGTGTGTCGCTAAGTCTTGTACGGTGGGATCGTAGTTCGCTACGGATCTTTATATCCAGAGTACACTGCATATGATTAGGGCATAATAATAATATAAATATGTAATCATATAGGATCACAGTAAATTTAATATGATAATAGATTTGAACTTCTGTGCCAAATTCTCTATAACTGTTTATTTGTTTAAAATATCTGATGTTGCTTAGAAATGAGATTGTTATCTGTAAATCTGCTATGTCAATAGAACTATCCTGCTTAGTACTGCACTTATCTTTTATTTAAATTTTATCTATCTGATGAGTTGTTTAGTGATAGCTAAATGAAATGCTATTCACTGAGCGAGTAGGCTCACCCCTCTACTCAAACATTTTTCAGGTCAACATCAGCAACAGGAATCGGAAGGATCTTTTCATCCTAACGCTTAGTCTATAGAAGGTATATGTAGTTAGTCTAGTTAGAGGTCTCTTAGTCCTTTCCCCTCGGTCTTTGGGACATGGTGTGGGTGAGAGAGAGTGTGTATGTGGAATGTGTATAAAGATGTAAATTAACTGTTATGTGTCACTTTCTGTTAAACAATGTTACATGTTGTAAACTCTGTTTATGTTCTCTAGTCAGTTTAAATGAAATGCTTCCGCAATGGTTTTATAGATTCCAATTATAGCCTTAAATATGGATGTTGTTCTGACGTTTTAAAAGAAAAAGTTCTCAGTGATTTTTTTATGTGATAATCCTTCCGTCGCGCCCTAATCTAGTGATTAGTGGTTAGTGTGAGATTGGGGTGTGACAGGATCATTCATCATCTTAATTATCAAGAGATTCACTCACATTGGACCTCCATTACATAAGGTATCCTATTGAATTAGGGTTTTCAAATGTTGATTCCTTCAATAATTGAATTCAAGGAACCAATCATCAATTAGACCTATACTCATACTTCAATTAAGTTTAATAGGTCAACCTTCAACTGATTTTACCCTCAATTGACCCTCAATTGGTCATCACTTAGGGTTTACATCAATTGAATTATGGTTTGAAATCGATGATCCTTCAACACTAATCAATGCGAGATTAGTTACTTTGAAACCCCTGAACCATCATCCAAATTGAACATGACCTGACCCCAAACAGTCTTGAGGTCATTTGGATGACCACCAAATGGTCTTGAGACCATTTTCCCATCATATCATCAAAATCAAAGTCAACCAATAAAGGTTTGGATCATTGGATTGATCATCAAATCAGCAATTGATCATACTTCAACTTAGTATCTTTGGATCTTCAATTGCTTAACCATACTCAACCATAATTAGGGTTTGAGCCATTGAGTTGATCATCAAATCAGCACTTAGTTGCAAAGTGATTTGATACCTTTGGACCTTCAATTGGTCAACTATACTTAACCCCAGACCTCCAAAAGATCTTGGGTGATCCCCAAATGGTTTATAAATCATTTGGGTGATCCCCAAATGGTTTTGAAACCGTTTGGCCTAGTCAACCCAAAATCTCAAATCAACTCATTGGAATTTCAGCACAAATTTCAATTAGGGTTTACCCAATTGATTAGCCTTCAAATTATGATTCCTTGGGAATTAATCCATAAAATTTGGTGAGTCATTA
Organism: Alisma plantago-aquatica; assembly: GCA_963693085.1. Taxonomy (NCBI): domain Eukaryota; kingdom Viridiplantae; phylum Streptophyta; class Magnoliopsida; order Alismatales; family Alismataceae; genus Alisma; species Alisma plantago-aquatica. Next base: position 1,183,309,624 of record OY856410.1, read on the forward strand.
ACCAACATGATTAGGAACAGTAATGTAAAACGGTAAACCCTTGGTCAACCATCTCAAATGGTTTTGAAACCGTTTGCCCAAAAAGTTGAATTACTTAAGCTGAAATTCAGCACTTAATCCAATTAGGGATTACCTAATTGATTAGCCTTCAACTCACGATTCCTTGGGATTTAACCCATAAAATTTGGTGAGTTATAAACCAACATAATTAGGAAAATGAATTTAAACGGTCAACCCTTTTTCAACTTACTGAAACGGTTTTGAAACCGTTTGCCCAAAAAGTTAAATTAATCAAGTTAAAAAAATCAGCACTTAATCCAATTAGGTTTGCCTAATTGATTAGCCTTCCACTCACGATTCCTTTGGAGTTAATCCATAAAATTTGGTGGGTCATTAACCAACATAAATATGAACAGGAATCGCAAACGGTCAACCCTTGGTCAACCATCTCAAATGGTTTTGAAACCGTTTTCTCCCAAACGGTTTCAAACCGTTTGCTTTCAAACGGTTTGGTGAAACCGCATGAGCAATCAACTCAAAACCATATGAACCATGATTTCTTTGGAAAAAGTATCCAAGATGATGTAATAATCATCTAACTTTGTCCCTAAAGTTCTAACAACTTCTGATTTCATGAATTAATCAATTTCAACCAGCAATTAATCAAGATAATGAAGGAATCATTGAAATTGCAAGATTAATGGTTGAATAACAATGTAAAAGGGTTCAAGTTATAAAACCCGCCTCCAATTGAGATCCAAAGCTTCAAGCTCATGTAAACAATGGTGGATGCAACTCCTTTCACCATTCCAAGGCTCGTCCTCATGGTTTGAGTGAAAAGGAATGGTTAGAATTGAAGAGGGAATCGAATTAGGAAGAATTCATGCATTGATTTGTGATTTCCACCATGAATTCAAGGTGAACAAGGGTCAAGAAGCTTACCAACAGGTTGGGGCTCGTCCTAATATTGCTCCTAAGTCCCCTTGAGCTCATCCAAAGCAAAGGAAGAAGAAAGGGCCGAAAAATCCTTTCAATTGATTTGGAAATGAAGTTTTTATAAAGGAAATAGAGGAGAGAGAAAGCATTTTTAATTTCCCTCAACTCTCAAATTGGTGCGACATAAATCTCCTCACTCCCTTGTGTAAGAAGTCACCTTCCTTTGCCTTTTATTCTCCTTTATTATCCTCAATTTAAAAGAAAAGCAAATTAAGCACCTTAATCATATAATAGTAATATCCATAATGTGAGTGGATATTACTTTCCTTTATAATAAGGTGACTGGAGTTTCACCTCCTTTAGATATTTTTGTTCCTTATCTTTATAAAAGAACATCCATACTCATTAAAAATCAATTAATAACATTTTGGTTGAAGGGAACCCCAATTAATATAATAATTTTTGTATTAAATTGAATTAGAGTTTCCTTTATGATTAAATCTTGATTATTTTAATATCAAGATTCTCTCTCTTCCCAAGAGATACAAATGAGATGCCCCTCTCATTTTATTTGCTCCACATGATCCCAAGAAATAGTAGGGACCATTTTGAATTGGGAAATTGCATATTGAACCCTAGGTTTTGGGTAAATTGCACATTACTCCAAAACTAGGTTTTCATGCACAAACATTGCTTTATCAGCTCTTTCTTGGTATTCAGGCTATCACAAACAATAACACTACATCATATTCATTCTTATGATGTCTCAACATCAGAGGAACATCTTATCATTCAACATTTGCAATTTAACCCCTCAACTTGGGTAATTTGCATTTTAGTCCAAAATAAGCAAACATTGCTTCAACATTGTTCAAACAAGACCAAAATTGAAACATAAGTTTCTCATGAATCCTAATTACTTTTCCCAAGATACGATTAAGCATCTACTCAACCTTATTAGGAAAAACATATAGTGTTAACACATAACCCAGGTCAGGGATGTTACAAAAACATTGATTTCAACAATGTTCAAAAGGACTAGAATTGTAACATAGGTTCCTCTTGAGCCTTAATTACTTTTCACAAGATAAGATTAAGCATATAATCATCTTTCTTAATAAAAACACCTAGGGTTAAAGTATAACCCAGGTCAGGGATGTTACAGTATTACTTTGATCTTTTCAGTTGTCTGATGTACTAACTCAGGACCCAAAAGCTGATATTCACTGAACTCATACCAACATAAAGGAGATCTGCACTTCCTGCCATATAAAGCTTCATAAGGAGCCATGTCAATGCTTCGTTGGTAACTATTGTTGTAGGCAAACTCTATCAAACTGAGATGTACAACCCAACTACCTAGGAACTGCAAAACACAAGACCGAAGAAGATCCTCCAATGTCTGAATAGTCCTTTCAGACTGTCCATCTGTTTGTGGGTGAAAAGCGGTGTTGAATCTTAACTGTGTCAACTGTTCCCAAAAACGACTCGTGAACTGAGGACCTCTGTCAGAAACTATCGTTGCTGGCACACCGTGCAAACGTGCTATCTCATCTACATATACCCAAGCGAGCTTCTCGACTGTATACATTGTCTTTACATGTATGAAATGGGCAGACTTTGTCAATCTGTCCACTATCACCCAGATGGAATCATGATTCTTAGTTGTCCTGGGCAGACCAACTACGAAATCCATTATTACGTGATCCCATTTCCACTACGGTATTGGTAGGGGTTGCAACGTACATGCCGGCTTCTGATGCTCATCCTTGACTTGCTAGCATACCGCACACCTAGCTACAAACTCGGCTACATCTTTCTTCAAGCCAGGCCACCAATACAGGTCCTTTAGATTGTGATACATCTTGGTGACTCCTGGATGCATAGCATACATCGATGTGTGTGCTTCCTCGAGCACTAGCTTCCTCAGATTATTAGCATCGGGGACCACCATCCTATCATGATAGCAAACTAGTCCATCCTCAGACTCATAGAACCCATTACGCCCTTCACTGCCGAGCTCTGACCTGATCAACTACACTGTATCATCTGTTTGCTGTGCATCTTTGATCTGCTGTCTCAGCATAGGCTTGACTTGCATATGTGCTAAAAGTCCTGCTAATAAGGAAACTCCCATCTGCACATTCATCTGCCGCAAGGAAACAAACATATCCCGTCTATGACATACCAAGGAACCTAACTGTACTCCTTTTGTAGGAAGAGATGAAGACTTTTGGCTAAGCGCGTCAGCTACCACATTCGCCTTACCAGGGTGATACTCGATGGTGCAGTCATAATCATTGATTAGCTCCATCCAACGACATTGTCGCATGTTTAGCTCATTCTACGAGAAGATATACTTCAGATTCTTATGATCTGTAAAGATCTGACACACTTCCCCGTAAAGATAGTGTCTCCAAATCTTCAACGCATGAACCACCACTGCCAACTCCAAGTCATGAGTTAGATAGTTCTCCTCATGTTTCTTAAGCTGTCGTGAAGCAAAAGAAACCACATGGTCTTCCTGCATCAGCACACATCCTAAGCCCTTCTTAGAAGATTCACAGAAAACAACATAGCCCTTTCCAGGCTCTGGTAGGACTAACACTGGAGCACTAGTCAGATTCTCCTTCAAACTTTGGAAAGCTTGCTGGCAACGATCGTTCCAGACAAAAGGTACGTCTTTCCGGGTCAACTTCATCATCGACAACGCAATCACACTGAAGTCCTTTATAAACCTCCGATAGTATCCTTCTAATCCCAAGAAACTACAAACTTCTGTCAGCATCTTTGGTTGCTCCCAATCTGCCACTGACTCCACCTTCCTAGGGTCCACTTTGACTCCTTCTGCAGATATCACATGACCCAAGAAAGTTACTTCTTCCAACCAGAACTCACACTTACTAAACTTGGCATACAACTGGTGCTGGCAAAGGAGAGTCAACGCTTGTCGAAGATGTTGTTCATGCTTCTGACTGTCCTGACTGTAGATCAAGATGTCATCTATAAAGACTACAAAAAATTGATCTAGAAATGAACGGAACACCATGTTCATCAAATCCATAAAAGTAGCAGGTGCATTGGTCAGCCCAAACGGCATAACCACAAACTCGTAGTGACCATTTGTCCTAAAAGCTGACTTTGGTATGTCATATGCCTTAATCCTCAACTAATGATATCCGAACCGTAGTCGATCTTTAAAAACACTGTAGCACCACACAACTAATCAAAGAGATCATCTATCCTCGACAATGGGTACTTGTTCTTGATCGTGACTTTGTTCAGCTACCGGTAGTCTATGCATAGCTGCATCGATCTGTCCTACTTCTTAACGAACAACACTGCAGCACCCCAAGGTGACGTACTCGATCGGATGAAACCTTTGTCCAACAACTCTTATAACTGCTTCTTTAGCTCTGCCATCTCTACTGGATCCATCCTATATGGTGTCTGTGCAACTGGTTGTGTTCCAGGAACCAGATTGATCTCAAAATCAATCTCTCGGGGTGGAGGAACACCAGGGAACTCATCTGGAAACACATCTATAAACTCTCGAACGATCGTCACCTCCTCAAGGCTAGGACCCTTCTCCTTGGTACCCACAATGTGAGATAAGAACACCTTACGTCCTTGCCGTAACAACTTTTATGCCACCAAAGCTGACACTAGACACATCATAAGAATCTTCCTATCTCCTTGGAAGATCCACTTCTCTCCATCTTCATCAAACACTGCCCTCTTGCAACCGCAGTCCAACACAACCTTATACTTCTTTAAGGTATCCATCCCAAGGATCACATCGAATCCATGTATATCAAGTGGTATAAGGTCCACTTGTATACTATGCCCCGAAAAAGATAAGACACAAGATGGACACTCCTCTCGAAGCATCGGGGAACCATCAAGGGGGGTTTCTAACAACAAGCTATCTTTCTTACAACTAACAGGTAAAGGACAGCTATCAAGCATAGAATGTGCGATAAAAGAGTGCGTAGCACCCAAATCAACCAGAACAGATATAAATCAAGAGGAAGACATATCAGAATGAAATAACTCCATCTGACATGCCACCACTCACGGGTTGACTATCGCCTCCGGCTGACTCATGGAATAGAATCGAGTCGTTGCTTGCTATCCACGTCCTCTGCTTCCCTGAGCAGACGATCCTTCTTGTGACGCTTGACCGCGTCCTCGCCCTCTGCTACTAATGGGTTATTTTCAGTCTGACCCTTGTTGATTCTGTCTCAACTGTTGTGTCACTTCAACATCTTTCCTTGGGAAGTTTGACCTCCAATGCCCGGTCTGACCACAAAGATGGCATGACTGGTCTTGCTATTGTGGACTAGACGGCCCTGTCACTACTACAGAAGCTGTACTGTGTGCCTTTTACGGTGAAGAAACATATCCTCTTCCCTTACTAAGAGACCACTGTGATGGTGACTAGAACCTCTTAACCCAGAAGGTGCTGAAAACCTTGGCTTCTTGAAGACACCAAACCTCTGTCCCTGGAACTGAGCATGCCTCTTCCTAGACATGGATTCTATTTTCTCCCTAACTGACCATTCGATCCTCCAGACGGATTCCACAAACGTGGCAAACTTCTCTCGGTTCTCCAACGCATAAGTAGGTGTTGTCAGCTCAGCACTCAGGCCTTTCTCAAAATGTCTGATTCGCTCGTCATCCGTCATTGCCATGTGAGGACAAAACCTCAATAGGTCCATGAACTTGGCTTCATACTCAGTGATATTCATCGCTCCTTGGCGCAGGCGCTCAAACTGGCTGATCTTCTCATCCAGATACATCTTTGGAAAGTATCTGCTGACGAACTCACGCCGGAAAACCTCCCAACCGATCACCTCACCAGGTCACTTCTCGTGCTCGATGGCCCACCAGTGGCTAGCACTACCCTTCAGAAGGTAGACTGCGTGCTTGGCTTTGTCTGCTTCGAGGATGTCGAGGATCCGAAAATCCTTCTCAAGACTTGTCAGCCACAGATCTGCATCTGCTGGATCAGCCGTCCCAGCATAATCTGAAGCTTCGACTCGTCGAAGTCGCTCAAAGGTCTTCCCAATACCCGATGTTTCACCATGGGGAGCATGTGCTCTTGGCAAAGGCACTGGCAATCTTTCCACCATGAGATTCATCATAGCCATCATCTGCCCCATAAGCTGTTGATAGGTAGGGTTTTTGAGAATGGCTGGGTCAAGTTGGGGGACCTCAGGCACCCGATCTCGATGTGCCTGCCCTTCAACTCCATCAACTGATGCAGCATCGCTGCTCTCGGCAGCGTGTTCTTCATAATTTCTAGACATCTTTGCTTTTTCTTCCGCTGAGGGCAGAAGATAATCGTAAGAAAATCTGGAGGACTCACAAGAACAGACGCAACCTAGTCCTAAATCCCTATAGACTCAGCGAACCTAGGGCTCTGATACCAAACTTATGGCGACACATCCCGCTATCACACAGACAACGAGGTGCCATGCGAAAACATGCGGAAAACACCACAAACCACTTATTACCAAAAACACGGGTTAATTGAAACTGATTTTGGAAAGCAGATAAACCAAGAAACTATTACATTCAGATCCTCAGCTTGCAAGAAAATAGGTTATGCAAACATTTACAAGTCTTGATACGTGTCCACAGCTTAACAGACCATCTGTCTTGTCATCACATGAGTTCATCACCTGTTTATATACATGACGGGCCACATCTGGCCAGCAGCAGGATATACAAAGCTTAAATAGCAAAACATCATAACACAACGTCAAAACACCTCCAAGGACCTGAGAGTACATGGATGACTCTAAGACTCTACTACAAAACAACCAAAATAGTAGCATATCCATCTCTTTCCTTCTATAGCTCTTCTTGCTGCTCGACCGCAACTCCGCGACCACCACCACATCTAGCGTGAACACCTAAAAATGTTGTAAACCAACAGGGTGAGACACACAGTCCCAGCGAGAAACATAACTCCCCGCCAAAACCATAAAACCTCAGAAAGGTTAAAGCAGCAACAACAAATAACTGATAAAACGTACAGTAAGAGCAGTCTATAGAACAAGATTATTATTATCATCGAGCTTACCAAGATGCATAGAAGGCATATATCCAAGTATTTCTTTATGGAACATGATTGACAAGATAAGATTTATAAGATCTTACCACATAACACGAGGGATGTATAAGTAATTGCAATGTATAACAAGATCAACTACACAAGCAAGGACTCAACCAATGTTCCATGTTTTGCCTTAAGCAATAAACACTATTTGGATGGATTACGTGTTATTATGCCCTGAGGAAGTGAGTTGTACCGCTCAAATCCAACCTTCGGTTACGAAACCCAAGCCGGTGCCATACAGGGTCAAATGGAAGAGCCGGACTCCATGACCTCCCACCTCGTGGTCATTACACGAGTACAACACAAGCAGGACCACAGTCTCATGCTTAAGTGGCCTCAGCCACAGGGTCAGGCTACCCTCTGCCTAGCCCACCTTGGTATAGGTATCGGTGCTAGTAAAACTTGAGCCACGGGCATGGTCATCGTGCTCTGAGTCATGAACACATTCATGCTCCCAAATCACACATCCTGAGCCATGGGCCTGTTCACCATGCTCTTAACATATCGAGCTACGGGCCTGAATCCGCACTCTGGAGTCTACAACCGAAGTTGCACTCTTACCTCCTCATTTTTGGCTAGGAGAAACCACACATATTCAATAATATGTGCTTCCTGGTTAACCCGCAGGAGAACCTGTTTCACCATCACCAGCTCCTGACGATGATGGATCTATGGCCAGGGCAACTATATGAGAGATTTATCTGTACTTAGTTAATGTCTTTTAAGTGGATTGTTGGGGGAAATCAAGTTGTATTAAGCAACCATATATAAAACATGAATAACGTTAGATTCCTTACATTGATATTATATTGCTACTGCTATTTCCATTGCCCTCAACAATCATCACATTGCCAGGGGATATAAATCCCTCACATCATCTCATAATGCTACTACCTCTCAAGGCTTCATCGTTTCACATCGTCATGGGATATCAATCCCTGAGTTCATCACATTACACCAGGGCCTCTCAAGGCATTATCAACATTATTAAGGAATATTAACCCCTCATGTTATCAATAGAGGATCACACCTCAACATGTCTATCTCATCATACTGGTGATGTATGGTATCTCATCAACAAGACATATCATTATTACTTAGATATTGCACATATCTCAAGTGCTGTATAAAGCATGTAGTCATATAGTCACCATAGCTCTTATTTGGCTATGATTTCAATACACCTGCATGGTTAGTATAAACAATCATAGGGATAACTGAAACAGAAAGATCATGTTATCAAATATAGGGCAACATTGGTGATTATATGCCTTATCATTCTTGCCTCAATCCTGTGACCATAGACATGGGTCACATCATCATCATATATATGCACAGGATCCAAAGTGATCATAACACATGTAATATCATGTAATTAGAGTTTCAGATATGTCATGCATACTTATGTGCATTCTACTATATCAAACCATAAGCCATAGCTCTTAACAACAAGAATATGATAGCATGGGAAAGAACTAACATATGGGTTTCTGGGTGGAACATGACCCTCACTAGAAGTACCCACTACCCTCACAAGAAGTGTGACGGGCAGGGCACCCTCACTATAGGTGGTATCGGGCAGGGAGACTTCTCTCATATCGCCCAAGCATGCTAGCCACATATCGGCCAAGCTAAAGCAAGGATGTTGGGCTACCACCTCAAGGTGTGTCGTACATCTAGGCTGGGGAAAGCATCGTGCAACCAGGTGTATCGTGCAACCCTATGCGTCTTACATCCATGGGTGTCATGCATCCATGAGTGTCGGGTTAGGGTTACCATAGGTCACCATGTCGGGCATCACCACCAAACCATGATGCCCACTAGAGGTGAAGGTACCTATCGACAGCCACACCACTCACACACTCAAGGCCTTCACTACCAGCACATAACGCCCCACAATATAGGTATCATCCATCACTAAGGTAGCTCCTCGAGTTATAAAACGTCCAAGGTGTATCGGGCACCAAGCTACTATCTTAGCTAGGTGTATCGGGCAGGGCACTCAACAAGGCATAACGTCCGACACACAAAGGTATCGACCAACAACTCTACTCATCTAGGCACAACGGCTAAGGGTACAACCCAAACGGGCAGCAAGGAGAGCCTATCGTCCAACCAAGCTAGCCTCATCCTATCGGCCAACACACAAGGCAAGGACCAAGGTATATCTCCCAAAACAACCTCATCATAACCACCCAAAACCCTAAATCAAGAGAGGGTATCAGGCAGCACCAACCCTAAGCCATATCATGAAAGATGCAACTCAGAAAGATCATCATCAACCTCAAGCACAAGGGCACCAAACCCTAAGATGATCAAGAAGGTCGACTCACCTCTCAACAACCAAGAGAGAGGGGTTTTGCACAACCTCTATCACAACTCGGGCAACCACAAGGATCAACCACAACATAGATCTACATCTACCACACAGCTCAGCTCTCGAATCCATGGTGAGAGAAGGGTGTTGCTCAAGCAACTAGGACACAAGCTCACCTCTCAACTTAAACGAGAGAGGGGTATTGCTCATATTACTAGAGTTCAAGCTCACTTCTCTAGACCAAGGAGGGAAAGGAGTGTTTCTCAACAAGGAAACTCTAAAACATGGTTCGACCAACTAGGGTACAAAGGTACAAAACCTCAACCATAACAACAAGATCACCATAGCCACAAGATTAAAGGTGCAACAAGCAAGAAACTTATCTTAGAACATACATGGCCGATTATAATCATATGAAGCATACAAGAAGAAGGTAGCATAGTTAGGGTTAGGATTTATGTAACCCGCCTTAAGCATGCTCCAAGCTCCAAGCTCCAAGCACCAAGCACAAGGACCTCCACACAAAGAATAACAAGGCACTCTAGGGTTCGGCCACCACTAGAGGGAGAAGAAGACTCCAAGATAAGGATCGGCCACCAAGCTTTGCAAAGGAATAGGTGTCGTGCAACCAAGGGAGAGAGGAAACTAAGGAACTAAAGGGATCCTTAGAAAGAGAAAGGAAACACATATATAGGAGAGGATGGAGGAGAAACCAAGGTAAGATAAGGCAAGGTGTCTCCCACCTAGGGACACTTGTCCAAGGGCAATGCCACCACTCTATCTTGCCTTAAACACATGTCCAAGGCCATTGCCACATGCAAGCATCAAGCACCAAGTGTCCACTAGTGGTGACACAAACGAGGTCAAAAGGGTCAAGAAGGGGTCCATGGACGACACACCTCAACTCCATGCCCGCCACACTTCCTTGGGTGACACACCTCAGGTCGACACAACCATGGCCGGCACACCCATGGATGACACAAGGTCCAACCCAGCCAAGCAAAGCACAACAAGGCCCACCAAGGCTGATCCAAGCCTAAAGCAACTCAAGCAACAAGCCCAACCCTTCCTCTCAACACTAGAGGAAGCAAGGAGAGAGAGAGAGGAACTCCTCACAAGGTGACAAACTTGCCCACAAACCCTGGACTTGGGTAAAGTGCAAGTAGCACCTCCAGCACACAATAAGCACAAACAAACCCTAACCACCACTAAGGGTGATTAGCAAGCAACTAAACACCAGGGTTAAGCAAAGCAAACAAGATAAACCCTAAACAGAGGTCAGGGTCCTTACAAGTATGACCTACTTTAATATCGGTTAGACCCCCATCTCGGGTTCCATATCGGTTTTCAAAAACCAACAACCCATATCGGGTTGTTCAAGAGTCTTCAACCCATATCGGGTATTCAATGATGATGCCATCATCATCAACCTCATGATCATTATCTAACTATTCAAAACCATGGATAACAGTCCTAATTACTTTTTAGTACTCATGGATATATCAATTGATCAAAGGAAATCCGAATTTGCAAATAATCAACAAGTTCAACAATATCAAAGAAGAGATAATAACATTGAAGGGTTTAAGTTATATAACCCACATCTCAAAAAGCTTCCAAGCTTCAAGCTTCAATTCCATATGTTCTAAGGTTGAAGATATGCCTTCTCCAAGCTCTAAGACTTGAGATCCAAGCTCCTACATGATATCTCCAATTCAAATGGATGATATCACCTTACTTGGTTGCTAAGACCTACTTTGGCCGATATCACTTCTCCTTAGCCGATACCAAGCTTCATTACTCAACTCTTCCTGACTATGGGTGACACAAGAGAGTATTGCATGATACAAGAGGGAAGGGTACTAACAAGATCTGAAAGTCTTACTAACAAGTGAAGGTCAAGGTATTTATACTTGAGGTTTATAGAAAAGAGTGTAATAAGTGTCATTAGCTTAAGTTACTTTATTGCACCTAGACATGAAAGGTTGACACATACTCTTGCATGCATGCCACTATTATCTTACAATGCAAAAATAAAAGTCCAAGGATAATATAAAAGATAAGGGTCGGCTCTTGAGTTGTTTTCTAGGGCAAGTCTTTGTAACGATCATCATCAAACTGACAACCAAATCGTTACTAATTAAGCAGAATTACCATAAATAGTGGATTAACAAAAATCACAAAAATTTAAAAACCATTTTGCAAGGAGATCCTTTTCCAGAAAACTCTAACTGAAAAATCTAAAACTTGTACATATCATGATTTACATTGTACAACATTGTTTCATCTCATCCTGAGGACAACAAATAATAGTTGCTCTATCAAAACACATACCGGAGCAACATAAAACCTCGAGGCATACAAGCCAAAATCTCAGATTGTTCATGAGACCATTACAAACCAACTCCAAGGACCTGAGAGTACAGAGATGATACATAGGACTTATATCTACAAGACACGACAGACAGTACACTCAACCTGACCTGTTACTACTTCCCCATCTGTTATTTCTCCTCTGCAGAAAGGTCTCCACCACTTCATGCTCGTCCACCTAAAAATTGTGGATCCCACAGGGTGAGACAATTGTCCCAGTGAGAGATATAACTCTCCACCGACTATATTATTATTGTAGATAGACATTATAAAACTGAGCAGGGATTCTTTTATATTAATAGGCAGGATTAATCATTGTATGAATAGAACAAAGTAATCTATTTACTTAAGGAGAATGATAAATCTACCCATGGTAGAGTAATAAATTATCTATCTACTTTACAAGGAATGTAAAGAAATATAAATAACATCTATCAACTAAGATGTATATCTGAATTGTACATCAACCAATGTTTTCTATATTCGATCCTTAAGCAATTATACTACACGGATGATCATATTTTAGCAAATCACACTTATGCCCTGAGGAGATGAAGCATACCCCGTATATCTCCAACTGACCAAAAACTTCTCACAAGTCAGTACCATACAAGGTCAATGGAAGAGTCGGTTGCCATGACCTCACCTGTCTCAGTCAGTACGAGACCACTTAGCATTAGTAGGACATCTTGTGTCGACTACAAAAGAGATGTGCCAGGGTACAAAGGCATCCTCGCTTAGAGCTACAACATCAACTGTGCTCTCTTAGGGGAACATCTACTAACAACCATCCCCAATTATGAAACTACTGAGTCATGGTCACTTAGGCACCATACTCTGAGCCATGAGCCAGTTCACCGTGCTCTATTGAGACATTCACTTCGAGTTCATAAGGGGATCGACTCACATTGGGTCGTCCTTACTTACGCCCCCACATATTCAAAAATATGCATTCCGGGTTATGCCGTGGGAAACCCATTTCACCATTCAGCAAATTCTGATGCTGATGGATCTATGGTCATGGCAATGTTTTATGGTTTCTAGTGATATATTAAGTGAATTACAACATTATTTTAGCATCAACCAAGTTATCATTATTAATCACAACAATTGCAACAAAGAAAGGTGTAATACATCTATCACGTACTTTTCAAATCATTAAGACACATGATACTTGGGATCTTAGTCCCTTATCACATGACTGGGAATCCTCATCCCTTCACATCATCATTATTATGATCACCAGAACTGGGTATTCAAACCCTTAGATCATCACATAGCATTGTTACCTCTATAACATGTAAATATTACCTCTAGGTCCTCAGACCAAGGTATTTATTGCACTTATTGTACAAGTATTCCACATAGTTCACATTGTTTTATTTAAACATCTTGTCACCGCTCACTAGGTAACAACTATTCACATGGCTCACAAGGCCATTACACATCTTGTCACCTCTCACTAGGAAACAACTATTCACATGTCTCTCAAGGCCATTAAGCATCTTGTCACCTCTCACTAGGCAACAACTATTCACATGGCTCTCAAGGCCATTAAGCATCTTGTCATCTCTCACTAGGCAACAATTATTCACATGGCTCACAAGGCTATTACACATCTTGTTACCTCTCACTAGGCAACAACTATTCACATGGCTCACAAGGCCATTACACATCTTGTTACCTCTCACTAGGCAACAACTATTCACATGGCTCACAAGGCCATTACACATCTTGTTACCTCTCACTAGGCAACAACTATATCTAGGTCATAAGACCTAAAGATATTATACTTGTTATACATGTATTTAACATACTTTCCAAAGCTTATTCAATAAAAGAAATACAACCTTCCCATTATTAGGGTTAGGGTTTCCCTTTATAGCCGAATAGGGTTTCATGTTCATATTATTAATCCAAACCCTAACTCGTTGCTCCACATATCTAGGAGCATACATTGATATCATAAGTATTCAATCATACTTATATATGTTCTCATCATTTATTATTAAATGATTATCAACACAAAGTATGTGTTTCTCTCTCACCCTTACAAGGATATCGATTACATCATACTTTCGGATCAATCCTCCTCTTGAGAAATATTAGTCCATCATTAACAATTCACATAATCTTTTAATTAACACCATATTCAACATATGTCACTCAATTAATTACACCTGATTGGAGTGTCTCTACCACATTGGGTATCAAGATGTGTGTATTATCATACTATACTTTAAACCACATTATTTACTTCATATTGTATATACATATCGGGCATGTGGTATAACCTCATCACCATGTCATATTTTAGGGTGTATTCTCTAATCAACATATCGTGTACCCCTATCAGATGGACTATCACTTAGATCTTATTACTTCAAATTAGCTTTGTATCAGGTATGAGCTAGGTGATTGACCCCATATTGGGTATAAGCTAGGTGCTTGGTGCCATATCGTGCACCATATCGGGCATAGAGTATATGCCTCATCATGTTTCATTTAAATGGCATATATATACAAGATACCAACTTAGTTTCCTATCTAGGATTATCATATCGGGTACCCATGTTGGGTACCATATCGGGTTACCATGTTAGGTAAACCCTTAGACTCATAACCCCTTCATTCCTTCAAGAATCAATCTTATCATATAGTTACTTGACATTCTAGATGTCTTATTGAATTCTCATACCACAATCCATTATGCTAAGGATGGGGTATATCATGTTTCAATCCATCCTTTAGTGTTTTCCACCATATTGGGTAGATTATGCCATATCATGCATGACGTATGAATTGAACCTCATATTGTTCACAAGGTAGGGGTAGATGCTATTCCTATCCACCAAGGGTTATCATTCATTTTGTTCATGGGGTATCACTCACCACTTGTATCGGCTTACCCATCACCTTGGGTTTCCAACTCTACATTGTTTAAAGTGTTCACTATCTCTCTATCGTGCAAGAGATGTAGTCTTAGACTTGTATCATGTATAAGGGTAAGTGGGAATCTTCCATATCATGCAAAAGGCATGGCTCATATCTTGTATGACCTAACATCTATCCCTATATCGGGTTAACCACCCATCTTGGGTTTCATATCAAGTTGAGGTACTTCAACCATATCAGGTTACACTTTGTTCCTGAATCCAAACCTGATATTGTGCATATGTGTTTACTCAATTATTCATACCGTGCACCAGATGTGTGCTTCAAGATATCATGTACCAAGGGTGTATTGCATGTCCATATCATGCAAGAGGCACTTGCTCACCTTTCTCATATCAGGTTACCCAAACTAGGGTTTTGACAAGTATACAGTTGACCTTGTATTGTGCATGGAGTCTTCTCTTGACCTCCTATCGTGCAAAAGGTATATGGTTAAAACCATATCGTGTTTCAAGGTGTGAACCTCATCTCCATATCATGCAAGGAAATATAATCTTCTAATCATATCATGCAAGTAATGTTTGCACATACCATATTGGGTTAGAGCAACTTGTATGTGTGCTTGAACCCGATATCACTTTATAAAGTGATACAATATTCTTCAAGCTCTAGAACTTCATTCTAACTATTTATAGTTCATGTCAATAGGTCTAAGAAATTACTAGAACTCATAATTTCATCAACTATTTTAGAAGATTTTGGAATTAAAAATAGATCATTTAAGTATAGCAATTTAGGTGGTGAATAATAACATGATTGAGTTCAAGTTATATAACCCGCCTTATGAACAACTTCAAAGCTCCAAGCTCCAAAGATTTATGTTCCTATGGTTGAAGAAGAACTTCTCCAAGGTCCAGGACTCGTTTACAACTCCTCCATTGATAAGAAATCACCATAGTTAAGTACTTGGTGAAGTAGGAAAGAAATGAATATTCATAACCTGATATCTTACTTCAACCAAGGTTGAAGATGACCAAAGCCTTACCTAAAGCTTGGTTCTCGATCTCCCCTTTCTCCTTGAGCTACTTTGCATGATACCCAAGGGTCTTTGCATGATATCCTCAAGGGAGATGGTTATGAGGATCGTAAACTTTCATAAGTTGGTGAAAGGTCAACTATATATACTTGGATTCATGCGATAAAGCATATAAGAGGTGTCTTCCCCTCATGATATTAGATGACACATGTCCATGCATGGTTTACACGTGGACATGCATGCACACATGTATATCTTGCCATGAAAAAGTCTTGAGGATAACCTAGAGACAATATCTCGGCCCTTACTTATCTTCAACTCGATACACTTTCTGTAAGGAACTTGCAACTCGTCATGGGTCACCTCCTTGAGGTGCTATGCCCGTCATGGCCTTTGAAAAGGCTCAACAAACTGATAGGAGGCCTCTATCATGGCTTCTTGGCCGATAGGACTCCAATATCAAGTCTACAACCCGATATAACACATATAAGGCTTCTCCTTCAACTTTTTCCTTGGTCTTTCCATCACCAAGAGTATCATCACTCAAATGTGATTCAAACATAGTGTCTCCTTCTTTATATTTCCTCTAAAAGATACATATAGGGAGTAGGGACACTCTAAAGGTGGTAATTTACATTTCAACCCCACATATAGGGTAAATTACAATTTGTACCAAAATTGGTGTACAAAGTATTAACATTGTTCAAACAAGTTATAACTTGGGATTTAGGCTTTCCACAAGCCACCACTTAGCATCACTCTCTTTCTTATGATATTAAAACACTTAGGACACATTCCACATGTGTTATTTTGCAATGTATCCCGTTATCTTGGGTAAATTGCACTTTTCACTCAGACTTTCATATAAATGCACAAATAATTTGTAATTAAGCTCGAACTTGAAAACAAACTTCACCAAAAGCCTTAATTACTTTTTCAAAATATTAGAATTACTTTGTAAGTATCTTATTTAAGTAAAAATCCTAGGGTTAAGTCATAACCCAGGTCAGGGGTATTACAGTCTTCTTCCACTAACTATATTATAATATTCATCTCCATCTTTTCCAAGACAAGTTACAAATTAATGCTTTATTTATTCTTTGAGGTGCCTTGCCCATCATGGACCAAACCAAAGCTCCAAAAACTGATAGGAGACTCTTCTTATGGCTCTATGGCTGATAGGGACTTCTACTCTTAAGTCCTTAACTCGATATGGCTCATGTAAAGTTTTCAACCTATGCATTTTCTTAGTTTCTTCATTATTAAGAGTGCTAATACTTTCAGATTCTTCAAACATATTATCTCCTTCTTTCTCTCTCTCCTCTAGATAACACTAGGTAAGAGTAAAAACAACTTAGAGGTGGTAATTTGCACATTATCTCTACATTTTGTGTATATTGCAAGTTTTATTACAATTGATGCACCAAGCACTTAGCATTATTTACACAAGTTCTCACTTAGAATTTAAGCTTTGCACAAGCCACCACTTAGCATCATATTCTCTTTCATGACATTAAAACACTTAGAATACATTCATCATGTAACATTTGCAACATAACCCCTCATCTGGGGTAAATTGTACCTTTTACTTAGATTATCATATAATGCACACATAGTTTTCATATAAGCTCAAATTTGAAAGTAAACTTCACAAAAGCCTTAATTACTTTTAAAAGAATAAGTTTGTAATCAACTTACTCAAGAAAAGCATCTAGGGTTAGGTCATAAACTAGGTCAGGGGTGTTACATAAATAATCATACATATATTTCAAGTTGCAAGAAAGAAAATCATAATCAAGTATTAGAGCTCGTACTTGAGTTCAAAGGTTCTTAACCTATCCTTGACCATCTATATCATAAACAACCACCTGATCGAGATAAGATTAGATGCATACATTAGATATCATTAATTCTAGGTAGCTCCAATTTTTAGGGTTTTTCCAAGTTAGGTTTGAACTTAACTATTTGCATAATTGATGATCTTTTACTGATATAGAGTCCATTACAAAGGGTTGTCCAAGTTTCATGTAATTTTGAGGTTCCGTTCATTATATTTGATTATTTCAAGGTCTAGGTCACCTACTTGCATTTTAGGGTCAAATGACTCATAATAGGGAAAACAAAGTTATGCTTACCAAAGACATGAAGTTAAACTAAGATATGAGAATAGATCAACAATATAAGCATAAGGTTAGTATATCTCAAAGATGGGTGGATGGGCATCTAAGTCTAGATTCATGAGATTCATCATTATATTCTACATTCCAACATACATTCTTACAACATCATGGTTCAAAATATGACGTAGGAGGGAAATCCACATCAAAGGGGTCATACGGGTTAGGGTAGATGATTTAATAGGATTGAATAAGGTAACATGATTCATAACAATTCTAGAGTATAAGAATACAAATCAAACCACTTTAGTAGATATGGGTCAATATGGGTGGCTAGGGGCCATATATTGTTGGTATGTAGGCCCAGAGAGCCAATCATATGATGATTGGAATGTGGCATTAAATATTGATTTGATAATAATGAAAGATAATTTCATCTATTATGTTTGTCTCAGTCATGAGATGATGACAAAAACATAAGTAGATGTCTAAAGAATGATGTTACTCGATGAAGTATGTCTTCAAGTAAGTTACTTGAACGATGAGATCATATGGATGCTAAGAGTACATATATTCTTGTTATGTCCCTAGTTAGATATTATTGTGGAAGCAAAATAGACAATAGTAATACATAAGACTAGAGTGTGTGTTGACTGATGATAGAATGCCATTAGTCATGATATATGATATCAAGTCACTCATATGGGTACATGTTATAGAACATGGTATGGGGAAGACCCACCATGAGAGTGATACATGGAGACCATAGAATGGTAGTCAGAATCATCTCTCATAGTGATAGTGGTTCTTAGACCTAAAGTCACTACATTAATCACATGTCGTTCGGTATACTTTGACATCATCAAACATAATCTTGAAATAAGGGTTGCCATAAAGGTGATGATTAGGTAGTTGTGACACATGGGGACTGAGTGTGGGTGATGTAGATGGGATTTGTCCCTCCTATAGGAGTTTGATATCCAAGGCCTCTTGATAAGCAAGACTGAGAAATGTACGCACATACTCATTTGATTCAATATATTATATGTGGACTCACACACATCTTAGACAGTCTGCTCTAGTTCAAGGAACATGGATTGAACGTTGAGAGGGTGATGATTGTGAAACTTTGTCACACTGAATGAGATTCCTCAAAACACAAAACACGATCAACTACTAATTAATCACATAGTAAAAAATGTAGAATAATTAAAACCAGTTTCAAGAATGTAAATTAACTCTGGAACATTTACATAAAGGTCCATCTTTCCATTCTCATATATTGACATAGGTATTCACATCTGGGTCCAATGGCCTCAGCCACCTCCTGTATACAAAAGATATTTCACATGTCAAGCTATATATACAATCATTGGCATATTGCCAAAAACTCGTGTCAATACCAGTATATCATCGATAAAACACTTCCTATACCCAGACCTGAGAGTACATGAACAACACTAGGACTCTACAACTAACATCTATAGATGACCAACCTTCTTAGTCTATTGATCACTAGACTGGTCCTCTTCAACAGCACATCCTCGACCACGTAGCATGCAACCACCAAAAAGATGTGGTAAACCACGGGTGAGACCCAGTCCCAGCGAGAGATATAGCTCTCTCCAACTGATATTGATTACAATAGATTAACTAGTAGTAAATGAACTGAGCAGATAGAGTATTGAATAAACAACTTAAGCAAATTATATAGTTTAATCATATTAAGTTGTTAGGCAAATCATCTTTCCCAACAAGTAAAACTACTCAAATTCCATAAATCTACATCATGTAATAACTATGTAGTACAAAGACAAGACAAGGTCTAGTCAATCAATGTTATAAGTATTTAACCCTAGAAGATATACTACACAACTTATGTTACATCTTTTATTATTATGCCATGGGGAGTTTGAGTCGTACCACTCAAAGTCTAAATGACCACTGCAAAGTGCTATTCAGTTCCATATAAGATCTACGATTGTCGGTATCCTAAGATCTCTCCCCCTCAGTCAGTGCGAGTAAACTACAGTGACATATTAGTCAAACTGCTAATAGTGGTATATAGTCAAACTGATAACAACTAGTCTGTACTTGGTACAAGTTACAACACTAGAAACCAAGGTATAAGAAACCCTCTAATTTGAGGTAAATCCACAGCTGTCCTCAATCACATCAAATGTCTGAGGCATGACCATAGCCATCCTCCATAGCCCGCATTTGTGGATGAAAAGGATATATCTTCAACTTGCCACCCCCACATACTCAACAGTATGCACTTAGAGTTTCTTTTAGGAATACCCATTTCACCATCCAGCAAGTTCTGACACTGAAGATGGATCTACGACACATGGCTCTACACGATTAGGGTTCCACTTTATTAGCTATTGGCAATTGAATGCATTAAGGATTCATCATAGAAGTAGACATTCAAACCTTAATTCTTTTTTAACAAGAGTATATGTATAACAACTCCAGAAGATGTAATCACATGCTATAATTCATTGTCAATCATGAGACCACATTACCATCAAATCATCATTTGATACAAATCTTGTCACATTTAAAGGGTTACAACCCTTATCATGTTATGAAGATGATTACACCTCCACTAATGCTAAACCACTCCCAAAGGTCATCAAGTCCATCATGTCATTCTTAGCAAGATCATCATCATTATTCCATGCCTTAAATAAGGCCCAAACGATCATCAGCACATATATGTTCCATACATTTAACATGACAAGAAACTATGATATTCAATTGATACTATATTGAAATTTAAACACAAGGAGAGTGTAATATATTGTCACATTAATCATTCAAGAGGCTAATTATAACCAATCATCATCATTTAGTTACATTAGGGTCAAGCATAACAAGCTATATCACATTAGAGTCACACATCCACTTATTATGGGGATTTAGCAAATATAACCATATGAGGGCAAAGGTAAGACCACAAATTAAAGGCATTGGACCATTGAATTCTCATCACTAGAACCCACATATAATGCTATGGAATTTATTCTAATTCATTGGATGTTGAAGCATCCAATCTCATTCATTGAATCGGGTTCATTATTTAAAACTATCAATTTGAGTATAGGTCTAACCATTAAATCAATTGAACCAAGAAACCATTGGTTTAAAGCCAAATTGAAGCTACATCTAAAATTTTAACTTACCATCGGTTGTAGTGACCTGATCCACCATCAGTTGTGGTCATTATGTCACCATCGGTTGTTAGATCAACACTATATTCATTAACAACATCGGATATTAAGCTAATGCCATCATTGATTGACATCATCATTGGGGTACTTAGTGGTTGATCATTAAGATTCTAATTAAGTTAAAACATAACCTAAGGGGTGACCATTGGTTGTCAACCTTGATCACCACCATCAGTTGTCAATATAGCAACACCATCAATTTTTACATGGTATCACCATCGGTTGTGTGGTAGTGAAGAAAATAGCTTGAAAACCCTAATTTGGATCATCGATTGTTAGGTGCTTAGCACCATAAATTCTTCTATCAACCTATCCTAGATCATATTCTACCTTAGAGAGGATGTACACCTATTTACAGGTTCATCTAGGACTAGAACAGAATAGGGAACACTATAAAAATTCAAAATCTCAAGCATGCTTAACTTCATAAGGCCTAAACCACCATTTTTAGACAAGAACATAGGATAACAAGCTTAAATTAAGCAATATAAGTAACGAGCGTTATAAAAATCACCTCTAGAGAGTAGATCAAATACCAAATAGTAAGATTATCAAGAAAAGAAGACAAGAAAACCCAAGTTTCATATCTGAACTCGACCAAGTAGATAGTTTTCTCCACAAAGAAGAAAAACCCTAGAAGAAGAAGAAAAGAGAAAGGTAGATTCTTGAGTTCTAGAGAAACTTCTACCAGGGAACAATAAGGTTCTGACCTGGAGGAAGATAGGAGGAATATGAATAGAGAAAGAAACAGAGGAAAGAAGGGGATACCTACTTGTTTAGGTCAAGATCACCATGAAGGAGCTTTAGAACCCTAAGGAAAGCAAATCGTAACCCTAGATGCTTCTACCAAGAAGATCCACACCTTCTTCATCCTTGGATAGGTACTGCATAGCAGAATAGAGAGAAGATGAAACTCTTAGAAGGAGGGAAGTGGTAGAGAGCAAAAGTTTTGTTTGGGTTCTTAAGGAAAGATATATAAAACTTTAGGATAAAGAAATAGAAAAACTTGAGGTGTATCTCTCCATGTGTCCATGGCCTTAAACTATTAAGGATATACAAGAAGCCACACAAGAAGCTACCCCACCATTCATGGAGACCCTCTTTGCCACCATTTGTTGGTTTTCCAAGCCAAACAAATAAACACTTGGTTGATAGCTCATCTATAAAGGGGTAAACCCTAAAATACCCTCAAAGAAAACATCTCCAAACCAAGGTTCAAATAGGCACCCCATGGATCAACTAGCTCAAGAATGATAAGATAACATATAAGGAACATCATGCATGTGACAAATTGCAAAGAAAACCTCAAACTTGTGTAAATTGTAGAAAAGTCCAAAATGTATATCAAATTGCATAGATCAAATAGAGTCCAAATTAGACTAAATTTGAAACTTAAGCTTGTCTTATGATTACAAACCATATCGAAATGTTATATTAGGGTTATAAGCACTACATTATGGTAATTAAGATTATTAAACACTTTAAGAAAGTTCAAGGGCCTTACAACAATTCCATGTGTCGAGTTCAATTTGGATATCAGAGACAAAGGAACTATATGATCATGGTAACAATAATCAAATATTGTAGGTTAAAGTTGTTCTCTAACTTTCCAAATTACTTGGATAGAAATAATGTGTGCCTAGGCACTGCTTTTTTCTTGTGATGTCATAATTTGTCATGGATATTCACTACCAACGTAATTCTGGACCTATAAGGTCACACACATAGGATACACTTGGATTAAAGGAGTATATTCATGAATGATGTTTAATTTGATTACTAAAGGTGTTTAGGTATTCAATTAAACAATAGATCAACTGAGTGGACTCAAAATGAGCAAGTTCAAGTGTTGGACTAACTGATTGGAGTGTCAGGTTGATTGAAATTGAATATGCTGATTTCTACATGACTTAGGCACCAACCGATCGGCTCATAGGGTGAACTGATCACCTCAGGTTGGTGAGACGGCCGGTTCACCTAGTGAGCTGATCGACTTGGTCAAGCAAACCAAAGGTTCTGGTGACTTTCCTGAATCATGATAAAAGTTGAATCATTTAATTTGTTCAATTTGATTGGTAAGAGGATTGATGTTGGACATGAATTGGAAACGAATTGTGAATTCAATTGCAAGCAGGAAATTGCACAAAACAACTGTCTCAATGAGTGAGATTACCATTTTTACTTTGCGATATGACCATCTTACAGTTTGCAAGTTCTAGAACATTCATGAATCCGGATCCTTCTACTCCCACACCTATCGGGAACCCTGACCCTGGCCTCTACTATGAATAGAGGGGTACTGGGGGTTTCCCAAGACACACAATAAAGAATCAGTTTCTCTGACAATTGTTGTCCTCTCTGGTTATGGTAACCAATAAAAAGCCCAAGAAAGTCATACTTGTTAAAGGGAGGGATAGAGAGGAAGAGAACAAGTGAGATTAGTTGTGGGAGAGCATGTCAGCGACTAGTGCGCTGACAGAAGGGGGAAACTCCTTCGTGTTGGCTCTGATAGCACAACGTGGAGTTCTTCGTAGTTCGCATTGACTACTCTAGAGGTGGGAGGATGTTGTGCACTGCTACGAGGACAACGTCAACCAGCAGTCCATGTTGAGAGGAGTTGTTGTAGATAATGATGTTTGAGTTTCTTGTCCGTGGAGGAGCCACATACGAGTCTCAGTGCAACTAGAAGACAATTGTGCATTTACAACAATGAGGTGTATGTTGCTGGACTTTCTCTAGAACCAGCTATATCTTCAAAACCATCATTTCCATTATATAGTTGTTGATGTGATCTTCTAGTTTATGCAGAATATGGAAATAAAAAATTTGTTTCTCCTACCTATACATACACCCTATTTCCCTACACTGGTATTAGAGCCACATCAATCTACTATATTTTGGGATAATCGATATGACCAGATTTTGGTTTTATCATTTAGTTATTACATGCGATGCAAAAAATTTCTTGTCCAATCAATATCATGATAATCTCAAACTAATATATATGCTATGTATATGCAATTTACATGTGTTGCCCTAAAAACAAGTTTTGATAGTGTGTAGCATGGTTATGGCTAATAACCCCTATCATATGTGTGTGGTTGTGTGGTTGGTTAAGCCTATTTTATCTTGGTCTACATACTGAGCCTCTATCTTATCTTCCCAATGTAAAGTTAATTCTTTCCTACCCTTTCTCCCTTTGAATGTAACTTGAGGTTTTTCTATAATCATGTAATAGTACAATAATTTACTTTCCTGTTATGATGAAGAAGAAAACCATTCTGATGATGCCAATAGACTATCTCAGAGACAAGCTGACCAACTGGAGGACCGAGGAGGACCAAAAGGATGAGCCAAACTGATCGACTGGTGGACCCAACTGATTGACTAGAGGAGCCAATAGATGGTGCACAGAAGAACCAGTCGACTGATGAGATGACCAAGCAACTGACCAGGAGGCAAGCCAATCGGTTCAAAGGTTGAATCAAACAACCCAGATTGGCAAGCATAAATCTTCATCAACAATAGGTTTTTGCATGTTAAGTAGACCTAGGTTGCGGTAATTCCTTGTGGCTCTAAGGAATTACATTGGTTGGCCATAACCATCAGTTTTTTTATTTCATGTTTTCATTGTGGGATATAACATGTAAATGATACGTACTATATATGTGGTGATTGGATATGTATATGTATTTATATATAAAATCCCTCAATATAAATATTAAGTTTTTAGATTCTTTTCATAAGTAGCACACATGAAAATATTGAACGACCAAGTGTAGGTTACGCCAAAGTTTGGTACACCGTCTATCCCTTAGAGGTGTGATGGTAGTAATGTGGGTGCCACCAAAGCACGGTGCATTATTATTGTGTCGTATTTTGGGTCAGGCTTAACTAGTGATTCTTAGAGCGTCTAAGCCTAAAGGCATATAGATGATTATGGAAAGGAGTTGCATGCATCAACTATCAAAGAGTTGCATAAGATGTAATGACAAAATGTTGTCTACCTATATAGTAAAGTTGTGGGCAATCATCCAAAGTTGACTCATGATTTGATGGAATAAGGATCTTGGCTCGCTACAGGATTGTAAGTCACAATATTCCAAATTGATACATGAGAGTGATCAATTTGAACAAAATAGTGGGAGAAATATTTAATTAAAAACCTAATTAGTATCATCAAATTTATAAAATCAAACCAAATCAAAATGTTTTGAAAAGTTGGAATATTTCTTCGTAGAAACTAATTTCAAACACAAACACATTCATAGTTTGATAAGTTTTTTAGAAGGACAAAACGGGATAAAGTTCCACAACTAGTTTAGGATTTTAGAAGTGTTCTCAATAATGAGCGAAGGCTCTATGTCCTTAAAAAAACAGAGCCATAGGAACCCGCTCCAAATGCGCCTAAAGGCTAATTAGATGCTTATTGGAAGAATTCCAATGATGCCATTGAGTACCTTATGCTTTGTTGTATGAACTATGAGTTGCATGAACAACATGAAAGCATCAACATTCTTGAGATGGTAACACATCTTAAGAATCATGTAAAGCAAGAAAGGTATAATGTTTTCAAAGCGCTACTTGAGTGCAAACTGACAGATGGAGATGAAACAGAGACCCATGTGCTCAATATCATTGGGCATATGGAGTGACTAGGATTTCTCTTAGGTAAAAAGTTAACCATGGATATGATACTACAAAATATTGCATGAATCATATAATTAGTTTATCAAATTTTTTATATGTTGATGCCAAAGCAAGGAAGAAGAATGAAAATTTCATGATGCTGATCAGTGGAAGTGAGTCCAAGGGCAAAGGCAAGGCCAAGAAGTGTTCTGAGGCTAAGCTAAAATCCATGTATTCAACACTCAAGATATGGAGAACGGTACGTGTAAAAGGAATTTGTCCTTTTCACTTAAAGGATACAGAAAAGAATTCCACCATTGTCACATGTCTAGACATTAGAGAGGAGCTATCCTCTTTATAGAGGATCTCAGGAAGAAGATGGAGATAAACATATCTACTTCAAGTCTCAGAAGAAGTAAGTTAAAACTTTATGGAGCAATGGTTTCCGTCTCTATAGTTGGAAGATGTCATTCATGGGCACATAATAGAATTCGTAAATTGCTATTATGTACCTTCCATTGATAAAAATATCTTATGTCTTATATAACAAGAACATTATGTTTCATTTTAAAAAATATGATCTCTTATAGCAATTCCCTATATCTCACAAACTATATATGATAGTTATAAAGATAAATAAGTGTATGACACATATATTAAATGGCTTTATGACTCAAACATTGAATAAATATAGCATTTCCATCTAGAGCACATAAATGAGACATGCACTTTTAGAATCCATATGTTGGTTCTCAAGACTCATTTGGTTATTGAAACAATAGAGACATGCACATCTTATTTTTTGTACAGTATGAAAAAAGCATCTTCACTAGATGTAGTGGGAGAGTGATTATTCTATTACGGCACATACATACTGACGTGTATAGACCATTTACAATAAATGCTTAAGGTAGTTACTAGTACCTCGTTATATTTACTGATGTTATTTAAGATATGGGAATTTATATTTAATAAAATACAAGTTCGGATCTCTTAAAGTGTTCAAGGAGATTGTAAATGAAGTATGTAACTAACTTGGTAAAAAAATATTAAGATACATCACATTTTAAACCAAGAGTTTGAGGACCTTCTGAGGAGATCGTGATAATGTATCATGGAACTCTACCTAAAACACAACAACAATGTATCATGAAAGTGTATCAAATAGAGGGTATCACATTCTGTTAAGTCATGGTGTGATTATCAATTAAAATCTAGCTGACTTTACAATTTCTTGTGGGCACATCTTTACACTAAAACAATGGACCATCAAAAAAAGGTTCAAAAGACATCATATGAGATATGTTATGTGAGGTTTCCCAATTTGTCTTTTAAAGTGATTAGGTATGAATACCTATATAAGAAAATAGTATCCTAAAAATCTTCATCTAAAAATCACATAAATGTTATTTTGTTAAATACTACTCTTATCCCAATCTGACAGAAAAGTGTTTGTTGATCTGGATTGTTGTATTCCTAAAGAGGAAATTAGTTCCTAAGGAATGAGTGGGAGTAAAAGTATAACTCAAAATGTTCGAGACAAATAAGAAAACATTGAACCTAAAAGAGGTAAACTAGGAACAAGGAGAATCACAAGCTATTATGGAATCTCAAGTTCCTTATGTAACACATAGAACTCATAGTTGTAATACATCACGCCTTGAGTTTGAAAGATTATGATATTTTACAAATCAAAGAAGTGGTAAGTTGATCATAGATGATGAGTCAACAACCTACCTAGAAACTATTAAGGGAATAAAACCTGAGAAATGTCTTGAGGCCATGAGATCCAGGATGGGATCAACGTACACCAATAAGGTATGACCTTGTTGGATCCATCTGAAGGGGTAAAACTCACAGGGTGCATTTGGGTCTTTGTAAGAATACTGACATGGAAAGGTAAATTGGTTGCAAAGAGTTTCAAACTAGTTCAAGGCGTTGAACATGATGAAGTCTTTCACTGGTTACCATGGTTAAATCCATCTGGATCATGCTTGTTGTTGCATCTTAGTATGACTATGAGATTTGGCATATGGATGTTAAAACCACATCCTTAATTGGAATAATATGAGTATGCATATGTGACACAACCAAAAGGTTTTATAAATCTAATAATGCAAATAAATTCTATAAGTCATAAAGGTCAATCTGTGGATTGAAGCAAGCATCTCAAAGCTGGAAACTTCTATTTGACAAGACAGTCAAAGAGTTTGATTTGAGTCAAAATGAAGATGAAATATGTGATTACAAAATATTTAATGGGACCATATTTATATTCCACATGATGATTAGGAATAATGTCCTTAACCCTGCATATGTTAAAACATATCAAGGAAAGTACCTTCAATATGAATGGTTTGGGAAAGACATCCTATGTGATAGGGATTGAGATCTATAGAGATATATCTTGAAAGATTCTTGACCTAAGTAAGAGAACATATATTGGAAAGTTGTTGAAGGGTTTAGCATGCAAGACTCAATGAGAGAGCACTTATCCAATTTCCATGGAGTTAGTCTCTCATGAGCCTAATGTCCCAGTTCTTATGAAGAACATGAATACATGGAATAGATGCCATATGCATTTGCAATTGGATCTATTAATGCAATTTTATGTACTTATCCCGTTATCTCATATGAAATGAAAATGATGAGATGATATCCAGTTATCTCATATGTATTGGACTTGATGAGAGGATATATTTGTATACCTACCTAGCAATATTGTATGTATTAGAGATGACAAGAGGGTATATGTCATATGCCAGTGAGAGTCACTAGAATACCATAAAGAACGTCCTTAGGTGCTTGTAATGAACTAAAAGGATCCATTCCTTGGTTATGGTAATAAGGAAGAGTTTGGTGTAAAGGTTACACTGATGCAAGCCTCTAAAATGACAAATTAATGATTGCAATCTATATTTATATTTGACATTAAATGAGAATTGTAAGCTAGAAAGGGTTTTGAGCTGAAGATAGTTGTTCAAATCTACAAAAGAGGTCAAGTATCTCCATGTTATGAGAACAACAGAGGATATTGCATGAATCAAGAAGTTCATATGGGTGAACTTGTGCTAGGTTACAACCATTGATGAAATAGTAGAAATACTATGACAACAATGGAATTACTAGATAGGTTGGGAATCTCATATAGCATACTACGACACTTCCATCTAATGTGAAAGGTCACGCATCGATGAGATGTAAAAATTGCAAAATACTAACTTGGAGCAAACATTGCTAAACCTGCTATAAAAGTGTTTGCGCAGCAAAAATATGATGGACATGTTAAAGATCACTTGGAATATGATTCGTGGGTGATTGTCTCTAAGTACAAGTGGGAGTCTGTTGGTATGTATGCCCAAAGAGCCAATCATATGATGATTAGAATGTGTCATTAAATACCTGATTTGATAATAATAAAAGGTAATTTCGTCTATTATGTTTGTCTCAATCATGAGATAATAACAAAATGTAAGTAGATGTCTAAAAAATGATGTTACTCAATGGCAATGTCTTCCAGTACATGACTTGAACACTGAGATCATACAGATGCTAAGAGTACATGCATTCTTTTTCTAACCCTATTCAGATATTATTGTGGAAGAAAAATAGATTATAGTAATACATAAGACTAGAGTGTGTGTTGATTGATGACATAATCTCATAAGTCATGGTATATGATATCAAGTCACTCACGTAGGTGCACGTTAGAGAATAGTGTATTGGGTAGACCCACCATGAGAGTGACACGTGGAGACCATGAAATGGTAGTCAGAATCATCTCTCATAGTGATAGTTGTGATTGTGGTTTTAGACATGAAGTCACAACATTCATCACATGTCGTTTAGTATACTTTGACATCATGAAACATAATCTTGAAATGAGGGTTGCTATAAAGGTGATGATTGGGTAGTTGTGACACATTGGGACTGAGTGTGAGTGATGTAGATGGGATTTGTCCCTCCTACAGGAGTTTGATATCCAAGACCTCTTAATAAGAAAGACTAAGAAATGTACCCATACTCATGTGATTCAATATATGATATGTAAACTCACACGCCTCTCAGACAGTCTGCTCTAGTTCAAGGAACATGGATTGAACATTGAGGGATGACAATTCCATGCCTCGAGTTCAATTCGGATATCAACGGCAAAGGAACTATATGATCATGGTAACACTCTTCACAGATTGTAGGTTGAATTTTTTCTCCAACTTTCCAAATTACTTGGGTAGTAATGATGTGTGACTAGGCACCAATCTTTGCTTGTGATGTCATAATTTGTTATGGACATTCACTGTCAAAGTAATTCTGGACCTATAGGGTCACTTGAATAGGATACACTTATATTAAAGGAGTATATTCACGAATTATGTTTAAGTTAAATACTAAAGGTGTTTAGGTATTCAATTAAATATTAGATCAATAGATTGGACTTGAAATCATCCATTTCAAGTGTTGGATTGATTGATTGGAGTGTCGGGTTGATTCAAAATTGAATTGGCTGATTTTTGCATGACTCAAGACACCAACCGATCGGCTCATAGGGTGAACTGATCAGCTCAGGTCAGTGAGACGACTAGTTCACCTAGTGAATGGATCGGCTCGGTTAAGCCAACCAAAGGTTTTGGTGACTTTCTTGAATTATGAGAAAAGTTGAATCGTTTCACTTGTTCAATTTGATTGGTACAATGATTAATGTTGGAAATTAATTGGAAACAAATTATGAATTCAATTGCAAATAGGAAACTACATGAAATGGCCGTCTCACTAAGTGAGATGACCTATTTGCTCACGAGATGATTGTTTTGCTTTGTTAGATGATTGTCTTACAGTTTACAAGTTCTAGAACATTCATGACTTCGGACCCTTCTACTCCCACACCAATCGGGAATCCTGACCCTGGCCTCTACTATAAATAGAGGGGTATTGGGGGCTTCCTAAGAGATAAAATTAAGAATCAGTTGCTCTGACAATTATTGTCCTCTCAGGTTGTGGTAACCAATAGAGATCCCAAGCAAGTCCTACTCATTAAAGGGAGGGATAGCAAGGGAGAGAAAAATTGATTAGTTGTGGGAGAGCATGTCGGAAACTAGTATGCTGATAGAAGGTGAAAATTCCTTTCTGTTGGCTCTGGTAGCACAATGTGGAGTTCCCGATGGTCTATGTGGACTACTCTAGAGGTGGGAGGTTGTTGTCTGCTACTAGGAGAACTACGTTGTTACAATCCCATTTTTTGGGTTTATTTCGTGAGAAATGTAATTTCTCATATTAAGAATATTTGAACAAATAATGATATAATTTGGTTCGAATAAATGGATTTTGTTTACGATAGCCTTGATGTTTGTGTTGTGGGCTTTATTGGCTATTGGGCCCAAATAACCAGAAATTTCAATTAGTGAATGAATAATTGAATATTTGAGAAAAGAAAAATGTGGAAACCTCTAGAAGGCAAATCCAAAGAGGGATTTTGTGCCTCTTGGGTTCCTTGGGTTCCAAGGAGTCCAAAGTTTCATAGAGGGTGCAATAAGAAAAGAAAAGATCAATTAAGTATATATTTATTAAGAAAGAAATTGAAAATAATGATAATATGTGGAAAATAAGTGGAAAGAGGTATATTTGAGCTATCCTTAGTGGAATTTCATATCCCAAGGATTCCTAATGTTAAAAGGAATACCAATGAGGAAAATAAAAGAGAAATAAAGAGAAATCCTCAAAAAGAGATATTTTAATAAGAAATAAACATGATAATGAGAAATAATGCATATAAATACATCTACAAGGATAATAAGTATCCTTGAAAAGGAATTTCAAAATATTAGATTTTCTTGGGGTCCAAGGAGCCCCAATAAAGGAAAAGAAAGAGAAAATACCAATAAAGAAAAATAAGAGGATAATGTGATGTCTAATGAATGAATTTCATGGTATTATTAAAAGGGTGATATTTTCTACTTAAGGAAAATGTTTTTTTCTGGCCAATGAATGAAAAAGGCAAGAATAATGAGAATAAGGGAGAGGATTTTCATATTCCTATATATCCAAGTAATAAAGAATATTAAAGAGGTAAGTAGGAGAGAGAATATTGCTTCTTCTTGAAGGAATATGATTCCTAATAGGAGAGGACTTGTTTCCTCTTAGGTGGGCATCTTAGGGAGAGGATATCCTCCCCTATAAAAGGGGCAGACCCCCCTGGTTCGAGTTCAAAGAGAAAACTCATGCCTTCCTCTCTCTTTCGTATCTTCTTCTTCCTTGTTTTCTTTCTTAAACCCTAACCAACGGGGGGGATGCGACCCCTGGAGCCACAAAAGGAACTTGAAGAAAGTCCATACGTTCCCCCTTTAATCTGCATGACTAACGTTGCCCTTTCCATGAGGAACGCTCACCTTGGTCACCCGCAACTCATCTGCGGAGAGATGCGATTTGCAGCCCTAATGCTGCTGTCCCTGGCCATTACGCTCATGGCAAGAAACCTTGGTGGATGTGGCTAGGAGTGACGGAGACATAGGATGGGTTCCGGCGAGCTCTGGACTTGGAGGCGGAGGTAGATGACCCATGAAACGCTGCAGTTCGTGGCAGCGTAGGGTTGTGCTGGATGGAAGACGACCCAGGGGTCAATTAGACCAAGCTACCCCTCCAAGATACAAGAAGAGAGTAGCTGAGCCAGGGGCATAACAATAACTTGGTTATAAACTCAAAGGCAAGCCGTGTTGCATGCATAAGGTGAGGTGGCACTTGATGATTGGTCCAAAGTAAGTGAACTTTACAAAATTCATAGTTAAATTTTCGTAGCTCAGATTAGCATGCATAAAATATGAAAGTTTCTTAGAAAAATGAGGGAAATCCAATAAAAATATAATTGAATCCTGATTCCTCTATGAATTCGAAAAGTAATGGAAGATATCAACTTTAATGTATTAATGTTTAAAGAACCCTATTTTGAGATAAATGATATATTTATAAGGATTTAATGGATGATTAAAGTTGGTATTAACCTGTTAATCATGAAAAGGGACATTAAGAACAAAAAGGATGAATTTTGCACGTAATTAGTTAATTTAGAGTTTCATTTGCATGAATATACTTTAATGGGCCTTGAAACCCTAATGTTGACAAATTTGACTCTTAATGACATTAATTATTCAAATTTGTGAATAAAGTTAAGGGATGACAATTTTAAGCTATTTCGAGCATTAAAGTTCCTAATTGTGGTTAAATACCCTAAATATAATAATTAGGGTTTTCTAATGAATAAAAGATAGAATTAATGGTAAATCAAGTTCATATGTGAATTAGACTATAATGAACTTTGAATTGATGATAAATTAGCATAATGATCTTGTCATGGATTAAAAGGATAAAAAAATAGTTTAATGTAAAAGAGGATTAATGGACTTATTTAATGGTTAAATATGCCTTTAATCCAAATCTGAGGATTAGATGTTGAAGTAATTATGGTTGGTGATCAATTGAGTTAAATTCGGGTTTGAAATAGTAAAAGATGAAGGAAAACCCTAACTACAATGGAAACCCTAAAAGTGGACTAGAAACCCTAAGAAGCGAGCTAGATTTCATAGATCTTAATGACATGAGTAATAAAAGGAAATTGTATAATTGTTTCAGGATCTTATTGAATGCTTGCTTGCCTATTGGTTGATTGGATTATTTCTATCTCACATCAACTTGACAGGTATGTGGTTACGCTTATGAATATCTCAAGTTAAGTTTTCTGAGGTTTACCAAAGTTTTCATCGATGTCATGAATTAATTTTTGGATGATTTTAATTCATGCAAACTATAATGTGGATATGACTATCACATAAGATATGTGCCTACTAGCTCAGATCCTATGGGGTAGGTCCATCAGGTCATTGGATGACTTAGTACATGGCTACCAATGGGGTAGGACCATCAAGTCACCTTGAGTTAGATATTGGGCTACCATTGGGTAGTGCCATGCGACTCTATTACCCTATGTATTGGCTACATGTAAGGTAGGACCATGGGGGTAAGAATCTACCTAAAGAGATGTAGCATGCAAGTCCACTGCAGGGACAACACATAATTGGGGGATAGGTAAGGATTGAGTAGTATGGCTTAAAATGTAATCTTGGTTGTTAAATGATTAATTGAATGATTACATTGTTAACATAGTTGTACATTATTTGTTTCTCCCACATACCAGCTTCTTACTGATCGACGTTTTGTTTGTCGCCGTTTTAGGTACAACGAAAAGAACAAACAGTAAAGTGGCATATGTGGAATTAAATGAGAATGAACACGTACAGGAGGATTAGTTATATCAGTATCTTCATGGTTAGAAGTTTAGAAATCCCAGTTTTAAAAAGGTAAGAAAAGTTTTTATTTTTACCATATTTCAGTATAGTTGGTAGAATTTAATAATTGTTAATGATTATTTATTGAACATTTGATCCGAGTTATTGGATAACGGCTCTAATCTCTTGGTCTCCCTTAAGTGGGGGTTATTGGGAGACGGGGTCGTTACAATTGGTATCAGAGTGAAGGTTCCTCACTTAATCTTTAATAATTATTAAATTTTACAAATTCCGTAGAACCCAAGGGAGTTATTAGAGGATTATCTGAAAGACAGAGGTAGAGGTGTCTAGAAAAGGATCATGACCGGGGGCTAGAAATATTTTCCTCCGCACCGCTAGTCGAAATACAAGGACTCCTAGATCTGTGTGACTGCCTGGCCAAAGTCTTAGGGTATGAATCGAAATAAGACACCTTTAGGACTCTCTCATCTTGTTCATCCCTTCTCAACTCAAATTCTGTTAAGGATCTTAAGGATTAGGTTTTCAATCTTCTCCTCACCATCTTGAGCTATGGGTAAGGTAGATAAGGATTAAGGAATCCTCCACCAAATTAATAAAAAGCATGTAAATAAGATGTCATGGACATAAGCTTAATAGAGTAAGTGTAAAGGAATAGATACATGCTTAGGTTGTACGACACGAGTTGTCTTTTCCCTCAGGAGAGACTTGAGGCTAGACCTACTTGTCAGGAGGATGAGTAGAGAAAGTTAGTCTTGGAGGTAGAGATCACCATTAAAAGTAGACCTAGCACATCCTTTGAGGATGATGGTAACCATAACCCTAAGTGAAGGTTAGAGGGAGAGATGACATGATGAATTAGTTGTCTTGGTAGACCAGATGTTTGGATAGACATGCCTTGGATGTCATATGAGCCGTGAGAGGTTATATGGGCTAGTATCTTTGGCAACCCAACCCTGGAGAGGGTCGTGCATGTTAGAACAAAGGATAGCTCCTTCACGGATAAAGTTAGAGAAGAACCCATAGAACCCTATGTTCTTGTGCAAGTAGGGTATAGCTTGCATCCTGAGTACGTCAATGGTACAACCATAGGTTGAAACCCTGGCCAAGACAGCTTATGAGATAAGAGCTATGGATAACCTAGAGCAAACATAAGCTAAACATAGGCTCCACTTAGGTAGGGGCATGCTTATGAGCTTTATCCTTCATGAAGAAAGGACCTCTCATAAAGAGATTGGTTTAGCTCTAGAGAGAGCACAGGACCCCCAGGCAAGAAGGTTGGAAGCCTGAAACCCCAATATATGAGGAACAATGGGGGAGTCGAGGATGATGTGACCTAAGTGGATGATAGTTGTGACGTCTGTTGCCAAACATCGATTAAGATTAATGTGGAAGCGATCGTTAGTAGAGGAATTACTGAAAATCATTAAAAATTAAAACTTTTTACAATAAGATCCACAACTATAAAACTCTTTCATACAGAACCAAAGTAAGTTATTTACATTCTAAAACATCAGTACATCTCTGTATTATCTCATCTCGATAGTCATAAACATTGTCTGCCCTATTAAACTATACATGAGCAGTATACAAAAATCTCGAGGAATCAAGCCAAAAATCTCAGATCTATATCAAACCATCTAATGACTCCTAGGACCCGAGAGTACATAGACAAGACATAGGATGTTCTATATACAGAACCTAATAGATAGTATCTCCACCTGAAGATCACTACTGTCCTTGTTGTTGCTGCTGATGTGGCTGTTGTTGTTGCTGCTCACCCACTGAAGGGTTTCTTCTTCCTCGGCGTCTACCTAAAAAGTTGAATCCCACGGGGGTGAGACAATTGATAATTGTCCCAGCGAGAGATATAACTCTCCGCCAGAAACATTGTTATTGTAGATAATAGAATAACATAGAGCAATAGAATCATAATGTTCAGCAGTAGGTAAATCATTGATTGACTATGCAGAGTAGTATTCTCTATACAGTTCATTTCAGTTATAACTTGATTAAGCAACAAGTCATTTATTCAATAAGGAATATGAATAACATGTATATTATTTATCCAACTAGGACATAATAGACAATGTATCATCAAACATTGATTCTCGTAATTCAACCCTAAGCAAATATGCTACACGGCTGATTACATTTTACAAACATACTTATGCCCTGAGGAGATGAGGTATACTGCTCATACTCCAACCGACCATTGCAAAATCAAAATCGGTACCATACATAGGTCAATAGAAGAGCCAGATTCCCATGAACTCATCCTGCTCAGTCAGTGTGAAGAACAACTTGCATGACATCTCGTGTCTCTGCTAAATAGCTTTCCTGGGTAAACTGGCAACTTCGCTATTAGAGTTACAGTGGTATGTTGTACTCTCTTCGCAATCGAGGGATTTCATGTTTATCTCGCATCGATTCGGCATTAACATCATCATCGGGAGATTAGTGATACATCTTCCCAACATATACATATAATGAAGGATTGAGAGATTTAATATTTTTCTCACATCAATTCCTCCATTAGGGCGTAATGATATTTGCGCCCATAACTCCCACATACTCAAAAGTATGTTCTTCAGGAGTTCCCTTAGGAAAACATGTTTCACCATCACCTAACTACTGACGATGATGGATCTATGGTCAGGGCTCTACATGATATCATTTCACTTGATTATTTAAGTACATTACAACATTCTTTTAGCATCAGGCATGTTATCAAACATAAACCTTTATAACAATTATTATAAAGAATGAGTACTATTTCTATTAAGTTCATTTCATAGCTTTAATAGCATTGGGAACTCAATCCCTTATCATCTCATCATCATGATTCAAGAATACGGGTGTTCAAACCGATAGATCATCAATATACTTGTTACCACTTTAACAGGTATCATAGTACCATCAAGTCATTTGACAGTGTAAACATGATATTTGCAATGCAGGTATTTCACATGGCTCTTTAAAGCCTATCAATCTGTTGTGTTACCTTTCACTAGGCAACATAACATATCCTTGTTTACAAGGCTCATAAAGCACTTTCAATAAACAAAGCATCATAGCTCATACCTGGCTATGTTCATTATCTCATAAAACCTGCATGATTAATACAGATGATAACAGATACATCAATTTCATATCAGCACAATGTAAAACAACTATATCATCTTTAATCTAGGAATACGCCACTATGCCCTTACCAGGGTTAGGGTTTCCCTTTTCAATTCAATTTAGGGTTAATCATCCCCTTTAACTTAATTAGGATTAATAACTCATCATGTCATTATTCAACCATAGAGCTTCATGCTACAAAGTATAACCCAGAGTTAGGGTTTAAGTTCAATGAACTATAATTAGGATTTACAATTCACATTACTGTTGGGTTTTAGGGGGGGGGCAGAGCGGGCAGTGGAAACAAAAATTTTCTCCTCCCTTTAACCCAAACCGAGGAAACGCGTCAACGTCTATACAATAGGAAGGATGGTTTGAGGAATCATACCTTGTCCTAAGGCTTGCTTGGCGACAATACCTCGTAGCTAGTGCGGTCTTCGCCTCCGGTCTTGGACGGTGTCTGTGCAGCTCCTGGTCACACCGGGACTCATGACTCCTCCTCTCACTGGGACTGTCGGGTTGACAGTTATCCTCCTGAGCGGCAGAAACCTCCCGCCTCTGTAGTAGTCCACACGGACCACCTGGAACTCCACTCTCCTTGTCACACAAGGAAGTGGAAGGAGCCAAACCCTTCTGCATTTGTACTAGTCGCCCACACACTCTCCTTCTTCCAATCACAACTGCAGTTGTCCTTCCCTTGATGCACCTGCCTTTTGTGGGAAGCACTTGCTCGGGCTCTCTCTTGGTTACCAAAACCAGAGAGAACGACAACTTGCAGAGCAACTGGTTGCACTGAGTTATTCTCTGAGAAGCCCCCAATACCCCTATATATATAGGAGGGTCATGGGACAGGGTTCTCTATCCCGGGCAATGTGGGACTAAAAGCAGGAGTAGAAGGGTTTGAGGATTTTCCACATAAAGCAACCTATTCGCAACATGAAACGATCAGTTCACTGCTGAACCGATCGGTTCGGCCCTTGAGCCGATCGACTGGGACTGAGCCGACCGGTTGGGGCACTCCAACCGATCGGTTGGTGCCCTGAACTGATCGGTTCATGGTTCCAGTCCGGCTCAAAATACTTTCCTTGTTTATTTCCCAATTGGTATCGAATACCAATATTATTCCCAATCGAATTGGGCAATTTGAAACCAAAGGAAAATTCTTGCCGACATGATTTTCCCAACTGGTCGGTTGCGCCAGTTGAGCCGATCAGTTCAACCCTTGAACCGGTCGGTTCAACCTGGGCATGAGCCGATCGGTTGGACACTCCAACCGACCGGTTCAGCTACCCCAGCCGACCGGTTCAGCTACCCTAGCCGACCGGTTGGGAGCACAGGTTGGGCAAAATCAGTCAATTGCGATTTCAATCAATCCGATACTCTAATCAATGCGTCCAACACCTTGAACCATATGATATTGAGCTATCTACTGATTGAGTGTTTAATTGAACTACTAAACTCCTTTAGTAATCAATCTAAACATTGCTTTGTGGACAAAACTCCTCTTCCAGGTTAAATCCTATGTGTGTGACCCTGCAAGTCCTTTTTCACGTTGGTAGTGAAAGTCCATAACACTTATGGCTTCACAAGCAATGAGCGGTGCCTAGTCACACATCATTGCTACCCAAGTGAAATAGAAAGTTGGAGAACAACTTTCAACCCTACAATCCGTGAATGGTGTTATAGTGAATGTATAATTCCTTTGTCACTGATATCCTGAATGAACTCAAGGCATGGACCAGTCATCCTGTCAACGTTCATTCACTTTCTTGATCTCAGAGTAGATTGGAAGAGATATGTTATGACATCAGTATCACATACTGACTCAAACATGCGTGCACGCCTTTCTCAATCCTACTCATCAAGTGGCCATGGATATCATGCTCCCTTAGGAGGGACAAATCCCATATCTATCACTCACCCCTCAAAAGCCCCATGTGTCAAAGCCACCCAATCATCACCTTTATAACAACCCATGTTTCAGGACTGCGTTTGATGATGTCAAAGTGTACCCAATGACATGTGTTGAGTGTAGTGATTTCAGGTCAAAGAATCACATTCACCACCATCACTGTGAGTACTGATTGTGACTACCATATCATGGTTCCATGTGTCAAACTCACGGTGGGTCTATCTGG
This sequence comes from Alisma plantago-aquatica, assembly GCA_963693085.1. NCBI lineage: Eukaryota > Viridiplantae > Streptophyta > Magnoliopsida > Alismatales > Alismataceae > Alisma > Alisma plantago-aquatica. The sequence continues at coordinate 1,183,348,845 of OY856410.1, forward strand.
TACACTTGTTCTCTAACAAGTACATATGTGTTTGGTTTGATATCTCTATATCATGACTAATGAGATTCTATCATCAACCAACACCACAATCTAGTCTTGTGTGTCATTGCTATCTATCTACCTTCCACAATGACATCCGACTAGGGACATAACAAGAATGTACAAACTCTTAGCATCCGTATGATCTCATCGTTCCGGTCCTTAACCTGAAGGCATACGTCATTGAGTATTGTCATTCTCTAAACATTCAATCTGTTCTATCACTATCTCAAATGACTGAACCAGAAAGAATTGGAAGCTTGCCTTTGATGTTTATCAAATCAATCTTAATGTATCCCATCAATCATCTCATGATTGGCTCTCAGGGCATACATACCAACAATTACATCACCCTAGATTAGGGTTTACTATTCACATTACATCACCCTAGATTAGGGTTTATCATTAACATCCCATAGTTAGGGTTTACTACCAACAACCCATAATTAGGGTTTAATATTCATCCCAAATAAGAATGATCATCAAAGTACCATGAATTAGGGTTTCTCATGTCATTACCATGAATCAATATCATGTCATCATCATAAATTAGAATTTCACCTATCAATGCCCTTAATTAGGGTTATGATTCATTAACCTTCATAATTAGGGTTTCATGATCTCACTATCATGGATCATACCCTAATTAGACATCCATTCATAATGAGAGTCCATTACTTGATTAACATTCATGTAGAAAGTCTTCTCTCTCATCTTCTATAAGATGATGCTTACATCAGCCTTGATTAAGCTAAGTCAACTCAACATGAAAGAGAATTGACATTTGGGTTATGTCATAATCATCAAGGCTTAATCATTCAAGGATAGTAATCACCTTATCTCATTAAGATACAATTTCTATAATCATCTTTGATTACATCATGTATTAATCCATTAACCAATTTGTCCTTTAACCTCTTTAAGTACCCATGTAGTTTTAGTTAGTTATCCACGAAACGGTCTTGGTCACATAGACCCCAAACGGTCTTGACCAAAACAGACCTCAAACGGTCTTGCACTAAAAAAAAACCTCCAAACGGTCTAAGACCATTTAGACCTCCAAACGGTCTTGCACAAACCACTGAAACCATTTGGTAAAGTAACCTTTGAAATCGTTTAGTAAAGTAGGTAGTGTAGACCGTTTGCCAAAGTTGACTTTTGAGACCGTTTGCTAAAGTACCTTTTTGAAACCGCATGACCTTATTGGACTCAAACGGTCTTGAGACCGTTTGGTCCAAACCCCCTCAAAACGCATGGACCAAGTATGGTCTCAACCAATCAAAATGAAATAGGGTTTCCAATGTTGATTCCTACATTGATTATAATCATGTTATTACTCATCAATTGGACCTATCACCATACTTCAATTGAGTTAATTAGGTCAACCTTCTACTGATTTGACCCTCAATTGGACCTCAATTGGTCATCACTTAGGGTTTGAATCGATTGGATTAGGGTTTGGAATCGATGACCCTTCAACATTAATCAATGTTAACCTAGTTACTTTGAAACTATAGGACCATCATCCAAATTGGACATAACCTGACCCCAAATGGTCTAGAGGTCGTTTGGATAACCTACAAATGGTCTTGAGACCATTTGCCCATGTCAACATCAAAATCCAAATCAACCAATTAAGGTTTGGATCATTGGATAGATCACCAAATCAGCATTTTATTTCACTTCAACTTAGTACCTTTAGATCTTCAAACACCTAACCATAGTCAACCCTAGACCTCCAAACGGTCTTGGGTGACCCCCAAATGGTCTTGGGATCATTTGGGTGATTCCCCAAACGGTCTTGAGACCGTTTTCCTATCACATCATCATTAACCATGTCATTCATTTAGGGTTTGGATCCTAGGATTAGTCACCAAATCAGTAATAAAAAATACTTCAATCTAAAATCTATGAATCTTCAATTGGTCAACCATACCTAACCCTAGACCTCCAAACGGTCTTGGGTGGTCACCAAATGGTCTTGAAACCATTTAAGTGATTCCCCAAACGGTCTTGAGACCATTTGGGTCAATCAACCCAAGTTCCAAACTTGACCACTTATGAAATCAACACTCAACCCGATTAGGGTTTTGGTGATTGATTGATCTTCAACTAGTGAACCAATTGGAGTTAATCAACAATTATTAGTGGATCATTAACCTAGATCATTTTCAATAGATCTCCAAATGGTCAAAACTGGTTAACACCACCAAACGGTTTGAAACTGTTTCCCTCCATGCGGTTTGATGAAACTGTTTCATTCCAAACGGTTTAAAACCGTTTACTCCCAAACGGTTTGGGAAACCGTTTGAGCAACAAACATAAGACCATTTAGTAAAGTAGTTATTTGGATAACCAGCTAAGGTGATTTCATCATCTTCTTCCTCCGTGTATTCAAGAATAGTTGTTGTTCTTCACACTGGTTTTAGCAAGAAGTCAAAAGGGTATCAAAAGAAGAAAAGTAGCCAACGATTATTAAAGGAATGGATGCATTAGCAATGATTAAGGGTTTGAGTTATGAAACCCGCCTCTTAAACTGATCCCAAGCTCCAAGATCCATGGCTTTTATGGTGTATGGAGTTCCAGGAGCTATCCAAGGTTCGTCCTTCAACTTTTGGATGAACAACTTGGCCAGGATTGGAAATCGAGTGAAGAAAACCATTAATTAAGCATTGCTTATGGGTTTCCACCATGAATCCGAGGTAGAAGATGATCAAAACATACCAACAGGTTATGGTCGTCTTTCTCCTACTCCTGATTTCTTCCTTGGTCGGCCAAAGCAAAGATGGAAAGAGGAAACTAAGGAAACAATCCTTATGTGTATTGGAAAAAGGACATGTATAAGGGATTTTCAAGGAAAGAGAAAAAAGAGGATTATTTTCTTTTAATTCCAAAATAATTTCCATCAAATCCCCCTCCATTTCTTGGCCACGAATCCATCTTCATTTCCTTGTAAAACCTCTCCATTATCCAAGAATTAATGGAAAAGGAATTAAGCACCTTAAAGAGTTTTATATTAATATCCATCCTTTTAGTGGATATTACTTTTTATTATTATAATGTGAGTGGGCTTCCACTCAACCAAGATATTTTTGTGCTCAAACAAGACACAAGCTCGTCCAACACTATTGCAAACACATCCTTCAACTTTTGGTTATAGGGATCCTCAATTAATTTATTTCTTTTTTCATTAAATTAAATTAAAGTTCCATTCATGCTTAAATCTTGATTATTTTAATATCAAGATTCTCTCTCCTCCAAGATAATTCAAATGAGGCGCCCCTCTCATTTTATTTTCTCTACTTGATGCCAAGAAACATGAGAGACCCTCTAGAGGTGGTATTTTGCATATTGAACCCTAGGTTTTGGGTAAATTGCATATTACACCAAAACTAGGTTTTAATGCACAAGGATTGCTCTACAAGCTTTATCTTGATGCCCAAGCTTGTGGAAACCATACCACTACATCATATTCATTCTTATGATGTCTAAACATCAGAGGAACATCTTATCATGTGCAATTTGCAATTTAACCCCTCAACTTGGGTAATTTGCACTTTAGTCCAATTTTAACAAAATAATGTTTCAACATTATTAAAAAAGGACTGAAATTTAAATATAAGTTCCTCAAAAGCCTTAATTACTTTTCAAAACATAATAGCAAGCATTTAATCAACTTTATTAAGCAAAACACCTAGGGTTAGTACATAACCCATGTCAGGGATGTTACAAATTATCCACCCCTTATAAGGATTTCGTCCCCGAAATCATAAACAAAACATTAAGAGAAAAGAGTAGGGTATTTGCTCCTCATCTTTTCCTCTAGTTCCCATGTAGCTTCTTCAACTCCATGGTGATTCCAGAGGACTTTTACAAGACTAATGTCTTTCTTCTTTAGCTTCTTGATTCTTCTATCAAGAATCAACATAGGTCCTTCAACATAGGATATATCATCGTTCAATTCTACCTTCATAGGCTGCAGAATTGATTCTGTGTCAGGATGACATTTCCTTAGCTTGGAAATTTGGAACACTAGGAGCAACTTTTGTAGCTCAGGTGGTAACTCCAGCTTATAAGCTACCTTTCCAATCCGTTCAATGATTGGATAAGGCCCCATAAATCTAGGAGCTAACTTTCCTTTTCTCCCAAACCTAAGAACTCCCTTCCAAGGTGAGACCTTGAGGTACACTCTGTCTCCAACCTGGAATTATAAAGGTCTATGACGCTTATCAGTATAAGATTATTGTCTATCATGTGCAGTCTTTAACTGTTGCTGTATTATTTTAATCTTCTCGGTGGTCTGCTGCACAAGATCAGGACCTAAAAGTTGATATTCACCAGTTTCATACCAACATAGGGGAGATCTACAACGTCTACAATACAAGGCTTCATAAGGTGCCATGTTAATACTGTGTTGATAGCTATTGTTGTAGGAAAACTCTATCAAGCTTAGATGTAGATCCCAGCTTCCTGTAAACTGGAGGACACATGCCCTAAGCAAGTCCTCCAAGGTATGTATAGTCCTTTCAGATTGTCCATCTGTCTGAGGATGAAAGGTTGTACTAAACCTTAACTGTGTGCCTAAAGCTTTATGAAGTCGCTCCCAAAAATGACTTGTAAACTGGGGACCTATATCAGAAACAATGGTAACTGGGACCCCATGCATCCGCACTATCTCATCTACATATAATTGTGCCAGCTTCTCAGCATAATAGGTTATTTTGATAGGTAAGAAATGTGATGTCTTTGTCAACCAGTCAATTACTACCCAGATGGAATCATGACCTTTGACTGTTCTGGGTAAACCAACCACAAAATCCATGGTTACATGAACCCACTTCCACTTTGGTATGGGAAAAGGTTGCATTGTTCCTGTGGGCTTCTAGTGTTCGGCTTTAACTTGTTGATACATTGGACACCGCATAACAAACTTAGCAACATCTTTCTTCAAACTAGGCCACCAATACATATCTTTCAAGTTATGATACATCTTGGTGCTTCCTGGATGCATAGCATACATTGAAGAATAAGCTTCTTCCAGGACTAACTTCCTTAAGTTATCAACATCAGGTACTATCATTCTACCATGATAACAGGCTACCTGATCATCTGAATCATGGAAACCATCTCGTTTCTCACTACCATACTCTGACCTAATCTGCTGAACTACAACATCAGCTTGTTGTGCCTCCTTAATCTGCTATCTCAGAGTAGGTTTTATGTGCATCTCAGCTAACAACCCAGATAACAATGATACTTTTAACTGTACATTGTCTTGCCTTAAAGAGATAAGCATATCCCTCCTAGAGCACACCAAAGAATTCAACTGTGCACTATCTAGGGCTGGTGTTGTTGATTTCCTACTTAAAGCGTCAGCAACCACGTTGGCCTTCCCTGGATGATAATCAATTATAGAATCATAGTCCTTGATTAACTCCATCCAGTGGCGTTGCCTCATGTTAAGCTCATGCTGAGAGAAGATGTATTTTAGGTTCTTATGGTCTGTGAATATTTGGAATGTTTCTCCATAGAGATAATGTCTCCAGATCTTCCAGGCATGGACTACAGCAGCTTGTTCTAGATCGTGTGTCAGATAATTCTCTTCATGTTTCTTAAGCTGTCGAGAAGCAAAAGAAATCACTTGCTTATCCAACATTAACACACATCCTATTCCACTCTTAGAGGCATCACATAAAAATATATACCCTTTCCCTTGTTCAGGTAACACTAGCACTGGTGCACTTGTCAACCTTTCTTTCAACAACTGGAATGATTGCTGACACTTGTCATTCCAGGCAAAAGGAACATCCTTCCTGGTCAACTTAGTTAGGGGTAAGGCTATAGAACTGAAGTTCTTAATGAACCTCCTATAATATCCTGCCAACCCTAAAAACTGTGGATCTCTATCGATGTCTTCGGCTGCTCCCATTGCAGGACAAATTCTACTTTTTTAGGGTCAACACGTATACCCGAAGTAGATATTACGTGTCCAAGAAAAGAAACTTTTAGTAACCAGAACTCACACTTGCTAAACTTAGCATATAACTTATGCTCTCTTAGCAAAGTTAGAGCCTGATGAAGATGCTGCTCATGCTGTTGAGCATCTCTACTGTTGATCAGGATGTCATCTATGAAGACAACAACACATTGATCAATAAAAGGTCAAAGGATTCTATTCATGAGTTCCATAAATGTAGCCGGTGCATTGGTTAGTCCAAACGACATAACTGTGAACTCATAGTGACCATACCTTGTCCTAAAGGTAGACTTTGGTATGTCACCCCCCTTAATACACAGCTGATGATATCCCAACCTCAAATCTATCTTTGAGAAGACAGTTGCACTACGCAACTGGTCAAAGAGATCATCAATCCTAGGAAAAGGATACTTATTATTTATAGTTACTTTATTTAATTGTCTGTAATCAATGCACAACCGCATCGACCCATCCTTCTTTTTAACAAAGAGGACCAGAGCACCCCAGGGTGAAGTGCTTAGTCGGATGAAACCCTTCTCAAGAAACTCTTGCAGTTGTTTCTTGAGCTCTGCCATCTCAACATGCGCCATCCTATATGGTGTTTGTGCTATTGGTTGCGTGCCCTGGATTAGATTAATCTCAAAATCAATCTCTCGGGGCAGAGGTACACCTGGAAGTTCTTCAGGAAATACATCTTCAAATTCCCTGACTATAGGAACTTCAACAGGATTAGAACTCCCCATGGTAGTATCTACCACATGGGCCAAGAATGCATAACATCCTTGCCTCATCAGCTTCTCAGCTACCATAGCTGACACAAGGCAGGTTGGAAGAATCTTTCTATCTCCTTGAAAGATCCATGTGTCACTATCATTTGTGAACACAGCCTGCTTGGACTCACAATCTTAGACAACCCTATACCTTTCTAAGGTATCCATCCCAAGGATTATATCAAACTCGTGCATCTCAAGTGGTATAAGATCCACTTGAATGCGATGTTCAGAGAAGAAAAGAATGCAGGGAGAACACACCTCCCGCAACACAACAGATCCCATCAAAGGAGTTTCTGACAACAGACTATCTTCTCTATGGCTGGTAGTCATGTTGTAGTCAAGAATCGCTCTTCGAGTGATAAAGGAATGCATAGCACCTGGATCAATTAAAACAGATACGATGGAGGATGTAGACATATCAGAATAAAATAGTTTCATCTGACATGTCACAACCCGAGGGTTGATCACTACATCAGCTGGATTCATCGCAAAGAATCTCACCGTTGCTTGTGGTTGATTCGGTGCTCGATGACTGGGTGCTGATGATCCATCTTGGGACGCTTGTCCACGTCCTCTAGCGCCTGAAACTGTCGCCTTTGGGAACCTTGTTGACTCTGCCTCTGGGGTTGAGTCACACTTGCCTCTCGGACTCTGCAATCCTTCATCAGATGCCCCATCATTCCACATATGAAACAACTTCTGATCCCTGGCTATGGTCTGGATGGTCCTGTAGCCGACACTGATGCTGAGCTACGAGCTCGTTCTGGTGGTAAACTTCGTCCTCTATCCCTATTTGACGTCCACTGCATCTGGGTACTGAACCTAGGTGGTGGTGTAGGCATGGAAAACCTTAGTTTCTTAAAACCTTTGGATGAGGATCCTTGGAACTGGGGTTACACCTTCTTATTCTTGGTGTGTCGTTTCTCAGTCACAGACCTTTCCTGTAACATCCCTGACCTGGGTTATGAATTAACCCTAGATGTTTTTTTTAATAAGGTTGAGTAGATTCTTAATCTTATCTTGGGAAAAGTAATTAGGGCTCATGAGAAACTTATGTTTCAATTTTGGTCCTGTTTGAACAATGTTGAAGCAATGTTTGCTTATTTTGGACTAAAGTGCAAATTACCCAAGTTCAGGGGTCAAATTGCAAATTGCAAATGATAAGATGTTCCCCTGAAGTTGATACATCATAAGAATGAATATGATGTAGTGGTAAGGCTTCTACAAGCCTAGACACCAAGATAGAGCTTGTTGGACAATGTTGTGCATTAAAATCTAGTTTTGGTGTAAAGTGCAATTTACCCAAAACCTAGGGTTCAATATGCAAATTACCACTTCAATAAGGTCCCTAATGTTTCTTGGCATCATGTAGATCAAAGAAAATGAGACGGGTGCCTCATTTGAATTAAGTTGGAGGAGAGAGAATCTTGATATTAAAATAATCAAGATTTAATCATACGTGAAACCTTAATTCAATTTAGGGCAAAAATGAATGTATTAATTAAAGGGCCTTCAACCAAAATGTTATTGGTTTATTTTGAATAAGGATGGACGTTCTTTTGCCAAGATAAGGAACGAAAATATCCTAAGGAGGTGAAATTCCACTCACCTTATTATAAAGAAAAGTAATTTCCACTCACATATGGAATATTAATATAATAAGCATTAAGGTGCTTAATTTGCTTTTCTTTAAATTGAGGATAATGAAGGAGAATTAAAGGAAAAGGAAGGTGCCTCGTCCTTAAGGGATTTGAGGGGGAAGAGGCGGCCATATTTTTGGAATTTAATGCATTTTAATAATGCATTTTCTCTCTCATCAATTCCTTATAAAAGTGCCTTTTCCAAATCAATTGAAAGGCTTTTTCGGCCCTTTATTCTTCCTTTTCTTTGGGTAAGCTCAAGGGGACTTAGTAGCAACAGGAGGACGAGCCCCAACCTGTTGGTAAGCCCTTGACCTTCGTTCTCCTTGATTTCATGGTGGAAATTGAAAATAAATTATGGATTCCTTCTTATTTCGATCTCCTCTTCAACCCTAGCCAACTTTTGCAATCAAAAGCTTGAGGACGAGCCTGGGAGGAGTTGCTAGAGCTTCATCCACCATTAATGGCGTGATCTTGAAGCTTTGGAGCTCAATTAGAGGCGGGTTTTATAACTTAAACCCTTAAACATTGCTATTGCATCAATTCTCTATGCTTTGTTGATTGATTTCTTCAATTTGATACATACTTGATTCTTTTCTGCAATTTCCATCAAGAACGGTTGCTGTTATTGGGTGCAAAAAGGAAGGTGATGATTACATCATCATAAGAAAGCACCTCACCAAATATCTTGGGAGCAAACAGTTTCCAAAGGTGGGAAACAAACGGTTTCATCAAAACCGTTTGGTGACCAAATGGTTTGCAAACCGTTTGGAGGAAAACGGCTTCAATACCGTTTGGTTGAGTTGACTAAGCATTGATGGTTTGGGAATATTATTCCTAATTATGTAGGCTAATGATCCTCCAACTTTTAGGGGTTAACTCCAAAGGAATCGTGAGTTGAAGGCCAATCAATTAGACAAATCGAATTGAATTAAATGCTGATTTTCAACCTGATCAACTTGACCTGTTTGGGAAAACGGTTTCAAGACCGTTTTAGTGCGTTTACAAAGCATTGACCATTTGATATTATTGATCCTAATAATTTTGTATAATGACTCACCAAGTTTTATGGGTTAACTCCCAAGGAATCGTGAGTTGAAGGATAATCAATTAGGTAAACCTAATTGGATTAAGTGCTGATTTTCAACCTGAGTAACTTGACCTGTTTAGGAAAACGGTTTCAAGACCGTTTGATATGGTTGACCAAGCATTGACCGTTTGGTATTCCTGTTAATAATGATGTTGGTTAATGACCCTCCAAAGTTGAGAGATTAACTCCCAAGGAATCGTGAGTTGAAGCCTAATCAATTAGGGAAACCTAATTGGATTAAGGGCTGATTTTCAATCTGATTTAATTGACCTTATTGGGAAAATGGTCTCAAGACCGCTTGAGTGCGTTGAACAAGGGTTTACCGTTTGGTATTACTGTTCCTAATGATGTGTTATAATGATTCACCAAATTTGAGGGATGAATTCCCAAGGAATCGTGAGTTTAAGGCTATTCAATTAGGCAAACCCTAATTGAAAACAGTGCTGAAATTCCAATGAGTTAAGTTGAGATTTTGGGTTGATTAGCCCAAACGGTTTCAAGACCTCAAGACCGTTTGGGCAAACGGTCTCAAAACTGTTTATGATGTGGACATGGGCAAACGGTCTCAAAACTGTTTGGAGGTCATCCAAACGACCTCAAGACCGTTTGGGGTCAGGTCATACCCAATTTGGATGATGGTTCAATGGTTTCAAAGTAACTAGTCTTACATTGATTAGTGTTGTTGAATCCTCGATTTCAAAACCTAATTCAATTGAATCAAACCCTAATTGATGATCAATTGAGGGTCAATTGAGGGTCAAATCAGTTAAAGGTTGACCTATTAAACTCAATTGAAGTATGAGGGTAGGTCCAACTGATGATTGGTTCCATGAATCCAATGATTGAAGGAATCAACATTGGAAACCCTAATTCAATTGGATACATTATGTAATGGAGGTCCAATGTGATTGAATTTTTGAGAATTAAGGTGATGAATGTTATATTGATCCAATTATGATTAGTAATGGTAATCAATGAAGGTACAAAGGTTGAAACCCTAATAGTACCTAAGTGATTAAGTGCCAATTAAGGGATGAATCCCTAATTGCTTATAGGATCAATGACTTGATACACTATGTTAATCATAGTTGTATGTACTTGATTGAAGAGTTGATATGACCTAATCAAGTTAAGAAGTTGATAGCATGAATTCATACATGAATATGATTCATGTGGTGATTAAGGGTTATGATCCTTAAGCAAAGAGATCATGAAACCCTAAATATGAACATAAACCCTAATTGACAGGGTTATTGAACTCAAACCCTAGTTGAGGGTGCATCCATGTGAGACCCTAGTTGAGGAGGCATCCATATGAAACCCTAATTGAAGGTGTATCCATGTGAAGCCCTAATTGAGGGTGATTCAATGAGAAACCCTAATTGGTAATGAGTAATAAACCCTAATTATGGGCAATGTGATATGAAACCCTATTGAAGCGTGATACTGTATGCAATCCCTATTCTAATGAAGGGAAATCGTATGTGGAACCATAATTCCCTAATAAAAGAATATAATTCATACTTGAATATGATTCAAGAGGTGAACTCCTATAGCACGACCGTGTTAGGTAGCACGACCGTGGTATTTTTCCTTTGCACGACCGTGCAAGGTAGCACGACCGTGGTAGCTTCCCTTGGAATAGCCGTTTTTGGCTGCACGACCGTGGTACTATATGCTTGACTTAGAGTTTGTTTTGAAGAGAACCTATGATGGTCTTTTTGTTAATTCTTGACTTATGGATGAATCCATAGTATTGGCATTAGTTGTATATTCCAAGTGAGTGACTATTGATCACTACTTTACATGATGAATGTGATGAGTCGTTGCATAAAGTATTAGGATGGGTAATACCCTAATACTAGCTAAGTATATGGACTCAAGAAAGTTAATGGTGTTGAGGGAAGTGATACATCAAGATATGATAGATATCATATCCAACACCCCAAATACTGGTATACCTTGTTGTGTTATAAATCCAATATAATTGGATGAATGATACATGAGATGTGTGATGGAAATCCTAATCCTGGTAAAGGATTATGGATAATACCCTTGAAATTATTAATACATTGTTTTTGCATGGTGTTGATAGGTAATTGATGTGCTGCTATCATATGTGCTAACCATGCAGGTATCATGAGATGATGAGCATAGCCAGGTATGAGCTATGATGTGTTATTAATCTGAATTTGATTATTGGGCCTTGTGTGCCATCATATATCTTGTTGTCTGATAAGAGGTAGCAAGAGAGTTAATGGGCATCAAGTATCACACTTATCTTGGTCAGAGGATCTAAAGGTGTTAGTTACTTGATAATGTGGTAACAATGCTCAGGTGATGAGCTAAGGGTTTAATTACCCAGAATCACATGGTTAGTGTATTGAAATTGTGAAAAGATGAGAATTTCCAGTGGTGAATTGAGGGATTAAGATCCCAACACTTTATGAAAAGAGTATGGCTACCGGCCATGACTCCACAATGATAATGCCAGGCTTTAGATATATGATCTAAGCCTGAAGAGAGTTCATGCAGTGGTAATGATCCTGTAGTTTGAATAGATGTTATACATGTTCTTTGATCCTGTAGTTTGAATAGATGTTATACATATTCTTCATATTCCTTTAAGGATAAATGATATGTTGATTCTATTTTAACTGCAATGCTTCTGATATAGAATGATGTTCTAATATGTTAGACATTAAAGTACCTGCTGTCAAATAAATATGATTTCTTTATTCATATTTATCTTCTTAAGTTGCAATAACAATGTTACTGGCGGAGAGTTATATCTCTCGCTGGGGCAATTTTTATAATTGTATCACCCCCGTGGGAACCACATTTTTAGGTGGACGCAGACGAAGAGACAGGAACCCTTCAGTAGGTGAAGGACAGCAGCAACAGCATGGACAACAGAGAAGTCTCAGGTGGAGACATTGACTGTCATATCATGTTCAGTTGTATATAGAGTCCTATGTGTCGTCTCTGTACTCTCAGGTCCTCGGAGTAGTAGTTAGTGATATCGATATTTTGGTTTAGTGCCTCAAGGGTTTTATACTACTTGTGTTCAGTTAAGACAGAGCAGTTAATGTTTGTATTCCTCGAGAAGCAAAAGTACATGAGATGTACATATATGAACCAGGATGTAAGGTTTTACTTTGGTTCTGAATGAAAGGGTTTTCTTGTGAATGGATCTCTTTGCAAAAAGTTTTAATTTTTAGTGATTTTTGCTAATCCGCTGCTTGACGAACGCTTCCACATTAGTTAATTATGTTTTTATGAGTTGTATGTAACAATTTTGTGGTATCAGAGCTCTAGGTTTGCTGAGTCTACAGAGACATAGGACTAAGGTTGTAGAGTTTGTTCTAAGTGTCTTCCAGTTTATCTGATAGTATCTTCTGCTCACATAGGAGAAGAAGAACTTGAAAATGACTGGAGAACATGAGGAACACGTTGCTAAGGGCAATGTTGTTGCACCAGGAGAGGGTGCATGGGATCAGGCAAGAGGAGAACAAGTGCCTGAGAATCCCCATTAAGACCTGATCAGGATAGAGAATCCTAGGATCATGCTCTTATGGGGCAAATCAGGGAACAATGATGCATAAAGAAGACTGGATATTGGTGTTACAACCTAGGTCACCAGTCTTTAATGCATAAGCTTTTGGTTTTGAAAGGATTCTTGAATGACATATTCATGTGGAATAGTGGAAATGTGGGAAAGATTAACTTATGGCAAGAAAGTAGACTCTGCCATGAGTTTAGACAGATAATAAATCTGTGATGACAGTGCCCAGGAAGGGGCAAAAATCTGAGAAGTAGGGAATGGTATCTATAATTTAGAGACATTTGCCTAGTTACTCTGAAAAGCCAAAGTTTTTGGTGTCACCAGTGCAATAAATGCCTAGTGTACCAGGGCAGTAGCCACTAAGTAAAGGCAAAAGTAGTAACATGAGATAATTGGATTCTATGTGTTGAAATAAACCTAATGTTTTAGATGACCTTGAGGGGTAATACTTAGATGAAATATATTCATCCTGATACTTTATTTCATGTTTCTATGAGTTAACTTTTGAAAATAGTTATTCTTGAATTCTTTTGACTAGTCCTATAAGGACACAAGGGAGATGAGAACTTATATTTTACTCAATGTTCCTTAAAGTGTTTTATAATCTCTCTTATTTGTATGTCAAAAGATGAGATTTAGAAATGATGCCTGGAGGAAATATAGGAATGGAAAATCTTGTGTGTATAATGATATGAAAAGCAAGGAATATGATAGCATGCAAGAGCATACTACTTGATCTCAATATTTGTAAACCCTGGCCAGGTACACAACTATTGATGATAAAGTGAGTATGGAAACTCCAAGATTGATATCTTTTTGATTTCCCTGATCAAGCAGTCATTCTGATACAATCTAATGAGTATCATGAAATAAGAAATATGGAACCAACAAAAAGGGAAGAGCTATGTGTCATTCCCAATCAAAAAGGGAAAGCTATGTGTCATCCCCAACAAAAAGAGAAGAGCTATGTGTCATTCCCAATCAAAAAGGAAAAGCTATGTGTCATACCCAACAAAAAGGGAAGAGCTATGTGTCATTCCCAATCAAAAAGGGAAAGCTATGTGTCATCCCCAACAAAAAAGGAAGAGATATGTGTCATTCCCAATCAAAAAGGGAAAGCTATGTGTCATCCCCAACAAAAAGGGAAGAGCTATGTGTCATTCCCAATAAAAAAGGGAAAGCTATGTGTCATCCCCAACAAAAAGGGAAGAGCTATGTGTCATTCCCAATCAAAAAGGGAAAGCTATGTGTCATACCCAACAAAAAGGGAAGAGCTATGTGTCATTCCCAATCAAAAAGGGAAAGCTATGTGTCATCCCCAACAAAAAGGGAAGAGCTATGTGTCATTCTCAATCAAAAGGGGAAAGCTGTGTGCCATCCCCAACAAAAAGGGAAAAGCTATGTGGCATTCCCAACTAATAAGAAGAACTATGTGAACAATCCCAATTACATAGAGTTTGTTAAAGGAATACTGAGTAAATTATCTTTGTTAGATATATATGTTGTTCCTTTTGATAAATATTCTTGGGTGATGATAGAAGTATGTTCTTTTATGCTTCTTCTTTCCAATAATATGGACATCATATGTTAGGGGTTTATGCTCTGCATAAACATTGATGAGGTTGAATTAGTGAAAGGAGCCTTGTGTGGAATCACAGAATTCATGATATCCCCATGATATTAAGATGATATGTGGAAACTTGAGGGCATGATTAATGAATAATCTGTTCCTCCTTTTGTCTGGGATTTTGAGGACGAAATCCTTGTTAGGGGTTTATAATTTGTAACATCCCTGACCTGGGTTATGAATTAACCCTAGATGTTTTGCTTAATAAGGTTGAGTAGATTCTTAATATTATCTTGGGAAAAGTAATTAGGGCTCATGAGAAACTTATGTTTCAATTTTGGTCCTGTTTGAACAATGTTGAAGCAATGTTTGCTTATTTTGTACTAAAGTGCAAATTACCCAAGTTGAGGGGTCAAATTGCAAATTGCACATGATAAGATGTTCCCCTGAAGTTGAGACATCATAAGAATGAATATGATGTAGTGGTAAGGCTTCTACAAGCCTGGACACCAAGATAGTGCTTGTTGGACAATGTTGTGCATTAAAATCCAGAGGGTTCAATATGCAAATTACCACTTCAATAAGGTCCCTAATGTTTCTTGGCATCATGTAGAGCAAATAAAATGAGAGGGGTGCCTCATTTGAATTAAGTTGGAGGAGAGAGAATCTTGATATTAAAATAATCAAGATTTAATCATAAGTGAAACCTTAATTCAATTTAGGGCAAAAATGAATGTATTAATTAAAGGGCCTTCAACCAAAATGTTATTGGTTGATTTTGAATAAGGATGGACGTTATTTTGCCAACATAAGGAACGAAAATATCCTAAGGAGGTGAAATTCCACTCACCTTATTATAAAGAAAAGTAATTTCCACTCACATATGGAATATTAATATAATAAGCATTAAGGTGCTTAATTTGCTTTTCTTTAAATTGAGGATAATGAAGGAGAATTAAAGTAAAAGGAAGGTTACTCGCCCTTAAGGGATTTGAGGGGGAAGAGGCAGCCATATTTTTGGAATTTAATGCATTTTCATTAATGCATTTTCTCTCTCATTAATTTCCTTATAAAAGTGCCTTTTCCAAATCAATTGAAAGGCTTTTTCGGCCCTTTCTTCTTCCTTTGCTTTGGGTAAGCTCAAGGGGACTTAGTAGCAACAGGAGTACGAGCCCCAAGCTGTTGGTAAGCCCTTGACCTTCGTTCTCCTTGATTTCATGGTGGAAATTGAAAATAAATTATGGATTCCTTCTTATTTCGATCTCCTCTTCAACCCTAGCCAACTTTTGCAATCAAAAGCTTGAGGACGAGCCTAGGAGGAGTTTCTAGAGATTCATCCACCATTAATGGCGTGATCTTGGAGCTTTGGAGCTCAATTGGAGGCGGGTTTTATAACTTAAACCCTTAAACATTGCTATTGCATCAATTCTCTATGCTTTGTTGATTGATTTCTTCAATTTGATACATACTTGATTCTTTGATGCAATTTCCATCAAGAACGGTTACTGTTATTGGGTGCACAAAGGAAGGTGATGATGACATCATCATAAGCAAGCACCTCACCAAATATCTTGGGAGCAAATGGTTTCCAAAGGTGGGAACCAAACGGTTTCATCAAAACCGTTTGGTGACCAAACGGTTTGCAAACCGTTTGGAGGCAAACGGTTTGAAGACCATTTGGTTGAGTTGAATAAGCATTTACCGTTTGGGAATCGTGTTCCTAATTATGTAGTCTAATGACCCTCCAAATTTTATGGGTTAACTCCAAAGGAATCGGGAGTTGAAGGCCAATCAATTAGACAAATCGAATTGAATTAAATGCTGATTTTCAACCTGATCAACTTGACCTGTTTGGGCAAACGGTTTCAAGACCATTTGAGTGCGCTGAACAAGCATTGACCGTTTGATATTATTGATCCTAATTATGTTGGATAATTAATCACCAAGTTTGATGGGTTAACTCCCAAGGAATCGTGAGTTGAAGGATAATCAATTAGGTAAACCTAATTGGATGAAGTGCTGATTTTCAACCTGATTAACTTGACCTGTTTAGGAAAACGGTTTCAAGACCATTTGATATGGTTGACCAAGAGTTGAAAGTTTGGTATTACTATTAATAATGATTTTGGTTAATTACCCTCCAAATTTTAGAGATTAACTCCGAAGGAATCGTGAGTTGAAGCCTAATCAATTAGGGAAACCTAATTGGATTAAGTGCTGCATTTCAATCGGATTTAATTGACCTTTTTGGGAAAACGGTCTAAAGACCGTTTGAGTGCGTTGACCAAGGGTTGACCGTTTGGGATTACTGTTCCTAATGATGTGTTCTAATGAATAACCAAATTTGAGGGATTAACTCCCAAGGAATCGTGAGTTGAAGGCTATTCAATTAGGAAAACCCTAATTGAAAACAGTGCTGAAATTCCAATGAGTTAAGTTGAGATTTTGGGTTGATTAGCCCAAACGGTTTCAAGACCGTTTGGGGATCACCCAAACGGTCTCAAGACCGTTTGGGGATCACCCCAGTACCGTTTGGAGGTCTGGGGTCAAGTATTGTTGACCAATTGAAGGTCCAAAGGTACCAAATCATATTGCAACTAAGTGTTGATTTGTTGATCAACTCGATAGATCAATCCTTGATGATTTTTCACTAAATTCCAAAGGTTGTATGAGCCAAACGGTCTCAAGACCGTTTGGAGCTCATCCAAATGGTCTCAAGACCGTTTGGTGGTCACCCAAGACCGTTTGGAGGTCTAGGTTTGAGTATGGTTAGGTGTTTGAAGGTCTAAAGGTACCAAGCTGATATACAATTCAATGCTGATTTGGTGATCAATCCAATGATACAAACTTTGATTGATTGACTTGGATTATGATGTGGACATGGGCAAACGGTCTCAAGACCATTTGGAGGTCATCCAAACGACCTCAAGACCGTTTGGGGTCAGGTCATACCCAATTTGGATGATGCTTCAATGGTTTCAAAGTAACTAGTCTTACATTGATTAGTGTTGTTGAATCATCGATTCCAAATCCTAATTCAATTGAATCAAACCCTAATTGATGATCAATTGAGGGTCAATTGAGGGTCAAATCAGTTGAAGGTTTACCTATTAAACTCAATTGAAGTATGAGGGTAGGTCTAATTGATGATTGGTTCCATGAATCCAATGATTGAAGGAATCAACATTGGAAACCCTAATTCAATTGGATACATTATGTAATGGAGGTCCAATGTGATTGAATTTTTGAGAATTAAGATGATGAATGTTCTATTGATCCAATGATGATTAGTAATGGTAATCAATGAAGGTACAAAGGTTGAAACCCTAATAGTACCTAAGTGATTAAGTGCCAATTAAGGGATGAATCCCTAATTGCTTATAGGATCAATGACTTGATACACTATGTTAATCATAGTTGTATGTACTTGACTGAAGAGTTGATATGACCTAATCAAGTTAAGAAGTTGATAGCATGAATTCATACATGAATATGATTCATGTGGTGGTTAAGGGTTATGATCCTTAAGCAAAGAGATCATGAAACCCTAAATATGAACATAAACCCTAATTGACAGTGTTATTGAACTCAAACCCTAGTTGAGGGTGCATCCATGTGAGACCCTAGTTGAGGAGGCATCCATATGAAACCCTAATTGAAGGTGTATCCATGTGAAGCCCTAATTGAGGGTGATTCTATGAGAAACCCTAATTGGGAATGAGTAATAAACCCTAATAATGGGCAATGTGATATGAAACCCTAATGAAGGGTGATACTATATGCAATCCCTATTCTAATGAAGGGAAATGGTATGTGGAACCATAATTCCCTAATAAAAGAATAGAATTCATACTTGAATATGATTCAAGAGGTGAACTCCTGTAGCACGACCGTGTTAGGTAGCACGGCCGTGGTATTTTTCCTTTGCACGACCGTGCAAGGTAGCACGATCGTGGTAGCTTCCCTTGGCACAGCCATTTTTGGCTGTACAGCCGTGGTACTATATGCTTGACTTAGAGTTTGTTTTGAAGAGAACCTATGATGGTCTTTTTGTTGATTCTTGACTTATGGATGAATCCATAGTATTGGTATTAGTTGTATATTCCAAGTGAGTGACTATTGATCACTACTTTACATGATGAATGTGATGAGCCGGTGCATAAAGTATTAGGATGGGTAATACCCTAATACTAGCTAAGTACATGGACTCAAGAAAGTTAATGGTGTTGAGGGAAGTGATACATCAAGATATGATAGATATCATATCCAACACCCCAAATACTGGTATACCTTGTTGTGTTATAAATCCAATATAATTGGATGAATGATACATGAGATGTGTGATGGGAATCCTAATCCTAGTAAAGGATTATGGATAATACCCTTGAAATTATTAATACATTGTTTTTGCATGGTGTTGATAGATAATTGATGTGCTGCTATCATATGTGCTAACCATGCAGGTATCATGAGATGATGAGCATAGCCAGGTATGAGCTATGATGTGTTATTAATCTGAATTTGATTATTGGGCCTTGTGTTCCATCATATATCTTGTTGTCTGATAAGAGGTAGCAAGAGAGTTAATGGGCATTAAGTATCACACTTATCTTGGTCAGATGATCTAAAGGTGGTTGTTACTTGAGAATGTGGTAACAATGCTCAGGTGATGAGCTAAGGGTTTAATTACCCAGAATCACATGGTTAGTGTATTGAAATTGTGAAAAGATGAGAATTTCCAGTGGTGAATTGAGGGATTAAGATCCCAACACTTTATGAAAAGAGTATGGCTACCGGCCATGACTCCACAATGATAATGCCAGGCTTTAGATATATGATCTAAGCCTGAAGAGAGTTCATGCAGTGGTAATGATCTTGTAGTTTGAATAGATGTTATACATGTTCTTTGATCATGTAGTTTGAATAGATGTTATACATATTCTTCATATTCCTTTAAGGATAAATGATATGTTGATTCTATTTTAACTGCAATGCTTCTGATATAGAATGATGTTCTAATATGTTAGACATTAAAGTACCTGCTGTCAAATAAATATGATTTCTTTATTCATATTTATCTTCTTAAGTTGCAATAACAATGTTACTGGGAGAGAGTTATATCTCTCGCTGGGGCAATTTTTATAATTGTCTCACCCCCGTGGGAACCACATTTTTAGGTGGACGCGGACGAAGAGACAGGACCCCTTCAGTAGGTGAAGGACAGCAGTTGCAGCAGGGATAGCAGAGAAGTCTCAGGTGGAGACATTGACTGTCATGTCATGTTCAGTTGTATATAGAGTCCTATGTGTGGTCTCTGTACTCTCAGGTCCTCGGAGTAGTAGTTAGTGATATTGAGATTTTTGTTTAGTGCCTTGAGGGTTTTATACTACTTGTGTACAGTTAATACAGAGTAGTTAATGTTTGTATTCCTCGAGAAGCAAAAGTACATGAGATGTACATATATGAACCAGGATGTAAGGTTTTACTTTGGTTCTGAGTGAAAGGGTTTTCTTGTGAATGGATCTCTTTACAAAAAGTTTTAATTTTTAGTGATTTTTGCTAATCCGCTTCTTGACGAACGATTCCGCATTAGTTAATTATGTTTTTATGAGTTGTATGCAACATTTCCATCCTTCTGACAGACTCCACAAAAGTAGCAAATCTCTCCCTGTTCTCCAGAGCAGATATAGGGGAGGTCAACTCAGCATTAAATCTCTTCTCAAAACACCGAATGTGCTCTTCGTCTGTAGTTGCCATATGCGGATAGAACCGTAAAAGTTCCATGAACTTAGCCTCGTACTCACTAATGTTCATCGTTCCTTGCCTTAATCTCTCAAACTGAGAGATTTTCTCATCCAAGAACGTCTTAGGAAAGTATCTGTTGACAAATTCCCGTCGAAATACTTCCCATTCGATCTCCACACCTGGCCTTTTTCCCTCCTCTATGGTCCACCAGTGACCAGCACTCCCCTTAAGAAGGTACACTGTGTGTCTAACCTTCTCATCTTCTGGGATGTTCAGGATTCTAAAGGCCTTCTCTAACTCAGTTAGCCACATGTCAGCATCTGCTGGGTCAGCTATCCCAGCATATATGTGGCTCCAACCCTGCGTAGTCATTCAAACGTCTTGTTGATTCCTTGTCCTTTTTGATGGGTAGGTGCCCTAGGTGCAGGTATGGGCATCCTATCAGTCATGTGTGTCATGGCAGTCATGAACTGCCCAAACATGGCTTGAAAGGTTGGGTTCCCCATGTCAGCTGGATTGATCTGGGGTGGTTCAGGAATAGGTTCCTCCCTTCCTTAGTCTCTTGCACCTCGTCCGGGTGCAGCGATACTACTTTCAGCAACATGTTCATCATGAGATCCAGACATCTTTAGTTTTATCTTCTCCTCCTATATGAGCAGAAGACACTATCAGATAGACTGGAAGACACTAGAACAAACTCAACAACCTTAGTCCTATGTCTTTGTACACTCAGCGAACCTAGAGCTCTCATACCACTAAATTGTGACATCTATTGCCAAACATCGATTAAGATTAATGTAGAAGCGATCGTTAGCAGCGGAATTACTAAAAATCACTAAAAATTTAAACTTTTTACAATAAGATCCACAACTGTAAAACTCTTTCATACAGAACCAAAGTAAGTTATTTACATTCTGAAACATCAATACATCTCTATATTATCTCATCTTGAGAGTCATAAACATTGACTGCCCTGTTAAACTGTACAGGAGCAGTATACAAAAATCTTGAGGCATCAAGCCAAAAATATCAGATCTATATCAAACCATCTACTGACTCCTAGGACCCAAGAGTACAAAGATGACACATAGGACTCTCTATATACAGAACCTAACAGACAATATCTCCACCAGAAGATCACTGATGTCCTTGTTGTTGTTGTTGATGTGGCTACAGTTGTTGCTGTCACCCACTGAAGGGTTTCTTCTTCCTCGGCGTCTACCTAAAAAGTTGAATCCCATGGGGTGAGACAATTAATAATTGTCGTAGCGAGAGATATAACTCTCCGCCAGAAACATTGTTATTGCAGATAATAGAATAACACAGAGCAATAGAATCATAATGTTCAGCAACAGGTAAATCATTGATTGACTATGCAGATCAGTATTCTCTATACAGTTCATTTCAGTTATAACTTGATTAAGAAGCAAGCCATTTATTCAATAAGGAATATGAAGAACATGTATATTATTTGTCCAACTAGCACATAATAGACAATGTATCATCAATCATTGATTCTCGTAATTCAACCCTAAGCAAATATGCGACACGGCTGATTACATTTTACAAACATACTTATGCCCTGAGGAGATGAGGTATACCGCTCATACTCCAACTGACCATTTCAAAATCAAAATCGGTACCATACATAGGTCAATAGAAGAGCCGGATTCCCATGACCTAATCCTCCTCAGTCAGTGTGAGGAACAACTTGCAGGACATCTCGTGTCTCTACTAAATAGCTTTCCAGGGTAAACTGGCAACTTCACTATTATAGTTATAGTGGCATGTTGTACTCTCTTCGCAATTGAGGGATTTCATGTTTATCTCGCATCAATTCAGCATTAACATCATCATCGGGATATTAGTGATACATCTTCCCAGCATATACATATAATGATGGATTGAGAGATTTAATGTTTTTCTCACATCAATTCCTCCATTAGGGTGTAAGGATATTCGTTCCCATAACCCCCACATACTCAAAAGTATGTTCACCAGGAGTTCCCTTAGGAAAACCTGTTTCACCATCACCTAACTACTGACGATGATGGATCTATGGTCAGGGCTCTACATGATATCATTTCACTAGATTATTTAAGTACATTACAACGTTCTTTTAGCATCAGGCATGCTATCAAACATAAACCTTTATAACAATTATTATAAAGAATGAGTACTATTTCTATCAAGTTCATTTCATATCTTTAATAACATTGGGAACTCAATCCCTTATCATCTCATCATCATGATTCAAGAATATGGGTGTTCAAACCCATAGATCATCAATATACTTGTTACCACTTTAACATGTGTCAAAGTACCATCAAGTCATTTGACAGTGTAAACATGATATTTGCAATGCAGGTATTTCACATGGCTCTTTAAAGCCTATCAATCTCTTTTGTTACCTTTCACTAGGCAACATAACATATCCTTGTTTACAAGGCTCATAAAGCACTTTCAATAAACAAAGCATCATAGCTCATACCTGGCTATGTTCATTATCTCATTAAACCTGCATGATTAATACAGATGATAACAGATACATCAATTTCATATCAGCACAATGTAAAACAACTATATCATCTTTAAACAAGGAATACACCACTATGCCCTTACTAGGGTTAGGGTTTCCCTTTTCAATTCAATTTAGGGTTAATAATCCCCTTTAACTTAATTATGATTAATAACTCATCATGTCATTATTCAACCTTAGAGCTTCATCCTACAAAGTATAACCCACAGTTACGGTTTAAGTTCAATGAACTACAATTAGGATTTACAATTCACATTACATCACCCTAGATTAGGGTTTACTATTCACATTACATCACCCTAGATTAGGGTTTCTCATTAACATCCCATAGTTAGGGTTTACTACCAACAACCCATAATTAGGGTTTACTATTCATACCAAATAAGAATGATCATCAAAGTACCCTGAATTAGGGTTTCTCATGTCATTACCATGAATTAAGATCATGTCATCATCATATATTAGAATTTCACCTATCAATGCCCTTAATTAGGGTTATGATTCATTAACCTTCATAATTAGGGTTTCATGATCTCACTATCATGGATCATACCCTAATTAGACATCCATTCATAATGAGAGTCCATTACTTGATTAACATTCATGTAGAAAGTCTTCTCACTCATCTTCTATAAGATGATGCTTACATCAGCCTTGATTAAGCTAAGTCAACTCAACATGAAAGAGAATTGACATTTGGGTTATGTCATAATCATCAAAGCTTAATCATTCAAGGATAGTAATCACCTTATCTCATTAAGATACAATTGCTATAATCATCTTTGATTACATCATGTATTAATCCATTTACCAATTTTTCCTTTAACCTCTGTAAGTACCCATGTGGTTTTAGTTAGTTATCCACCAAATAGTCTTGGTCACATAGACCCCAAACGATCTTGTGACCAAAATAGACCTCAAACGGTCTTGCACTAAAAAAAAACCTCCAAACGGTCTTGCAAAAACCACTGAAACCCTTTGGTAAAGTAACCTTTGAAATCATTTAGTAAAGTAGGTAGTGTAGATCGTTTGCCAAAGTTGACTTTTGAGACCGTTTGCTAAAGTACCTTTTTGAAACCACATGACCTCAATCGTTTTGGGATCATTTGGTCCCAAACGGTCTTGAGACCATTTGGACTCAAACGGTCTTGAAACCGTTTGGTCCATACCCCCTCAAAACCACATGGACCAAGTATGGTCTCAACCCATCAAAATGAAATAGGGTTTCCAGTGTTGATTCCTACATTGATTATAATCATGTTATTACTCATCAATTGGACCTATCACCATACTTCAATTGAGTTAATTAGGTCAACCTTCAACTGATTTGACCCTCAATTGGCCCTCCATTGGTCATCAATTAGGGTTTGAATTGATTGGATTAGGGTTTGGAATCGATGACCCTTCAACATTAATCAATGTGAACCTAGTTACTTTGAAACTATTGGACCATCATCCAAATTGGACATAACCTGACCCCAAACGGTCTTGAGGTCATTTGGATGACCTCCAAACGATCTTGAGACCATTTTCCCATGTCAACATCAAAATCCAAATCAACCAATTAAGGTTTGGATCATTGGATTGATCACCAAATCAGCATTTGATTGCACTTCAACTTAGTACCTTTAGATCTTCAAACACCTAACCATAGTCAACCCTAGACCTCCAAATGGTCTTGGGTGACCCCCAAACGGTCTTGGGATCGTTTGGGTGATTCCCCAAATGGTCTTGAGACCGTTTACCCATCTCATCATCATTAACCATGTCATTCATTTAGGGTTTGGATCCTAGGATTAGTCACCAAATCAGCAATCGAAAATACTTCAATCTAATATCTTTGAATCTTCAATTGGTCAACCATACCTAACCCTAGACCTCCAAACAGTCTTGGGTGATCACCAAATGGTCTTGAGACCGTTTGGTTGATTCCCCGAATGGTCTTGAGACCGTTTGGGTCAATCAACCCAAGTTCCAAACTTGACCACTTATGAAATCAACACTCAACTCGATTAGGGTTTTGGTGATTGATTGATCTTCAACTAGTGAACCCATTGGAGTTAATCAACAATTATTAGTGGATCATTAACCTAGATCATTTTCAATAAATCTCCAAACAGTCAACACTGGTCAACACCACCAAACGGTTTGAAACCATTTCCCTCCATGCGGTTTGACGAAACCGTTTAATTCCAAACAGTTTGAAACCGTTTACTCCCAAACGGTTTGGGAAACCGTTTGAGAAACAAACATAAGACCATTTAGTAAAGTAGTTCTTTGGATAATCATATAAGGTGATTTCATCATCTTCGTCCTTCATGTATCCAAGAACAGTTGTTGTTCTTCATAGAAGTTTTAGCAAGAACTCAAAAGGGTATCAAAAGAAGAAAAGTAGCCAATGATTATTAAAGGAATGGATGCATTATCAAAGATTAAGGGTTTGAGTTATAAAACCCACCTCTAGAACTGATCCCTAGCTCTAAGCTCCATGACTTTAATGGTGGATGGAGTTCCAATAGCTATCCAAGGTTTGTCCTTCAACTTTTGGATGAACAACTTGGCTAGGATTGGAAATCGAGTGAAGAAAACCATTAATTAAGTATTGCTTATGGGTTTCCACCATGAATCCGAGGTAGAAATGATCAAAACTTACCAAAAGGTTATGGTCATCTTTCTCCTACTCCTGAGCTCTTCATTGGTTGGCCAAATAAAAGTTGGAAAGAGGAAACTAAGGAAATGATCCTTATGTGTATTGGAAAAAGGATATGTATAAGGGATTTTCAAGGAAAGAGAAAAAAGAGGATTATTTTCTTTTAATTCCAAAATAATTTCCATCAAATCCCCCTCCATTTCTTGGCCACGAAGCCATCTTCATTTCCTTGCAAAACCTCTCCATTATCCAAGAATTAATGGAAAAGGAATTAGCACCTTAAAGAGTGTTATATTAATATTCATCCTTTTAGTGGATATTACTTTTTATTATGATAATGTGAGTGCACTTCCACTCAACCAAGATCTTTTTGTGCTCAAACAAGACATAAGATCGTCCAACACTATTGCAAACACATCCTTCAACTTTTGGTTATAGGGCTCCTCAATTAATTTATTTCTTTTTGCATTAAATTAAATTAAAGTACCATTTATGCTTAAATCTTGATTATTTTAATATCAAGATTCTCTCTCCTACAAGATAATTCAAATGAGGCGCCCCTCTCATTTTATTTGCTCTACTTGATTCCAAGAAACATGAGAGACCCTCTAGAGGTGGTATTTTGCATATTGAACCCAAGGTTTTGGGTAAATTGCATATTACACCAAAACTAGGTTTTAATGCACAAGGATTGCTCTACAAGCTTTATCTTGATGCCCAAGCTTGTGGAAACCATACCACTACATCATATTCATTCTTATGATGTCTCAATATCATAGGAACATCTTATCATGTGCATTTTTGTAAGTTAACCCCTCAACTTGGGTAATTTACACTTCAGTCCAATTTTAACAAAATAATGTTTCAACATTATTCAAAAAGGACTGAAATTGAAATATAAGTTCCTCAAAAGCCTTAATTACTTTTAAAAACATAAGATCAAGCATTTAATCAACTTTATTAAGCAAAACACCTAGGGTTAGTACATAACCCAGGTCAGGGATGTTACAATAGTGGTTGTCTCATGCATGATCCCTGGAGGCTGATGATATCTTGGTTGCCTTTACAGGAACCAAACCCTAAAGAGAGGATGATGCTTCTAGAACCTTTGTGTCTATAGTTTACTTGCTGAGATGAGACGAAGAGTTCCTTAGACCTTGAAGAATCTTAGTAGCAAGTTGTGAGGCCCTATACCTGGTTGATTGTCCTTGAGGAGGACTTAACTCTGAGGTGTTTCTCATATAAAAGAATCATGGGGGTACATGACATACCTTGGTCATGCTTGATTCATGGTTAAGAGATTGAGCATGTGGTCGGACACCCAAAGGTGAACCTAGGGTTCCTAGGCCTAAGAGGGGAAGCAGTGTGCCCGATTCTCATGATGAGATTTGGGTCTCTATAGCTTCGAGCATGTGTAGAGGAAAAAGGAAAAAGGAAACCACTAAGTTGGTCTAATGTTGGGTATGAGAACAAGTATGACCTAGTATGGTTTAGTAGGTGGTCTGCCTGTGCCGTAGTGGCGGCTGGGTTAAGCACACTCATATGAATGTAAACCCTAAGGATGGTTGTGACCTTGTTGTCAAGAGTTGTAGTTTACTCCCATCCTGGGAGAGGGACCCTTTGGTAGGGTGTATACCAGTTTTTTTGGTGTTGAGGTAACCTAAAGAGGTTTCATAGGATCTTGAGAAAGCTAAGTGAAAAGTACATGGTATGAGATTGAGCCTGTAGACCCATAGTTAACCATCTCTAAGTGCATATGGATGTGCTACCATGGAGGTAACCGGTATGGGGCCTGACCAAGGTAGGCAGGTCGCCATGATCCTTGAGAAAGGATGAAAGACACCCCAAGAATGCAGAGAGAGATGGTGAAGGATTGGGTAAGGTTCTTAGTTGGACATGTACTATAATAGAATCCCAAATCTATCCTAGGGTCAGGTAGGGATAAGATCGATGGAAGAAGGAGTTGCCTAATTCCCTAGTTGCACATGACCATAGGGTCGGGAGGTAACAACTATCATTGTCTGAGGGCCATGGATTAGGAGATTGATCACCTTCACGAACCCATGGGACCCAAAGGGCTGATGAGTAGGGCACTCTCTGGATGCATAAGGGAAAAGGGATGACCCCAAAAGTGTAGGCACCCTATAGACCTAGAGGAGATGACCAAGGATTGTGTGGTGACCCAAGTAGGTTTGAGACCAGTTTTCCATGGAAGTAACTTTGATATCATGATGATTGTGATGTAGAGACATAAGTTGCACGTTTCAAATTAGATTTGAAGGTGTGCTGGTAATGTGGGTTGTACCATCTCTACTCTTGGAATAGGAAGAACTCTGTAATTGGACGGCCGCCAAATGCTTATTTCTTCTTGTTATGGGAGTGAGAGATAGGACAATACGCATGCCATACACCAAGGGTAAAGATGACGTGAGGAATGAGGACAGAGATGATAATGTGCCCTGGTGGAATGAATGATACATGGATAGGTACAAACGATAAAAGTATTAAGATAATTACCTTGTAAGGATGTTCTTAGTAGAAGCTTTGTGGAATTTGCAAGTTGTAAAAGGTTGAGTTTGATCACCAGGTGGATGAGCTTAGAGTTTCTTGATGAAGATAAACTTAGAGTTTGAGATGAGATGATAAGTATAATACATGGAGGATGAAAGGCGATAATGAATGCTCTAGTGGAGATATAGTAGCCTAGTTTATCTAGAAGCTAGAAGAAGTTGAGGTTTCTAGTCTGACCTTAAGTTGAGAAAAAGAGATAAATTTGGCTAACACCCAGATGTATCAATAGCGGTTAATCAAGTTAATGGTTGTTTGGTTAGCCAGCCTAGTCCTTGATGTGTTAGAAGGATGGTTGTAGAACCTCAGATACATTTATTTGGATAGGAAGGTAATAAAACCTTGATGAGAGTGGTTTACGGTTTCTGAGGAATCAATCTTCAGGGATCATGATATATAGGAAATCATGATTTTAAGATCACCACACACCGTGAAACTACAGATATAGTAAGTGATTGTAGTACTTTGGATGCTTAAAACAAAGTTGCATGTAGCATGTGGCCATGCAAGCTAGGAGGCGAAGGATGAACACCAGTAACCCAGTACATGGATATAAAGTATAAAGAGTTCCTAAGAGGGAATGGGAGTTCTTCACTGTGGATGTTGTGAGTCTCCCCTGGACCAAGGAAGGTCGAGATCCAATATGGGTTATGGTAGATCGCCTTACCAAGATGACATGAGAAAGGAAGAGTATTGTCATGAGATAGATTAGGTTGAACTACTTAAGAGAGAAGATGGTTCAACCACACCATGATGAGAGTTCAAATGTTCTTGGGTATGACCAAGGTTCGCTTCCATAAGGTGAAAGTAGATACATGAAGAACTCAAAAATAGGACAGTTTATCACCCCGTACTAATGGACAATATGATCCAGACTAGAGGGTTTGATGAGAGCAAGTGTGCTTGTTCAGGGTGATACAAAGAGGAAGTTCTTAAGATGTGATGTTAACCACCATAGCCTTTATTGGGATGCATGAAGGAGGTTGTGTCGGTCACCACTTCATTAAGATGATGTTGGTGAAGGAGGCCTCATGAAGGTCAGAAAATAACCACAGTGAGTGCAGATGAAGTCGCTTTGATCATGCAATGGCTGAGATAAGGTCCCCTCTGGATAACATGATGTATAATGTATTCCATGAGTCCGATCTAGAGCACTATGTGAGGTACCCAAGCCATGTGTTGAGCCCTAAACCTATTCAGCTTTTGAGAGGCTGAAATGTCCTGAGTCACCTATGAGGGTATGATATACCAAGGTGAGAAAGAACTCATATGGAAGAATATGAGATGATGAAGGTTCTTGGGAAGCACCATGAAAAGAGTGAAGTCACATGGGAGCCATGATGGACATATGAAAGGCTTATCCTGGTTGTTTGCTTGCTTGATGGAATTTTGAGGGCAAAATTCTTATAAGAGGGGAAGGATGTTACAACCCCAATTTTTGGGTTTATTTGGTGATAAATGTAATTTCTCATATTAAGAATATTTGAACAAAAATAATGATATAATTTGATTCGAATAAATGGATTTTGTTTACAATAGCCTTGATGTTTGTGTTGTGGGCTTTATTGGCTATTGGGCCCAAATAATAAGAAAATTCAATTAGTGAATGAATAAATGAATATTTGAGAAAAGAAAAATGTGGAAACCTCTAGAAGGCAAATCCAAAGAGGGATTTCGTGCCTCTTTGGTTCCTTGGGTTCCAAGGAGTCCAAAGTTGCATAGAGGGTGCAATAAGAAAAGAAAAGATCAATTAAGTATTTATGTATTAAGAAAGAAATTGAAAATAATGATAATATGTGGAAAATAAGTGGAAAGAGGTATATTTGAGTTATCCTTAGTGGAATTTCGTATCCCAAGGATTCCTATTGTTAAAAGGAATACCAATGAGGAAAATAAAAGTGAAATAAAGAGACATCCTCAAAAAGATATATTTTAATAAGAAATAAACATGCTAATGAGAAATAATGCATATAGATGCATCTAGAAGGATAATAAGTATCCTTGAAAATGAATTTCGAAATATTAGAGTTTCTTGGGGTCCAAGGAGCCCCAATGAAGGAAAAGATGGTTTCTGTGGCTGTTTGAAACCCAAAGACTGATTCGTTACCTAGACCTAATTAATTAGTTAATGGCGGCCAGTTCCCTTCTACCTTTACTCGTAAGTACCATAATCTACTGGTCTGGTTGTTAATCTCCTACCTCTGTCTTTTTGCTTTTGAGTCTGATTTCACACGAACTGCTAATGTGGCTGACTTACCAATAAAGAAAAATAAGAGGATAATGTGATGCCTAATGAATGAATTTCATGGTATTATTAAAAGGGTGATATTTTCTACTTAAGGAAAATGTTTTTTTGTGGCCAATGAATTATAAAGGCAAGAATAATGAGAATAAGGGAGAGGATTTTCATATTCCTATATATCCAAGTAATAAAGAATATTAAAGAGGTAAGTAGGACAGAGAATCTTGCTTCTTCTTGAAGGAATATGATTCCTAATAGGAGAGGACTTGTTTCCTCTTAGGTGGGCATCTTAGGGCAAGGATATCCTCCCCTATAAAAGGGGTAGACCCCCCTGGTTTGAGTTCAAAGAGAAAATGCATGCCTTCCTCTCTCTTTCATATCTTCTTCTTCCTTGTTTTTATTATTAAACCCTAACCAAGGGGGGGATGCGACCCCTGGAGCCACAAAAGGAGCTTGAAGAAAGTCCATACATTCCCCCTTCAATCTGTACGACTAACGTTGTCCTTTCCATGAGGAACGCTCGCCTTGGTCTCCCACAACTCATCTGCGGAGAGGTGTGGTTCGCAGCCCTAATGTTGCTGTCCCTGGCCATTATGCTCATGGCAAGAAACCTTGGTGGATGTGGTTGGGAGCGACGGAGTCATATGATGGGTTCCGGTGAGCTCTGGACTTGGAGGCGGAGGTAGATGACCTAGTACATGGCTACCTATGGGGTAGGTCCATCAGGTCATTGGATGACTTAGTACATGGCTACCAATGGGGTAGGACCATCAAGTCACCTTGAGTTAGATATTGGGCTACCTTTAGGTAGTGCCATGCGACTCTATTACCCTATGTATTAGCTACCTGTAAGGTAGGACCATGGGGGTAAGAATCTACCTAAAGAGAGGTAGCATGCATGTCCACTGCAGGGACAACACAGAGTTGGGGGATAGGTAAGGATTGAGTAGTATGGCTTAAAATGTAATCTTGGTTGTTAAATGATTAATTGAATGATTACATTGTTAACATAGTTGTACATTATTTGTTTCTCCCACATACCAGCTTTTTGTTGATCGACATTTTGTTTTTCGGCGTTTTAGGTACAACGAAAAGAACAAACAGTAAAGTGGCATATGTGGAATTAAATGAGAATGAACGCGCACAAGAGGATTAGTTAGATCAGTAACTTCATGGTTAGAAGTTTAGAAATCCCAATTTTAAAAAGGTAAGCAAAGTTTTTATTTTTACCATATTTCAGTATAGTTGGTAGAATTTAATAATTGTTAATGATTATTTGTCGAACCTTTGATCTGGGTTATTGGATAACGACTTTGATCTCTTGGTCTCCCTTAAGTGGGGGTTATTGGGAGACAGGATCGTTACAATTAGTATCAGAGTGAAGGTTCCTCACTTAATCTTTTATAATTATTAAATTTAACAAATTCCGTAGAACCCAAGGGATTTATTACAGGATTATCCGAAAGACAGAGGTGTCTAGAACAGGATCATGACTGGGGGATGGCAATATTTTCCTCTGCACCACTAGTCAGAATACGAGGACTCCCGGATCCGTGTGATTGCCTGGCCAAAGTCTTAGGGTATGAATTGAAATAAGACACCATTAGGACTCTCTCATCTTATTCATCCCTTCTCAACTCCAATTCTGTTCAGGATCTCAAGGACTAGGGTTTTCTCTCTTCTCCTCACCGCCTTGAGGTATGGGTAAGGTAGATAAGGATTAAGGAATCCTCCACCAAATTAATAAAAAGCATGTAAATAAGATGTCAAGGACATAATCTTAATAGAGTAAGCGTAAAGAAATAGATACATGTTTAGGTCGTACGACACGAGTTGTCTTTGCCCACAGGAGAGACCTGAGGCTAGACCTACTTGTCAGGAGGATGAGTAGAGAAAGTTCATCTTGGAGGTAGAGATCTCCATTAAAAGTAGAGACCTAGAACATCCTTTGAGGATGATGGTAACCCTAACACTAAGTGAAGGTTAGAGGGAGAGATGACATGATGAGTTAGTTGTCTTGGTAGACCAGATGTTTGGATAGACATGCTTAGGATGTCATATGAGCCATGAGAGGTTAGATGGCCTAGTATCTTTGGCAACCCAACCCTGGAGAGGGTCGTGCATGTTAGAAAAAAGGATAGATCTTTCATGGATAAAGTTAGAGAAGAACCCATAGAACCCTATGTTCTTGTGCAAGTAGGGTATAGCTTGCACCCTGAGTACGTCAATGGTACAACATTAGGTTGAAACCATGGCCAGGGCAGCTTATGAGGTAAGAGCTATGGATAACCCGGAGCAAACATAAGCTAAACATAGGCTCCACTCAGGTAGGGGCATTCTTATGAGCTTGATCCTTCATGAAGAAAGGACCTCTCATAAAGATATTGGTTTAGCTCTAGAGAGAGAGCAGGACCCCCAGTTAAGAATGTTGGAAGCCTAAAACCCCAAAATATGCAGAACAATGGGGAGTCGAGGATGATGTGACCTAAGTGGATGATAGTTGTGATGTATGTTTCCAAACATCGATTAAGATTAATGCGGAAGCAATCGTTAGCGACGGAATTGCTGAAAATCACTAAAAATTAAAACTTTTTACAATAAGATCCACAACTATAAAACTCTTTCATACAGAACTAAATTAAGTTATTTACATTCTGAAACATCAGTACATCTCTGTATTATCTCATCTTGAGAGTCATAAACATTGACTGCCCTGTTAAACAGTACATGAGCAGTATACAAAAATCTCAAGGCATCAAGCCAAAAATCTCAGATCTATATCAAACCATCTACTGACACCTAGGACCCGAGAGTACAGAGACGACACATAGGACTCTCTATATACAAAACCTAACAGACCACCTGAAGATCACTACTATCCTTGTTGTTGCTGTTGTGGCTGCTGTTGTTGCTGCTCACCCACTGAAGGGTTTCTTCTTCCTCGGTGTCTACCTAAAAAGTTGAATCCCACGTGGGTGAGACAATTGATAATTGTCCTAGCGAGAGATATAAGTCTCTGCCAGAAACATTGTTATTGCAGATAATAGAATAACATAGAGCAATAGAATCATAATGTTCAGCAGTAGGTAAATCATTGATTGACTATGCAGAGCAGTATTCTCTATACAGTTCATTTCAGTTATAACTTGATTAAGCAGCAAGTCATTTATTCAATTAGGAATATGAAGAATATGTATATTATTTATCCAACTAGGACATAATAGACAATATATCATCAATCATTGATTATCGTAATTCAACCCTAAGCAAATATGCTACACGGCTGATTACATTTTACAAACATAGTTTTGACCTGAGGAGATGAGGTATACCGCTCATACTCCAGCCGACCATTGCAAAATCAAAATCGGTACCATACATAGGTCAATAGAAGACCCAGATTCCCATGACCTCATCCTCCTCAGTCAGTGTGAGCAATAACTTGCAGGACATCTGTGTCTCTACTAAATAGCTTTCCAGGGTAAATTGGCAACTTCGCTATTAGAGTTGCAGTGGCATGCTGTACTCTCTTTGCAATCGATGGATTTCATGTTTATCTCGCATCGACTCGGCATTAACATCATCATCGGGAGATTAGTGATACATCTTCCCGGTATATACATATAATGAAGGATTGAGAGATTTAATTTTTTTCTCACATCAATTCCTCCATTAGGGCTCTACATGATATTATTTCACTTGATTATTTAAGTACATTACATCATTATTTTAGCATCAGGCATGTTATCAAACATAAACCTTTATAACAATTATTATAGAGAATGAGTACTATTTCTATCAATTTCATTTCATAGCTTTAATAGCATTGGGAACTCAATCCCTTATCATCTCATCATCATGATTCAAGAATATGGGTGTTCAAACCCATAGATCATCAATATACTTGTTACCACTTTAATAGGTATCATAGTACCATCAAGTCATTTGACAGTGTAAACATGATATTTGCAATGCAGGTATTTCATATGGCTCTTTAAATCCTATCAATCTCTTTTGTTACCTTTCACTAGGCAACATAACATATCCTTGTTTACAATGCTTATAAAGCACTTTCAATAAACAAAGCATCATAGCTCATACCTGGCTATGTTCATTATCTCATAAAACCTGCATGATTAATACAGATGATAACAGATACATCAATTTCATATCAGCACAATGTAAAACAACTATATCATCTTTAATCAAGGAATACACCACTATGCCCTTACTAGGGTTAGGGTTTCCCTTTTCAATTCAATTTAGTGTTAATCATCCCCTTTAACTTAATTAGGATTAATAACTCATCATGTCATTATTCAACCTTAGAGCTTCATGCTACAAAGTATAACCCAGAGTTAGGGTTTAAGTTCAAGGAACTATAATTAGGATTTACAATTCACATTACATCACCCTACATTAGGGTTTACTATTCACATTACATTACCCTAGATTAGGGTTTATCATAACATCCCATAGTTAGGGTTTACTACCAACAACCCATAATTAGGGTTTACTATTCATCCCAAATAAGAATGATCATAAAAGTACCCTGAATTAGGGTTTCTCATGTCATTACCATGAATTAAGATCATGTCATCATCATATATTATAATTTCACCTATCAATGCCCTTAATTAGGGTTATGATTCATTAACCTTTATAATTAGGGTTTCATGATCTAACTGTCATGGATCATACCCTAATTAGACATCTATGCATAATGAGAGTCCATTACTTGATTAACATTCATGTAGAAAGTCTTCTCTCTCATCTTCTATAAGATGATGCTTACATCATCCTTGATTAAGCTAAGTCAACTCAACATCAAAGAGAATTGACATTCGGGTTATGTCATAATCATCAAGGATTAATCATTCAAGGATAGTAATCACCTTATCTTTTTAAGATACAATTGCTATAATCATCTTTGATTTCATCATGTATTAATCCCTTAACCAATTTGTCCTTTAACCTCTTTAAGTACCCATGCGGTTTTAGTTAGTTATCCACCAAACGGTCTTGGTCACATAGACCCCAAACAGTCTTGACCAAAACAGACATCAAACGGTCTTGCACTAAAAAAAACTCCAAACGGTCTTGCACAAACCACTGAAACCATTTGGTAAAGTAACCTTTGAAATCATTTAGTAAAGTAGGTAGTGTAGACCATTTGCCAAAGTTGACTTTTGAGACTGTTTGCTAAAGTACCTTTTTCAAACCGCATGACCTCAATCGGTTTGGGATCGTTTGGTCCCAAAGGGTCTTGAGACCATTTAGTGCCAAACGGTCTTAAGACCATTTGGACTCAAACGGTCTTAAGACCGTTAGGTCCAAACCCCCTCAAAACCACATGGACCAAGTATGGTCTCAACCAATCAAAATGAAATAGGGTTTCCAATGTTGATTCCTACATTGATTATAATCATGTTATTACTCATTAATTGGACCTATCACCATACTTCAATTGAGTTAATTAGGTCAACCTTCAACTGATTGGACCCTAAATTGGCCCTCAATTGGTCATCTATTAGGGTTTGAATCGATTGGATTAGGGTTTGGAATCGATGACCCTTCAACATTAATCAATGTGAACCTAGTTACTTTGAAACTATTGGACCATCATCCAAATTGGACATAACCTGACCCCAAATGGTCTTGAGGCCATTTGGATGACCTCCAAATGGTCTTGAGACCATTTGACCATGTCAACATCAAAATCCAAATCAACCAATTAAGGTTTGTATCATTGGATTGATCACCAAATCAACATTTGATTGCACTTCAACTTAGTAACTTTAGATCTTCAAACACCTAACCATAGTCAACCCTAGACCTCCAAACGGTCTTGGGTGACCCCCAAACGGTCTTGGGATCATTTGGGTGATTCTCCAAATGGTCTTGAGACTGTTTGCCCATCACATCATCATTAACCATGTCATTCATTTAGGGTTTGGATCCTAGGATTAGTCACCAAATCAGCAATCGAAAACACTTCAATCTAATATCTTTGAATATTCAATTGGTCAACCATACCTAACCCTAGACCTCCAAACGATCTTGGGTGGTCACCAAATGGTCTTTAGACCGTTTGGGTGATTCCCCAAATGGTCTTGAGACCGTTTGAGTCAATCAACCCAAGTTCCAAACTTGACCACTTATGAAATCAACACTCAACCCGATTTGGGTTTTGGTGATTGATAGATCTTCAACTAGTGAACCAATTGGAGTTAATCAACAATTATTAGTGGATCATTAACCTAGATCATTTTCAACAAATCTCCAAATGGTCAACGTTGGTCAACACCACCAAACGGTTTGAAACTGTTTCCCTCCATGCGGTTTGATGAAACTGTTTCATTCCAAACGGTTTGAAACCGTTTACTCCCAAATGGTTTGGGAAACCGTTTGAGCAACAAACATAAGACTGTTTAGTAAAGTATTTCTTTGGATAATCCTCTAAGGTGATATCATCATCTTCTTCCTTCGTGTATCCAAGAACAGTTGTTGTTCTTCGCGGAATTTTAGCAAGAACTCAAAAGGGTATCAAAAGAAGAAAAGTAGCCAACGATTATTAAAGGAATGGATGCATTAGCAATGATTAAGGGTTTGAGTTATAAAACCCGCCTCTAAAACTAATCCCAAGCTCCAAGATCCATGACTTTAATGGTAGATGGAGTTCCAGCAGCTATCCAAGGTCCATCCTTCAACTTTTGGATGAACAACTTGGCTAGGATTGGAAATCGAGTGAAGAAAACCATTAATTAAGCATTTCTTATGGGTTTCCACCATGAATCCGAGGTAGAAGAAGATCAAAACTTACCAATAGGTTATGGTCATCTTTATCTTGCTCCTGATCTCTTCCTTGGTTGGCCAAAGCAAACATGGAAAGAGGAAACTAAGGAAACGATCCTTATGTGTATTGGAAAAAGCACATGTATAAGGGATTTTCAAGGAAACCATACCACTACATCATATTCATTCTTATGATGTCTCAACATCATAGGAACATCTTATCATGTGCAATTTGCAAGTTCAACTTGGGTAATTTGCACTTTAGTCCAATTTTAACAAAACAATGTTTCAACATTATTCAAAAAGGACTGAAATTGAAATATAAGTTCCTCAAAAGCCTTAATTACTTTTCAAAACATAAGAGCAAGCATTTAATCAACTTTATTATGAAATACACCTAGGGTTAGTACATAACCCAGGTCAGGGATGTTACAAATTATCCACCCCTTATAAGGATTTCATCTCCGAAATCATAAACAAAACATTAAGAGAAAAGAGTAGGGTATTTCCTCCTCATCTCTTCCTCTAGTTCCCATGTAACTTCTTCAACTCCATGGTGATTCTAGAGGACTTTTACAAGACTAATGTCTTTCTTCTTCAGCTTCTTGATTCTTCTATCGAGAATGAACATAGGTCCTTCAACATAGGATATATCATCGTTCAATTCTACCTTCATAGGCTGCAGAACTGATTCTGTGTCAGGATGACATTTCCTTAGCATGGAAATGTGGAACACTGGGTGCAACTTTTGCAGCTCAGGTGGTAACTCCAGCTTATAAGATACCTTTCCAATTCGTTCAACGATTGGATAAGGCCCCATAAATCTAGGAGCTAACTTTCCTTTTCTCCCAAATCTAAGAACTCCCTTCCAAGGTGAGACCTTAAGGTACACTCTGTCTCCAACCTGGGATTCTAAAGGTCTACGATGCTTATCAGCATAAGATTTCTATCTATCCTGTGAGCAGTCTTTAACTGTTGTTGTATTATTTTAATCTTCTCGATGGTCTGCTACACAAGATCAGGACCTAAAAGTTGATATTCACCAGTTTCATACCAACATAGGGGAGATCTACAATGTCTACCATACAAGGCTTCATAAGGTGCCATGTCAATACTGTGTTGATAGCTATTGTTGTAGGCAAACTCTATCAAACTTAGATGTAGATCCCAGCTTCCTGTAAACTGGAGGACACATGCCCTAAGCAAGTCCTCCAAGGTCTGTATAGTCCTTTCAGATTGTCCATCTGTCTGAGGATGAAAGGTTGTACTAAACCTTAATTGTGTGCCTAAGGCTTTATGAAGTAGCTCCCAAAAATGACTTGTAAACTGGGGACCTCTATTAGAAACAATGGTAACTGAGACCCCATGCAGCCGCAATATCTCATCTACATATAATTGTGCCAGCTTCTCAATAGAATAGGTTGTTTTGATAGGTAAGAAATGTGCTATCTTTGTCAACCTGTCAACTATTACCCGGATGGAATCATGACCTTTGACTGTTTTGGGTAAACCAACCACAAAATCCATGGTTATATGATCCCACTTCCACTATGGTATGGGAAAAGGTTGCATTGTTCCTGCGGGCTTCTGGTGTTCGACTTTAACTTGCTGACACACTGGACACCGCATAACAAACTCAGCAACATCTTTCTTCAAACCAGGCCACCGATACATATCTTTCAAGTTATGATACATCTTGGTGCTTCCTGGATGCATAGCATACATTGAAGAATGAGCTTCTTCCAGGATTAACTTCCTTAAGTTATCAACATGAGGTACTATCATTCTACCATGATAACAGGCTACCTGATCATCTGAATCATGGAAACCATCTCGTTTCTCACTACCATACTCTGACCTAATCTGATGAACTACATCATCAGCTTGATGTGCCTCCTTAATATGTTGTCTCAGAGTAGGTTTTATGTGCATCTCAGCTAACAACCCAGATAACAATGATACTTTTAATTGTACATTGTCTTTCCTTAAAGAGAGAAGCATATCCCTCCTAGAGCACACCAAAGAATTCAACTATGCTCTATCTAGGGCTAGTGTTGCTGATTTCCTACTTAAAGCGTCAGCAACCACGTTGGCCTTCCCTGGATGATAATCAATTGTACAATCATAGTCCATGATTAACTCCATCCAGTGGCGTTGCCTCATGTTAAGCTCATGCTGAGAGAAGATGTATTTTAGGTTCTTATGGTCTGTGAAAATCTAGAATGTTTCTCCTTAGATATAATGTCTCCATATCTTCAAGGCATGGACTACAATAGCTAGTTCTAGATTGTGTGTTGGATAATTCTCTTCGTGTTTCTTAAGCTATCGAGAAGTAAAAGAAATCACTTGCTTATCATGTATTAACACACATCCTAGTCCATTCTTAGAGTCATCACAGAAAAATACATACCCTTTCCCTTGTTCAGGTAACACTAGCACTGGTGCACTTGTCAACCTTTCTTTCAACAACTGGAATTATTACTGACACTTGTCATTCCAGGAAAAAGGAACATCCTTCCTGGTCAACTTAGTTAGGGGTAAGGCTATAGAACTGAAGTTCTTAATGAACCTCCTGTAATAGACTGCCAACCCAAAAAAACTGCGGATCTCCGTCGATGTCTTCGGCTGCTCCCATTGCAGGACAGATTCTACTTTTTTGGGTCAACACGTATACCCGAAGCAGATATTACGTGTCCAAGAAAAGAAACTTCTGGTAACTAGAACTCGCACTTGCTAAACTTAGCATATAACTTATGCTCTCTTAGCAAAGTTAGAGCCTGATGAAGATGCTGCTCATGCTGTTGAGCATCTCTACTGTAGATCAGGATGTCATCTATGAAGACGACAACACATTGATCAAGAAAAGGTTAAAATATTCTATTCATGAGTTCCATAAATGTAGTTGGTGGATTGGTTAGTCCAAATGACATAACTGTGAACTCATAGTGACCATACCTTGTCCTAAAGGCAGACTTAGGTATGTCACCCCCCTTAATACACAGTTGATGATATCCCAACCTCATATCTATCTTTGAGAAGACAGTTGCACTACGCAACTGGTCAAAGAGATCATCAATCCTAGGCAAAGGATACTTATTCTTTATAGTTACTTTATTTAATTGTCTGTAATCAATGCACAACCGCATCGACGCATCCTTCTTTTTAACAAAGAGGATCGGAGCACCCCAGGGTGAAGTGCTTTGTCAGATGAAACCCTTCTCAAGCAACTCTTGCAGTTGTTTCTTGAGCTTTGCCATCTCAGTAGGCACCATCATATATGGTGTTTGTGCTATTGGTTGCGTTCCCGGGATTAGATTAATCTCAAAATCAATCTCTCAGGGTGGAGGTATACCTGGAAGTTCTTCAGGAAATACATCTTCAAATTCCCTGACTATAGGAACTTCAACAGGATTATAACTCCCCATGGTAGTATCTACCACACGCCAAGAATGCATAACATCCTTGCCTCATCATCTTCTCAGCTAC
This sequence comes from Alisma plantago-aquatica, assembly GCA_963693085.1. Classification (NCBI taxonomy): domain Eukaryota; kingdom Viridiplantae; phylum Streptophyta; class Magnoliopsida; order Alismatales; family Alismataceae; genus Alisma; species Alisma plantago-aquatica. The sequence continues at coordinate 1,183,389,521 of OY856410.1, forward strand.
CATAGCTGACACAAGGTAGGTTCAAAGAATCTTTCTATCTCCTTAAAAGATCCATGTGTCACTATCATCTGTGAACACAGCCTTCTTGGACTCATAATCCAAGACAACCCTATACCTTTCTAAGGTATCCATCCCAAGGATTATATCAAAACTGTGCATCTCAAGTGGTATAAGATCCACTTGAATGCGATGTTCAGAGAAGAAAAGAATGCAGGGAGAACACACCTCCCGCAACATAGCAGATCCCATCAAAGGAGTTTCTAACAACAGACTATCTGCTCTATGACTGGTAGTCATGTTGTAGTCAAGAATCGCTCTTCGAGTGATAAAGGAATGCATAGCACCTGGATCAATTAAAACAGATACGATGGAGGATGTAGACATATCAGAATAAAATAGTTTCATCTGACCTGTCACAACCTGAGGGTTGATCACTACATCAGGTGGATTCATCGCATAGAATCTCACCATTGCTTGTGGTTGATTCGGTGCTCGATGACTGGGTGTCGATGATCCAGCTTGGGATGCTTGTCCACATCCTCTAGAACCACCTTGAAATTGTCTCCTTTGGGAACCTTGTTGACTCTGCCTCTGGGGTTGAGTCACACTTGCCTCTCGGACTCTACAATCCTTCATCAGATGCCCCATCTTTCCACATATGAAACAACTTCTAATCCCTGGTTGTGGTCTGGATGGTCCTATAACTGACACTGATGCTGAGCTACAGGCTCCTTCTGGTGGTAAACTTCATCCTCTATCCCTATTTGACGTCCACTGCGTCTGGGTACTGAACCTAGGTGGTGGTGTAGGCATGGAAAACCTCAGTTTCTTAAAACCTTTGGATGAGGATCCTTGGAACGGGGGGGGTACACCTTCTTATTCTTGGTCTATCGTTTCTCAGTCACAGACCCATCTATCCTTCTGACAGAGTCCACAAAAGTAGCAAATCTCTCCCTATTCTCTAGATTAGATACAGGGGTGGTCAACTCAGCATTTAATGCCTTCTCAAAATATCGAATCCGCTCTTCGTCTGTAGTTGCCATATGTAGACAGAACTACAAAAGTTCCATGAACTTAGCCTCGTACTCGCTAATGTTCATCGGTCCTTGCTTTAATCTCTCAAACTGAGAGATTTTCTCATCCAAGAACATCTAAGGAAAGTATCTGTTGACAAATTCCCATCGAAATACTTCCCATTCGATCTCAACACCTGGCCTTTTTCCCTCCTCTATGGTCTACCGGTGACCAGCACTCCCCTTAAGAAGGTACACTGCGTGTCTAACCTTCTCAGCTTCTGGGATGTTCAGGATTCTAAAGGCCTTCTCTAACTCGGTTAGCCACATGTCAGCATCTGTTGGGTCAGTTGTCCCAGCATATTCCGTGGCTCCAACCTAGCGTAGTTGTTCAAACGTCTTGTCAGTTCCTTGTCCTTCTTGATGGGTAGGTGCCCTAGGTGCAGGTATGGGCATCCTATCAGTCATGTGTGTCATGGCAGTCATGAACTGCCCAAACATGGCTTGAAAGGCTGGGTTCCCCATGTCAACTGGATTGATTTGGGGTGGTTCAGGCACATGTTCCTCCCTTCCTTAGTCTCTTGCACCTCCTCGGGGTGCAGCGACACTACTTTCAGCAACATGTTCATCATGTGATCCAGACATCTTTAGTTTTCTCTTCTCCTCCTATATGAGCAGAAGACACTAGAACAGACTCAACAACCTTAATCCTATGTCTTTGTAGACTCAGCGAACCTAGAGCTCTGATACCACTAAATTGTGACGTTTGTTGCCAAACATCGATTAAGATTAATGTGGAAGCGATTGTTAGTAGCGGAATTACTGAAAATCACTAAAAATTTAAACTTTTTACAATAAGATCCACAACTGTAAAACTCTTTCATATAGAACCAAAGTAAGTTATTTACATTCTGAAACATCGGTACATCTGTGTATTATCTCATCTTGAAAGTCATAAACATTGACTGCCCTGTTAAACTGTACATGAGCAGTATAAAAAAATCTCGAGGCATCAAGTCAAAAATCTCAGATCTATATCGAACCATCTACTGACTCCTAGGACCCGAGAGTATAGAGATGACACATAGGACTCTCTATATACAGAACATAACAGATAGTATCTCCACCTCAAGATCGCTGCTATCCTTGTTGTTGTTGTTGTTGTGGCTGCTGTTGTTGCTGCTCACCCACTAAAGGGTTTCTTCTTCCTCGGTGTCTACCTAAAAAGTTGAATCCCATGGGGGTGAGACAATTGATAATTGTCCCAGCGAGAGATATAACTCTCTGCCAAAAACATTGTTATTGTAGATAATAGAATAACACAGAGCAATAGAATCATAATGTTCAGCAGCAGGTAAATCATTGATTGACTATGTAGAGCAATATTCTCGATATAGTTCATTTTATTTATAACTTGATTAAGCAACAAGTCATTTATTCAATAAGGAATATGTAGAACATGTATATTATTTATCCAACTAGGACATAGTAGACAATGTATCATCAATCATTGATTCTCGTAATTCAACCCTAAGTAAATATGCTACACGGCTTATTACATTTTACAAACATACTTATGCCCTGAGGAGATGAGGTATACTGCTCATACTCCAACCGACCATTGCAAAATAGAAATAGGTACCATACATAGGTCAATAGAAGAGCCAGATTCCCATGACATCATCCTCCTAAGTCAGTGTGAGGAACAACTTGCAAGACATCTCGTGTCTCTGCTAAATAGCTTTCCAGGGTAAACTAACAACTTCTCTATTAGATTTACAGTGGCATGCTGTACTCTCTTCGCAATCGAGGGATTTCATGTTAATCTTGCATCAATTCGGCATTAACATCATCATCGGGAGATTAGTGATACATCTTCCCGGCATATACATATAATGAAGGATTGAGAGATTTAATGTTTTTCTCACATCAATTCCTCCATTAGGGTGTAAGGATATTCACGCCCATAACCCCCACATACTCAAAAGTATGTTCTCCAGGAGTTCCCTTAGGAAAACCTATTTCACCATCACCTAACTACTGACGATGATGGATCTATGGTCAGGGCTCTACATGATATCATTTCACTTGATTATTTAAGTACATTACAGCGTTCTTTTAGCATCAGGCATGTTATCAAACATAAACCTTTATAACAATTATTATAAAGAATGAGTACTATTTCTATCAAGTTCATTTCATAGCTTTAATAGAATTGGGAACTCAATCCCTTATCATCTCATCATCATGATTCAAGAATATGGGTGTTCAAACCCATAGATCATCAATATACTTGTTACCACATTAACATGTATCATAGTACCATCAAGTCATTTGACAGTGTAAACATGATATTTGCAATGCAGGTATTTCACATGGCTCCTTAAAGCCTATCAATCTCTTTTGTTACCTTTCACTAGGCAACATAACATATCCTTGTTTACAAGGCTCATAAAGAACTTTCAATAAACAAAGCATCATAGCTCATACCTGGCTATGTTCATTATCTCATAAAACCTACATGATTGATACAAATGATAACAGATACATCAATTTCATATCAGCACAATTTAAAACAACTATATCATCTTTAATCAAGGAATACACCACTATGCCCTTACTAGGGTTAGGGTTTCCCTTTTCAATTCAATTTAGGGTTAATCATCCCCTTTAACTTAATTAGGATTAATAACTCATCATGTCATTATTCAACCTTAGAGCTTCATGCTACAAAGTATAACCCAGAGTTAGGGTTTAAGTTCAATGAACTATAATTAGGATTTACAATTCACATTACATCACCCTAGATTAGGGTTTACTATTCACATTACATCACCCTAGATAAGGGTTTATCATTAACATCCCATAGTAGGGTTTACTACCAACAACCCATAATTAGGGTATACTATTCATCCCAACTAAGAATGATCATAAAAGTACCCTGAATTAGGGTTTCTCATGTCATTACCATGAATTAAGATCATGTCATCATCATATATTAGAATTTCACCTATCAATGCCCTTAATTAGGGTTATGATTCATTAACCTTCATAATTAGGGTTTCATGATCTCACTATCATGGATCATACCCTAATTAGACATCCATTCATAATGAGAGTCCATTACTTGATTAACATTCATGTAGAAAGTCTTCTCTCTCATCTTCTATAAGATGATGCTTACATCATCCTTGATTAAGCTAAGTCAACTCAACATGAAAGAGAATTGACATTTGGGTGATGTCATAATCATCAAGGCATAATCATTCAAGGATAGTAATCGCCTTATCTCATTAAGATACAATTTCTATAATCATCTTTGATTACATCATGTATTAATCCATTAACCAATTTTTCCTTTAACCTCTATAAGTACCCATGCGGTTTTAGTTAGTTATCCACCAAACAGTCTTGGTCACATAGACCATAAATGGTCTTGAACAAAATAGACGTCAAACGGCCTTGCACTAAAACAAAACCTCCAAAACGTCTATGACCGTTTAGACCTCCAAACAGTCTTGCACAAACCACTGAAACTGTTTGGTAAAGTAACCTTTGAAATCGTTTTGTAAAGTAGGTAGTGTAGACCATTTGCCAAAGTTGATTTTTGAGACCATTTGCAAAAGTACCTTTTTGAAACCGCATGACCTCAATCGGCTTGGGATCGTTTGGTCCCAAACGGTCTTGAGACTGTTTGGTCCAAACCCCCTCAAAACCACATAGACCAAGTATGGTCTCAACCAATAAAAATGAAATAGCGTTTCCAATGTTGATTCCTACATTGATTATAATCATGTTATTACTCATCAATTGGACCTATCACCATACTTCAATTGAGTTAATTAGGTCAACCTTCAACTAATTCGACCAACAAATGGCCCTCAATTGGTCAGCAACTAGGGTTTGAATTGATTGGATTAGGGTTTGGAATCAATGACCCTTCAACATTAATCAATGTGAACCTAGTTACTTTAAAACTAGTTACATGGTATGAGATTGAACCTATAGACCCATAGTTAACCATCTCTAAGTGCATATGGATGTGCTACCATGGAGGTAACTGATACAGAGCCTGACCAAGGTAGGCAGGTCACCATGATCCTTGAGAAAGGATGAAAGACAGCCCAAGAATGCAGAGAGAGATGATGAAGGATTGGGTAAGGTTCTAAGTTGGACATGTACTATAATAGAATCCCAAGTCTATCCTAGGGTCAGGTAGGGATAAGACCGATGGAAGAAGGAGTTGCCTAATTCCCTAGTTGCACATGACCATAGGGTCGGGAGGTAACAACTATCATTGTCTGAGGGCCATGGGTTAGGAGATTGATCACCTTCATGAACCCATGGGACCCAAAGGGTTGATGAGTAGGGCACTCTCTGGATGCATAAGGGAAACGGGATGACCCCAAAAGTGTCAGCACCCTATAGACCTAGAGGATATGATCAAGGATTGTGTGGTGACCCAAGTAGGTTCGAGACCAGTTTTCCATGGAAGTAACTTTGATATCGCGATGATTGTGATGTAGAGTCATAAGTTGCACATTTCAACTTAGATTTGAAGGTGTACTGGTAATGTGGGTTGTACCATCTCTACTCTTGGAATAGGGAGAACTCTGTATTTGGACAGCCGCAAAATGATTATTTCTTCTTGTTATGGGAGTGAGAGATAGGACAATACACATGCCATACACCAAGGGTAAAGATGACGTGAGGAATGAGGACAAAGATGATAATGTGCCCTGGTGGAATGAATGATACGTGGACAGGTACAAACGATAAAAGTATTAAGATAATCACCTTGTAAGGATGTTCCTAGTAGAATCTTTGTGGAATTGCAAGTTATACAAGGTTGAGTTTGATCACCAGGTGGATGAGCTCAGAGTTTCTTTATGAAGATAAAGTTAGAGTTTGAGATGAGATGAAAAGTATAATACATGGAGGATGAAAGGCGATAATGAATGATGTAGTGGACATATAGTAGCCTAGTTTATCTGGAAGCTAGAAGAAGTTGATGTTGCTAGGCTGACCTTAAGTTGAGGAAAAGAGATAAATTTGGCTAACACCCAGATGTATCAATAGTGGTTAATCAAGTTAATGGTTGTTTGGTTAGCCAGCCTAGTCCTTGATGTGTTAGAAGGATGGTTGTAGAGTCTCAGATATATTTCTTTGGATAGGAAGGTAATAAAACCCTGATGAGAGTGGTTTAGGGTTTCTAAGGAATCGATCTTGAGGGATCAAGATATATAGGAAATCATGATTTAAGATCACCACACACCGTGAAACTATAGAGATAGTAAGTGATAGTAGTACTTTGGATGCTTAAAACAAAGTTGCATGTAGCATGTGGCCATGCAGGCTAGGAGGCGAAGGACGAACACCAGTAACCCAGTACATGGATATAAAGTATAAAGAGTTCCCGAGAGGGAATGGGAGTTCTTCACTATGGATGTTGTGAGTCTCCCCTGGACCAAGGAAGGTCGAGATCCAATATGCTTTATGGTAGATCGCCTTACCTAGATGATATGAGAAAGGAAGAGTACTGTCATGAGACAGATTCGGTTGAACTACTTAAGATAGAAGATGGTTCAACCACACCATGATGCGAGTTCAAAATTTCTTGGGTATGACCAAGGTTTGCTTCCATAAGGTGGAAGTAGATACATGAAGAACTCAAAAATAGTACAGTTTATCACCCTGTACTAATGGATAGTATGATCCAGACTAGAGGGTCTGATGAGAGAAAGTGTTCTTGTTTAGGGTGATACAAAGAGGCAGTTCTTAAGATGTGATGTTAACCACCATAGCCTTTATTGGGATGCAAGAAGGAGGTTGTGTCAGTCACCACTTCATTAAGCTGATGTTGGTGAAGGAGGCCTCATGAAGGTCAGAAAAGAACCACAGTGAGTGCAGATGAAGTCACTTTGATCGTGAAATGGCTGAGATAGAGAGCCCAGAGACGACATGAGTCATGAGCTGATCAAAGTAGACCGACATGCAGTTCACTGTGGGAGAATATAATGTGAAAATCCGACCCCTCTGAGCTACAGTCGAGAAAGCTGAGTCCCCGATATATGGGTCCATTTGAGATGGATTGGTGGAGAAGGTCGTGTTTAACCTTACCCCTCATGATAACATGATGTGCAATATATTACATGGGTCCGATCTAGAGCACTGTGTGAGGTACCCAAGCCATGGGTTGAGCCCTGAACCTATTCAACTTTTGAGAGGTTGAAATGTCCTGAGTCACCTATGAGGGTATGATATACCAAGGTGAGAAAGAACTCATATGGAAGAATATGAGATGATGAAGTTTCTTGGGAAGCACCATGTAAAGGGTGAAGTCACATGGGATCCATGATGGACATATGAAAGGCTTACCCTGGTTGTTTGCTTGCTTGATGGAATTTTGAGGGCAAAATTCTTATAAGAGGGGAAGGATGTTACAACCCCAATTTTTGGGTTTATTTGGTGAGAAATGTAATTTCTCATATTAAGAATATTTGAACAAATAATGATATAATTTGGTTCAAATAAATGGATTTTGTTTACAATAGTCTTGATGTTTGTGTTGTGGGCTTTATTGGCTATTGGGCCCAAATAACAAGAAAATTCAATTAGTGAATGAATAATTGAATATTTGAGAAAAGAAAAATGTGGAAACCTCTAGAAGGCAAATCTAAAGAGGGATTTCGTGCCTCTTGGGTTCCAAGGAGTCCAAAGTTGCATAGAGGGTGCAATAAGAAAACAAATGATCAATTAAGTATTTCTTTATTAAGAAAGAAATTGAAAATAATGATAATATGTGGAAAATAAGTGGAAAGAGGTATATTTGAGTTATCCTTAGTGGAATTTCGTATCTCAAGGATTCCAAATGTTCAAAGGAATACCAATGAGGAAAATAAAAGAGAAATAAAGAGAAATCCTCAAAAAGAGATATTTTAATAAGAAATAAACATGATAATGAGAAATAATGCATATAGATGCATCTAGAAGGATAATAAGTATCCTTGAAAAGGAATTTCGAAATATTAGAGTTTCTTGGGTTCCAAGGAGCCCCAATGAAGGAAAATAAAGAGAAAATACCAATAAAGAAAAATAAGAGGATAATGTGATGCCTAATGAATGAATTTCATGGTATTATTAAAAGGGTGGTATTTTCTACTTAAGGAAAATGTTTTCATTGTGGCCAATGAATTAAAAAGGCAAGAATAATGAGAATAAGGGAGAGGATTTTCGTATTCCTATATATCCACATAATAAAGAATATTAAAGAGGTAAGTAGGAGAGAGAATCTTGCTTCTTCTTGAAGGAATATGATTCCTAATAGGAGAGGACTTGTTTCCTCTTAGGTGGGCATCTTAGGGCGAGGATATCCTCCCCTATAAAAGGGATAGACCCCCCCTAGTTTGAGTTTAAAGAGAAAACGCATGCCTTCCTCTCTCTTTCATATCTTCTTCTTCCTTGTTTTCTTTCTTAAACCCTAACCAAGTGGGGATGCGATCTATGGAGCCACAAAAGGAACTTGAAGAAAGTCCATACGTTCCCCATTCAATCTACATGACTAATGTTTCCCTTTCCATGAGGAACGCTCGCCTTGGTCGCCCGCAACTCATCTGTGGAGAGATGTGGTTCATAGCCCTAATGCTGCTATCCCTGGCCATTATGCTCATGGCAAGAAACCTTGGTGGATGCGGTTGGGAGCGACAGAGACATAGGATGGGTTCCGGCGAGCTCTAGACTTGGAGGCGGAGGTAGATGACCAGTGAAACGTTGCAGTTCGCATAAACGTAGGGTTGCTCTGGGTGGAAGATGACCCGGGGGTCAATTAGACCAAGATACCCCAACAAGATACAAGAAGAGAGTAGCCGAGCCAGGGGCATAATAGAAACTTGGTTATAAACTCAAAGGCAAGCCGTGTTGCATGCATAAGGGGAGGTGGCGCTTGATGATTGATCCAAAGTAAGTGAACTTTACAAAATTCATAGTTTATTATTCGTAGCTCGGATTAGCATGCATAAAATATGAAAGTTGCTCAGAAAATTAAGAAAAAACCAGTAAAAATATATTTGAAGCCTGATTCCTCTTGCAATTTGAAAAGTAATGGAAGATATCAACTTTAATGTATCAATGTTTAAGGAACCCTATTTTGAGATAAATGATATATTTATAAGGGTTTAATGGATGATTAAAGTTGGTATTAACCTGTTAATCATGAAAAGGGACATTAGGAACAAAAAGGATGAATTTTGCACGTAATTAGTTAATTTAGAGTTTCATTTGCATGAATATACTTTAATGGGCCTTGAAACCCTAATGTTGACAAATTTGACTCTTAATGACATTAATTATTCAAATTTGTGAATAAAGTTAAGGGATGACGATTTTAAGCTATTTCGAGCATTAAAGTTCCTAATTGTGGTTAAATACCCTAAATGTTGTAATTAGGGTTTTCTAATAAATAAAAGATAGAATTAATGGTAAATCAAGTTCATATGCGAATTAGACTATAATGAACTTTGAATTGATGATAAATGAGCATAATGATCTCGTCATGGATTAAAAGGATAAAAAATAGCTTTAATGTAAAAGAGGATTAATGGACTTATTTAATGGTTAAATATGTCTTTAATCTGAATCTGAGGATTAGATGTTGAAGTAATTAGGGTTGGTGATCAATTGTGTTAAATTAGGGTTTGAAATAGTAAAAGATGAAGGGAAACCCTAACTGCAATGGAAACCCTAAAAGTGGACTAGAAACCCTAAGAAGCGAGCTAGATTTCATAGATCTTAATGACATGAGTAATAAAAGGAAATTGTATAATTGTTTCAGGATCTTATTGAATGCTTGCTTGCCTATTGGTTGATTGGATTATTTCTGTCTCACATCAACTTGACAGGTATGTGGTTACGCTTATGAATATCTCAAGTTAAGTTTTCTGATGTTTATTGAAGTTTTCATCGATGTCATGAATTACTTTTTGGATGATTTTAATTAATGCAAACTATAATGAGGATATGACTATCACATAAGATATGTGCCTACTAGCTCAGATCATGGTCCCCTATGTGTCTTATTAGTTGACCTAGTACATGGCTACCTATGGGGTAGGTCCATCAGGTCATTGGATGACTTAGTACATGGCTACATATGGGGTAGGACCATCAAGTCACCTGGAGTTAGATATTGGGCTACCTTTAGGTAGTTCCATACGACTCTATTACCCTATGTATTAGCTACCTGTAAGGTAGGACCATGGGGGTAAGAATCTACCTAAAGAGAGGTAGCATGCAAGTCGACTACAGGGACAACACAGAGTTGGGGGATAGGTATGGATTGAGTAGTATGGCTTAAAACGTAATCATGGTTGTTAAATGATTAATTGAATGATTACATTGTTAACATAGTTGTACAGTATTTGTTTCTCCCACATACCAGCTTCTTGCTGACCGACGTTTTATTTGTCGGCATTTTAGGTACAACGAAAAGAACAAACAGTAAAGTGGCATATGTGGAATTAAATGAGAATTAACGCGCATAGGAGGATTAGTTAGATCAGTATCTTCATGATTTGAAGTTTAGAAATCCCAGTTTTAAAAAGGTAAGCAAAGTTTTTATTTTTACCATATTCCAGTATAGTTGGTAGAATTTAATAATTGTTAATGATTATTTGTCAAACCTTTGATCCGGGTTATTGGATAACAGCTCTGATCTCTTAGTCTCCCTTAAGTGGGGGTTACTGGGAGACGGGGTCGTTATAATTGGTATCAGAGTGAAGGTTCCTCACTTAATCTTTAATAATTATTAAATTTTACAAATTCAGTAGAACCCAAGGGAGTTATTAGAGGATTATCTGAAAGATAGAGGTGTCTAGAAAAGGATCACGACTGGGGGCTGGCAATATTTTCCTCCGCATCGCTAGTCAAAATATGAGGACTCCCAGATCCGTGTGACTGCCTGGCCAAAAACTTAGGGTATGAATCAAAATAAGACACCTTTAGGACTCTCTCTTCTTGTTCATCCCTTCTCAACTCAAATTCAGTTAAGGATCTTAAGGATTAGGGTTTTCTCTCTTCTCCTCACCATCTTGAGGTATGGGTAAGGTAGATAAGGATTAAGGAATCCTCCACCAAATTAATAAAAAGCATGTAAATAAGATGTCATGGACATAAGCTTAATAGAGTAAGCATAAAGGAATAGATACATGATTAGGTCGTACGACACGAGTTGTCTTTGCCCACAGGAGAGACCTGAGGCTAGACCTACTTGTCAGGAGGATGAGTAGAGAAAGTTAGTCTTGAAGGTAGAGATCTCCACTAAAAGTAGAGACCTAGCACATACTTTGAGGATGATGGTAACCCTAACCCTAAGTGAAGGTTAGAGGGATAGATGACATGATGTGTTAGTTGTCTTGGTAGACCAGATGTTTGGATAGACATGCCTTGGATGTCATATGAGCCATGAGAGGTTAGATGGCCTAGTATCTTTGGCAACCCAACCCAGGAGAGGGTCGTGCATGTTAGAACAAAGGATAGCTCCTTCATGGATAAAGTTAGAGAAGAACCCATAGAACCCTATGTTCTTGTGCAAGTAGGGTATAGCTTGCACCCTGAGTACGTCAATGGTACAACAGTAGGTTGAAACCCTGGCCAGGACAGCTTTTGAGATAAGAGCTATGGATAACCTGGAGCAAACATAAGCTAAACATAGGCTCTACTCAGGTAGGGGCATGCTTATGAGATTTATCCTTCATGAAGAAAGGACCTCTCATAAAGATATTGGTTTATCTCTAGAGAGAGAGCAGGACCCCCAGGCAAGAAGGTTGGAAGCCTAAAACCCCAAAATATGAGGAACAATGGGGAGTCTAGGATGATGTGACATAAGTGGATGATAGTTGTGACGTCTATTGCCAAACATCGATTAAGATTAATGCGGAAGTGATCGTTAGCAGCGGAATTACTAAAAATCACTAAAAATTAAAACTTTTTACAATAAGATCCACAACTATAAAACTCTTTCATACAGAACCAAAGTAAGTTATACATTCTGAAACATCAGTACATCTCTGTATTGTCTCATCTCAAGAGTCATAAACATTGACTGCCCTATTAAACTGTACATGAGCAGTATACAAAAATCTCAGATCTATATCAAATGATCTACTGACTCCTAGGACTTGAGTGTACAGAGACATCACATAGGACTCTCTATATGTAGAACCTAACAGACAGTATCTCCACCTGAAGATCACTACTATCCTTGTTGTTGTTGTTGTCGTGGTTGTTGTTGTTGCTGCTCACCCACTGAAGGGTTTCTTCTTTCTCAGCATCTACCTAAAAAGTTGAATCCCAAGGGGGTGAGACAATTGACAATTGCCCCAGCGAGAGATATAACTCTCCGCCAGAAACATTGTTATTGTAGATAATAGAATAACACAGAGCAATAGAATCATAATGTTCAGTAGTAGGTAAATCATTGATTGACTATGCAGAGCAGTATTCTCTATATAGTTCATTTCAGTTTAACTTGATTAAGCAGCAAGTCATTTATTCAATAAGGAATATGAAGAATATGTATATTATTTATCCAACTAGGACATAATAGACAATGTATCATCAATCATTGATTCTCGTAATTCAACCCTAAGCAAATATGCTACACGGTTGATTACATTTTACAAACATACTTATGCCCTGAGGAGATGAGGTATACCGCTCATACTCCAACCGACCATTGCGAAATCAAAATTGGTATCGTACATAGGTCAATAGAAGAGTCATATTCCCATCACCTCATCCTCCTCAGTCAGTGTAAGGAACAACTTGCAGGACATCTCGTGTCTCTACTAAATAGCTTTCCAGGGTAGACTGGCAACTTCGCTATTAGAGTTATAGTGTCATGCTGTACTCTCTTTGCAATCGTGGGATTTCATATTTATCTCGGATCGATTCGGCATTAACATCATCATCGGGAGATTAGTGATACATCTTCTCGACATATACATATAATGAAGGATTGAGAGATTTAATGTTTTTATCACATCAATTCCTCCATTAGGGCGTAAGGATATCGCCCATAACCCCCACATACTCAAAAGTATGTTTTCTAGGAGTTCCCTTAGGAAAACCTGTTTCACCATCACCTAACTACTGACGATGATGGATCTGTGTTCAGGGCTCTACATGATATCATTTCACTTGATTATTTAAGTACATTACAATGTTCTTTTTGCATCAGGCATGTTATCAAACATAAACCGTTATAACAATTATTATAAAGAATGAGTACTATTTCTATCAAGTTCATTTCATAGCTTTAATAGCATTGGGAGCTCAATCCCTTATCATCTCATCATCATCATTCAAGAATATGGGTGTTCAAACCCATAGATCATCAATATACTTGTTACCACTTTAACAGGTATCATAGTACCATCAAGTCATTTGACAGTGTAAACATGATATTTGCAATGCAGGTATTTCACATGGCTCTTTAAAGCCTATCAATCTCTTTTGTTACCTTTCACTAGGTAACATAACATATCCTTGTTTACCAGGATCATAAAGCACTTTCAATAAACAAAGCATCATAGCTATACCTGGCTATGTTCATTATCTCATTAAACCTGCATGATTAATACAGATGATAACAGATACATCAATTTCATATCAGCACAATGTAAAACAACTATGTCATCTTTAATCAAGGAATACACCACTATGCCCTTACTAGGGTTAGGGTTTCCCTTTTCAATTCAATTTAGGGTTAATCATCCCCTTTAACTTAATTAGGATTAATAACTCATCATGTCATTATTCAACCTTAGAGCTTCATGCTACAAAGTATAACCTAGAGTTACGGTTTTAGTTCAATGAACTACAATTATGATTTACAATTCACATTACATCACCCTAGATTAGGATTTACAATTCACATTACATCACCCTAGATTAGGGTTTATCATTAACATCCCATAGTTAGGGTTTACTACCAACAACCCATAATTAGGGTTTACTATTCATCCCAAATAAGAATGATCATCAAAGTACCCTGAATTAGGGTTTCTCATGTCATTACCATGAATTAAGATCATGTATCATCATATATTAGAATTTCATCTATCAATGCCCTTAATTAGGGTTATGATTCATTAACCTTCATAATTAGGGTTTCATGATCTCACTATCATGGATCATACCCTAATTAGACATCCATTCATAATAAGAGTCCATTACTTGATTAACATTCATGTAGAAAGTCTTCTCTCTCGTCTTCTATAAGATGATGCTTACATTAGCCTTGATTAAGCTAATTCAACTCAACATGAAAGAGAATTGAAATTTGGGTTATGTTATAATCATCAAGGCTTAATCATTCAAGGATAGTAATCACCTTATCTCATTAAGATAAAATTGCTATAATCATCTTTGATTACATCATGTATTAATCCATTAACCAATTTGTCCTTTAACCTCTTTAAGTACCCATGCGGTTTTAGTTACTTATCCACCAAACAGTCTTGGTCACATAGACCCCAAATGGTCTTGACCAAACAGACCTCAAACAGTCTTGCACTAAAAAAAAACCTCCATACGGTCTTGCACAAACTACTGAAACCGTTTGGTAAAGTAGACTTCGAAATCGTTTAGTAAAGTAGGTAGTGTAGACCGTTTGCCAAAGTTGACTTTTGAGACCATTTACTAAAGTACCTTTTTGAAACTGCATGACCTCAATCGGTTTAGGATCGTTTGGTCCCAAAAGGTCTTGAGACCGTTTGGTCCAAACCCCCTCAAAACTGCATGGACCAAGTATGGTCTCAACCAATCAAAATGAAATAGGGTTTCCAATGTTGATTCCTACATTGATTATAATCATGTTATTACTCATCAATTGGACCTATCACCATACTTCAATTGAGTTAATTAGGTCAACCTTCAACTGATTTGACCCTCAATTGGCCCTCAATTGGTCATCAATTAGGGTTTGAATCGATTGGATTAGGGTTTGGAATCGATGACCTTTCAACATTAATCAATGTGAACCTAGTTACTTTGAAACTATTGGACCATCATCCAAATTGGACATAACCTGACCCCAAACGGTCTTGAGGTCATTTGGATGACCTCCAAATGGTCTTGAGACCGTTTTCCCATGCCAACATCAAAATCCAAATCAACCAATTAAGGTTTGGATCATTGGATTGATCACCAAATCAGCATTTGATTGCACTTCAACTTAGTACCTTTAGATCTTCAAACACCTAACCATAGTCAACCCTAGACCTCCAAACGGTCTTGGGTGACCCCCAAACGGTCTTGGGATCATTTGGGTGATTCCCCAAATGGTCTTGAGACCATTTTCCATCACATCATCATTAACCATGTCATTCATTGAGGTTTGGATCCTAGGATTAGTCACCAAAACAACAATCGAAAATACTCCAATCTAATATCTTTGAATCTTCAATTGGTAAACCATACCTAACCCTAGACCTCTAAACGGTCTTGGGTGGTCACCAAATGGTCTTGAGATAGTTTGGGTGATTCCCCAAACGGTCTTGAGACCGTTTGGGTCAATCAACCCAAGTTCCAAACTTGACCACTTATGAAATCAACACTCAACCCGATTAGCATTTTGGTGATTGATTGATCTTCAACTAGTGAACCAATTGGAGTTAATCAACAATTATTAGTGGATCATTAACCTAGATCATTTTCAATAGATCTCCAAATGGTCAACGCTGGTCAACACCACCAAACGGTTTGAAACGGTTTCCCTCCATGCAGTTTGATGAAACCGTTTCATTCTAAACGGTTTGAAACCGTTTACTCCCAAACAGTTTGGGAAACTGTTTGATCAACAAACATAAGACCATTTAGTAAAGTAGTTATTTGGATAATCATCTAAGGTGATTTCATCTTCTTCTTCCTTCGTGTATCCAAGAACAGTTGCTACTCTTCACGGAAGTTTTAGTAAGAACTCAAAAGGGTATCAAAAGAAGAAAAGTAGCCAATGATTATTAAAGGAATGGAAGCATTAGCAATGATTAAGGGTTTGAGTTATACAACCTACCTCTAGAACTGATCCCAAGCTCCAATCTCCACAGCTTTAATGGTGGATGGAGTTCCAGCATCTATCCAAGGTCCGTCCATCAACTTTTGGATGAACAACTTGGCTAGGATTGGAAATCGAGTGAAGAAAACATTAATTAAGCAATCCGAGGTAGAAGATGATCAAAACTTACTAACAGGTTATGGTCATCTTTCTCCTACTCCTGATCTCTTCCTTGGTCGGCCAAAGCAAAGATGGAAAGAGGAAACTAAGGAAACGATCCTTATGTGTATTGGAAAAAGGACATGTATAAGGGATTTTCAAGGAAAGAGAAAAAAGAGGATTATTTTCTTTTAATTCCAAAATAATTTCCATCAAATCCCCCTCCATTTCTTAGCCACGAAGCGATCTTCATTTCCTTGCAAAACCTCTCAATTATCCAAGAATTAATGGAAAAGGAATTAAGCACCTTAAAGAGTTTTATATTAATATCCATCCTTTTAGTGGATATTACTTTTTATTATGAGAATGTGAGTGGGCTTCCACTCAACCAAGATCTTTTTGTGCTCAAACAAGACACAAGATATTCCAACACTATTGAAAACACATCCTTCAACTTTTGGTTATAGGGCTCCTCAATTAATTAATTTCTTTTTGCATTAAATTAAATTAAAGTTCCATTTATGCTTAAATCTTGATTATTTTAATATCAAGATTCTCTCTCCTCCAAGATAATTCAAATGAGGCGCCCCTCTCATTTTCTTTGCTCTACTTTATGCCAAGAAACATGAGAGACCCTATAGAGGTGGTATTTTGCATATTGAACCCTAGGTTTTGGGTAAATTGCATATTACACCAAAACTAGGTTTTAATGCACAAGGATTGCTCTATAAGCTTTATCTTGATGCCCAAGCTTGTGGAAACCATACCACTACATCATATTCATTCTTATGATGTCTTAAAATCATAGGAACATCTTATTATGTGAAATTTGCAAGTTAACCCCTCAACTTGGGTAATTTGCACTTTAGTCCAATTTTAACAAAACAATGTTTCAACATTATTCAAAAAGGACTGAAATTGAAATATAAGTTCCTCAAAAGCCTTAATTACTTTTCAAAACATAAGAGCAAGAATTTAATAAACTTTATTAAGAAAAACACCTCGGGTTAGTACATAACCCAGGTCAGGGATGTTACTATAGTGGTTGCCTCATGCATGATCCTTGGAGGCTGATGATATCTAGGTTGCCTTTAGAGGAACCAAACCCTAAAGAGAGGATGATGCTTTTGGAACCTATGTGTCTATAGTTTACCTACTGAGATGAGTTGAAGAGTTCCTTAGACCCTGAAGAAGCTAAGTAGCAAGTTGTGAGGCCCTATACCTGGTTGGTTGTCCTTGAGGAGGACTTAACTCCGAGGTTTTGCTCATATAAAAGGATCATGGGAGTACATGACATACCTTGTACATGCTTGATTCATGGTTAAGAGAATGAGCATGCAGTTGGACACCCGAAGGTGAACCTAGGGTTTCTAGGCCTAAGAGGGTAAGTAGTGTGCCCGATGCTCATGATGAGATTTGGGTCTCTATAGCTTCGAGCATGTGTAGAGGAAAAAGGAAACCCCTTAAGTTAAGGGTATGTTTGATGGACTCCTCGCCACTAAGTTGGTCTAATGTTGGGCATGAGAACAAGTATGACCTAGTATGGTTTAGTAGGTGGTCTGCCTATGTCGTAGTGGCAGGTGGGTTAAGCATGCTCATATGAATGTAAACCCTAAGGACAGTTGTGACCTTGTTGTCAAGAGTTGTAGTTTCCTCCCATCCTGGGAGAGGGACCCTTTGGTTGGGTGTATACCAGTTTTGTTGGTGTTGAGGTAACCTAAAGAGGTTTCATAGGATCTTGAGAAAGCTAAGTGAAAAGTACATGGTATGAGATTGAACCTGTAGACCCATAGTTAACCATCTCTAAGTGCATATGGATGTGCTACTATGGAGGTAACTGGTATGGGGCCTGACTAAGGTAGGAAGGTCGCCATGATCCTTGAGAAAGGATGAAATATAGCCCAAGAATATAGAGAGAGATGATGAAGGATTGGGTAAGGTTCTAAGTTGGACATGTACTATAATAGAATCCCAAGTCTATCCTAGGGTCAGGTAGGGATAAGACTGATGGAAGAAGGAGTTGCCTAATTCCCTAGTTGCACATGACCATAGGGTCAGGAGGTAACAACTATCATTGAGGCCATGGGTTAGGAGATTGATCACCTTCATGAACCCATGGGACCCAAAGGGTTGATGAGTAGGGTACTCTCTGGATGCATAAGGGAAAAGGGATGACGCCAAAAGTGTCGGCACCCTATAGACCTAGAGGAGATGACCAAGGATTGTGTGGTGACCCAAGTAGGTTTGAGACCAGTTTTCCATGGAAGTGACTTTGATATCACGATGATTGTGATGTACAGACATAAGTTGCACGTTTCAACTTAGATTTGAAGGTGTACTGGTAATGTGGCCATCTCTACTCTTGGAATAGGAAGAACTCCGTATTTAGACGGCCGCCAAATGATTATTTCTTCTTGTTATGGGAGTGTGAGATATGACAATATGCATGCCATACACCAAGGGTAAAGATGATGTGAGGAATGAGGACAGAGATGATAATGTGCCCTAGTGGAATGAATGATACATGGACAGGTACAAATGATAAAAGTATTAAGATAATCACCTTGTAAGGATGTTCCTAGTAGAATATTTGTGGAATTTGCAAGTTATACAAGGTTTAGTTTGATCACCAGGTGGATGAGCTCAAAGTTTCTTGATGAAGATAAACTTAGAGTTTGAGATGAGATGATAAGTATAATACATGGAGGATGAAAGGCGGTAATGAATGCTCTAGTGGAGATATAGTAGCCTAGTTTATCTGGAAGCTAGAAGAAGTTGAGGTTGCTAGGATGACCATAAGTTGAGGAAAAGAGATAAATTTGGCTAACTCCCAGATGTATCAATAGTGGTTAATCAAGTTAATGGTTGTTTGGTTAGCCAGCCTAGTCCATGATGTGTTATAAGGATGGTTATAGAACCTCAGATACATTTCTTTGGATAGGAAGGTAATAAAACCGTGATGAGAGTGGTTTAGTGTTTCTAAGGAATCGATCATGAGGGATCATGATATATAGGAAATCATGATTTTAAGATCACCACACACCGTGAAACTATAGAGATAGTAAGTGATAGTAGTACTTTGGATGCTTAAAACAAAGTTGCATGTAGCATGTGGCCATGCAAGTTAGGAGGCGAAGGACGAACACCAGTAACCCAGTACATGGATATAAAGTATAAAGAGTTCTCAAGAGGGAATGGGAGTTCTTCAATGTGGATGTTGTGAGTCTCCCCTGGACTAAGGACGGTCGAGATCCAGTATGGGTTATGGTAGATCGCCTTACCTAGATGACATGAGAAAGGAAGAGTATTGTCATGAGATAGATTTGGTTGAACTACTTAAGAGAGAAGATGGTTCAACCACACCATGATGTGAGTTCAAAAGTTCTTGGGTATGACCAAGGTTCACTTCCATAAGGTGGAAGTAGATACATGAAGAACTCAAAAATAGTACAGTTTATCACCCCGTACTAATGGAAAGTATGATCCAGACTAGAGGGTCTGATGAGAGCAAGTGTGCTTGTTTAAGGTGATATAAAGAGGCAGTTCTTAAGATGTGATGTTAACCACCATATCCTTTATCGGGATGCAAGAAGGAGGTTGTGTCGGTCACCACTATATTAAGATGATGTTGGTGAAGGAGGCCTCATGAAGGTCAGAAAAGAACCACAGTGAGTGCAGATGAAGTCACTTTGATCGTGCAAAGGATGAGAGAGAGAGCCCATATATGACATGAGTCATGAGCTGATGCAATGAAGATTGACATGCAGTTCACTGTGGGAGAATATAATGTGAAAATCCAACCCCTCTGAGCTACAGCCGAGAAAGTTGAGTCCCCAATATATGTGTCCATTTGAAATGGATTGGTGAAGAAGTTCGTGTTTAACCTTACCCCTCAGGATAACATGATGTATAATGTATTACATAAGTCTGATCAAGAGCACTATGTGAGGTACCCAAGCCATGTGTTGATCCCTAAACCTATTCAACTTTTGAGAGGTAGAAATGTCCTGAGTCACCTATGAGGGTATGATATACCAAGGTGAGAAAGAACTCAGATGGAAGAATATTAGATGATGAAGGTTATTGGGAAGCACCATGGAAAGGGTGAAGTCACATGGGAGCCATGATGGACATATGAAAGGCTTATCCTATTTGTTTGCTTGCTTGATGGAATTTTGAGGGTAAAATTCTTATAAGAGGGGAAGGATGTTACAACCCCAATTTTTGGGTTTATTTGGTGAGAAATGTAATTTCTCATATTAAGAATATTTGAACAAATAATGATATAATTTGGTTCGAATAAATGGATTTTGTTTACAATAGCCTTGATGTTTGTGTTGTGGGCTTTATTGGCTATTGGGCCCAAATAACAAGAAAATTCAATTAGTGAATGAATAATTGAATATTTGAGAAAAGAAAAATGTGGAAACCTCTAGAAGGCAAATCCAAAGAGGGATTTCGTGCCTCTTGGGTTCCTTGGGTTCCAAGGAGTCCAAAGTTGCATAGAGGATGCAATAAGAAAAGAAAAGATCAATTAAGTATTTCTTTATTAAGAAAGAAATTGAAAATAATGATAATATGTGAAAAATAGGTGGAAAGAGGTATATTTGAGTTATCCTTAGTGGAATTTCATATCCCAAGGATTCCTAATGTTAAAAGGAATACCAATGAGGAAAATAAAAGAGAAATAAAGAGAAATCCTCAAAAAGAGATATTTTAATAAGAAATAAACATGATAATGAGAAATAATGCATATAGATGCATCTAGAAGGATAATAAGTATCCTTGAAAAGGAATTTCGAAATATTAGAGTTTCTTGGGGTCCAAGGAGCCCCAATGAAGGAAAAGAAAGAGAAAATACCAATAAAGAAAAATAAGAGGATAATGTGATGCCTAATGAATGAATTTCATGGTATTATTAAAAGGGTGATATTTTCTACTTAAGGAAAATGTTTTTTTGTGGCCAATGAATTAAAAAGGCAAGAATAATGAGAACAAGTGAGAGGATTTTCGTATTCCTATATATCCAAGTAATAAAGAATATTAAAGAGGTAAGTAGGAGAGAGAATCTTGCTTCTTCTTGAAGGAATATGATTCCTAATAGGAGGGGACCTATTTCCTCTTAGGTGGGCATCTTAGGGCGACGATATCCTCCCCTATAAAAGGGGTAGACCCCCCTGGTTCGAGTTCAAAGAGAAAATTCATGCCTTCCTCTCTCTTTCGTATCTTCTTCTTCCTTATTTTCTTTCTTAAACCCTAACTGGGGGGATGCGACCCCTGGAGCCACAAAAGGAACATGAAGAAAGTCCATACGTTCCCCCTTCAATCTGCACGACTAACGCTGCCCTTTCCTTAAGGAACGCTCGCCTTGGTCGCCCGCAACTCATCTGCAGAGAGCTGCGGTTCACAACCCTAATTCTGCTGTCCATGGCCATTACGCTCATGGAAAGAAACCTTGGTGGATGCGACTGGGAGTGACGGAGACATAGGATGGGTTCCAACGAGCTCAGGACTTGGAGGTGGAGGTATATGACCCGCAAAACACTGCAGTTCGCGGCAGCGTAGGGTTGCGCTGGGTGGAAGACGACCCGGGGGTCAATTAGACCAAGATACCCCTCCAAGATACAAGAAGAGAGTAGCCGAGCTAGGGGCATAATAGTAACTTGGTTATAAACTCAAAGGCAAGCCATGTTTCACATAAGGTGAGGTGGCGCTTGATGATTGGTCCAAAGTAAGTGAACTTTACAAAATTCGTAGTTAATTATTTCTAGCTTGGATTAGCACGCATAAAATATGAAAGTTTCTCCAAAAAATGAGGGGAATCCATTAAAAATATAGTTGAAGCATGATTCCTATTGCAATTCAAAAAGTAACGGAAGATATCAACTTTAATGTATTAATGTTTAAAGAACCCTATTTTGAGATAAATGATATATTTATAAGTATTAATGAATGATTAAAGTTGGTATTAACCTGTTAATCATGAAAAGGGACATTAGAAACAAAAAGGATGAATTGTGCACGTAATTAGTTAATTTAGAGTTTCATTTGCATGAATATACTTTAATGGGCCTTGAAACCCTAATGTTGACAAATTTGACTCTTAATGACATTAATTATTCAAATTTGTGAATAAAGTTAAGGGATGACGATGTTAAGCAATTTCGAGCATTAAAGTTCCTAATTGTGGTTAAATACCCTAAATGTACTAATTAGGGTTTTCTAATGAGTAAAAGATAGAATTAATGGTAAATCAAGTTCATATGTGAATTAGACTATAATGAACTTTGAATTGATGATAAACGATCATAATGATCTTGTCATGGATTAAAAGGATAAAAAAATAACTTTAATGTAAAAGAGGATTAATGGACTTATTTAATGGTTAAATATGCCTTTAATCTGAATCTGAGGATTATATGTTGAAGTAATTAGGGTTGGTGATCAATTGTGTTAAATTAGGGTTTGAAATAGTAAAATATGAAGGGAAACCCTAACTACAATGGAAACCCTAAAAGTGGAGTAAAAACCCTAAGAAGCGAGCTAGATTTCATAGATATTAATGACATGAGTAATAAAAGCTAATTGTATAATTGTTTCAGGATCTTATTGAATGCTTGCTTGCCTATTGGTTGATTGGATTATTTCTGTCTCACATCAACTTGACAGGTATGTGGTTACGCTTATGAATATCTTGAGTT
This sequence comes from Alisma plantago-aquatica, assembly GCA_963693085.1. Classification (NCBI taxonomy): domain Eukaryota; kingdom Viridiplantae; phylum Streptophyta; class Magnoliopsida; order Alismatales; family Alismataceae; genus Alisma; species Alisma plantago-aquatica. The sequence continues at coordinate 1,183,412,446 of OY856410.1, forward strand.
AAGTTTTCTGAGGTTTACGGAAGTTTTCATCGATGTCATGAATTAATTGTTGGATGATTTTAATTCATGCAAACTATAATGTGGATATGACTATCACATAAGATATGTGCCTAATAGCTCAGATCCTGGTCCCCTCTGTGGCTTATTAGTTGACCTAGTACATGGCAACCTATGTGCTAGGTCCATCAGGTCATTGGATGACTTAGTACATGGCTACCAATGGGGTAGGACCATCAAGTCACCTTGAGTTAGATATTGGGCTACCTGTGGGTAGTGTCATGCGACTCTATTACCCTATGTATTGGCTACCTGTAAGGTAGGACCATGGGGTAAGAATCTACCTAAAGAGAGGTAACATGCAAGTCTACTACAGGGACAGCACACAGTTGGGGAATAGGTAAGGATTGAGTAGTATGGCTTAAAATATAATCTTGGTTGTTAAATGATTAATTAAATGATTAATTGAATGAAAATCTGACCCCTCTGAGCTACAGTCGAGAAAGTTGAGTCCCCGATATATGGGTCCATTTGAGATGGATTGGTAGAGAAGGTCGTGTTTAACCTTACCCCTCAGGATAACATGATGTACAATATATTACATGGTTCCAATCTAGAGCACTATGTGAGGTACCCAAGCCATGTGTTGAGCCTTGAACCTATTCAGCTTTTGAGAGGTTGAAATGTCCTGAGTCACCTATGAGGGTATGATATACCAAGGTGAGAAAGAACTCATATGGAAGAATATGAGATGATGAAGTTTCTTGGGAAGCACCATGGAAAGGGTGAAGTCACATGGGAGCCATGATGGACATATGAAAGGCTTACCCTGGTTGTTTGCTTGCTTGATGGAATTTTGAGGGTAAAATTCTTATAAGAGGGGAAGGATGTTACAACCCCAATTTTTGGGTTTATTTGGTGAGAAATGTAATTTATCATATTAAGAATATTTGAACAAATAATGATATAATTTGGTTCGAATAAATGGATTTTGTTTACAATAGTCTTGATGTTTGTGTTGTGGGCTTTATTGGCTATTGGGCCCAAATAACAAGAAAATTCAATTAGTGAATGAATAATTGAATATTTGAGAAAAGAAAAATGTGGAAACCTCTAGAAGGCAAATTCAAAGAGGGATTTCGTGCCTCTTGGGTTCCTTGGGTTCCAAGGAGTCCAAAGTTGCATAGAGGGTGCAATAAGAAAACAAAAGATCAATTAAGTATTTCTTTATTAAGAAAGAAATTGAAAATAATGATAATATGTGGAAAATAAGTGGAAAGAGGTATATTTGAGTTATCCTTAGTGGAATTTCGTATCTCAAGGATTCCAAATGTTAAAAGGAATACCAATGAGGAAAATAAAAGAGAAATAAAGAGAAATCCTCAAAAAGAGATATTTTAATAAGAAATAAACATGATAATGAGAAATAATGCATATAGATGCATCTAGAAGGATAATAAGTATCCTTGAAAAGGAATTTTGAAATATTAGAGTTTCTTGGGGTCCAAGGAGCCCCAATGAAGGAAAATAAAGAGAAAATACCAATAAAGAAAAATAAGAGGATAATGTGATGCCTAATGAATGAATTTCATGGTATTATTAAAAGGGTGGTATTTTCTACTTAAGGAAAATGTTTTTTTGTGGCCAATGAATTAAAAAGGCAAGAATAATGAGAATAAGGGAGAGGATTTTTGTATTCCTATATATCCACATAATAAAGAATATTAAAGAGGTAAGTAGGAGAGAGAATCTTGCTTCTTCTTGAAGGAATATGATTCCTAATAGGAGAGGACTTGTTTCCTCTTAGGTGGGCATCTTAGGGCGAGGATATCCTCCCCTATAAAAGGGGTAGACCCCTCCTGGTTTGAGTTCAAAGAGAAAACGCATGCCTTCCTCTCTCTTTCATATCTTCTTCTTCCTTGTTTTCTTTCTTAAACCCTAACCAAGGGGGGGATGCGATCCATGGAGCCACAAAAGGAACTTGAAGAAAGTCCATACGTTCCCCATTCAATCTGCACGACTAACGTTGCCCTTTCCATGAGGAACGCTCGCCTTGGTCGCCCGCAACTCATCTGTGGAGAGCTGCGGTTCGTAGCCCTAATGCTGCTATCCCTGGCCATTACGCTCATGGCAAGAAACCTTGGTGGATGCGGCTGGGAGCGACAGAGACATAGGATGGGTTCCGGCGAGCTCTAGACTTGGAGGCGGAGGTAGATGACCAATGAAACATTGCAGTTCGCGGCAACGTAGGGTTGCTCTGGGTGGAAGACGACCCGGGGGTCAATTAGACCAAGCTACCCCTAAAAGATACAAGAAGAGAGTAGCCGAGCCAGGGGCATAATAGTAACTTGGTTATAAACTCAAAGGCAAGCCGTGTTGCATGCATAAGGGGAGGTGGCGCTTGATGATTGATCCAAAGTAAGTGAACTTTACAAAATTCGTAGTTAATTATTCGTAGCTCGGATTAGCATGCATAAAATATGAAAGTTGCTCAGAAAAATGAGAGGATTCCAATAAAAATATAATTGAAGCCTGATTCCTCTTGAAATTCGAAAAGTAATGGAAGATATCAACTTTAATGTATCAATGTTTAAAGAACCCTATTTTGAGATAAATGATATATTTATAAGGTTTTAATGGATGATTAAAGTTGATATTAACCTGTTAATCATGAAAAGGGACATTAGGAACAAAAAGGATGAATTTTGCACGTAATTAGTTAATTTAGAGTTTCATTTGCATGAATATACTTAAATGGGCCTTGAAACCCTAATGTTGACAAATTTGACTCTTAATGACATTAATTATTCAAATTTGTGAATAAAGTTAAGGGATGACGATTTTAAGCTATTTCGAGCATTAAAGTTCCTAATTGTGTTTAAATACCCTAAATGTTGTAATTAGGGTTTTCTAATAAATAAAAGATAGAATTAATGGTAAATCAAGTTCATATGCGAATTAGACTATAATGAACTTTGAATTGATGATAAATGAGCATAATGATCTTGTCATGGATTAAAAGGATAAAAAAATAGCTTTAATGTAAAAGAGGATTAATAGACTTATTTAATGGTTAAATATGCCTTTAATCCGAATCTGAGGATTAGATGTTGAAGTAATTAGGGTTGGTGATCAATTGCGTTAAATTAGGGTTTGAAATAGTAAAAGATGAAGGGAAACCCTAACTGCAATGGAAAACTCTAAAAGTGGACTAGAAACCCTAAGAAGTGAGCTAGATTTCATAGATCTTAATGACATGAGTAATAAAAGGAAATTGTATAATTGTTTCAGGATCTTATTGAATGCTTGCTTGCCTATTGATTGATTGGATTATTTCTATCTCACATCAACTTGATAGGTATGTGGTTACGCTTATGAATATCTCAAGTTAAGTTTTCTGATGTTTATTGAAGTTTTCATCGATGTCATGAATTAATTTTTGGATGATTTTAATTCATGCAAACTATATTGTGGATATGACTAAGATATGTGCCTTAGTAGCTCAGATCCTGGTCCCCTCTATGTCTTATTAGTTGACCTAGTACATGGCTACCTATGGGGTAGGTCCATCAGGTCATTGGATGACTTAATACATGGCTACCAATGGGGTAGGACCATCAAGTCACCTTGAGTTAGATATTGGGATACCTTTAGGTAGTGCCATACGACTTTATTACCCTATGTATTAGCTACCTATAAGGTAGGACCATGGGGGTAAGAATCTACCTAAAGAGAGGTAGCATGCAAGTCCACTGCAGGGACAACACAGAGTTGGGGGATATGTAAGGATTGAGTAGTATGGCTTAAAGCGTAATCTTGGTCGTTAAATGATTAATTGAATGATTACATTGTTAACATAGTTGTACATTATTTGTTTCTCCCACATACCAGCTTCTTGCTGACCGACGTTTTGTTTGTCGGTGTTTTAGGTACAACGAAAAGAACAAATAGTAAAGTGGCAAATGTGGAATTAAATGATAATTAACGAACATAGGAGGATTAGTTAGATCAGTATCTTCATGGTTAGAAGTTTAGAAATCCCAGTTTTAAAAAGGTAAGCAAAGTTTTTAGTTTTACCATATTTCAGTATAGTTGGTAGAATTTAATAATTGTTAATGATTATTTGTCGAGCCTTTGATCTGGGTTATTGGATAACAGCTTTGATCTCTTGGTCTCTCTTAAGTGGGGGTTACTGGGAGACGGGGTCATTTCATACGTCAACCAACAGTCCATGATGAGAGGAGCTATTGTAGACAATGACGTTTGAGTTTGTTGTCTGTAGAGGAGCCACAGACAAGTCCTGATACAACTAGAAGATAGTTGGCATCTACAACGATGAGGAGTATGTTGCCGGACTTTCTCCAGGACTAAGTATATCCTCAAAACCATTCTTTCCATTATATGGTTACTGACGCGATCTGTTGGTTTATTGGGAATATGTAAATAAAATTTTTGGTTCTGTTGCATATATTTGTGCCCTATTTCCATACACACACATCATGATAGAACAAGGAGATAGACCTAGGTATCATGTCACAATGCATCATAAATTATTTATTTCAAAGGTCCAATAGGATTGGATGTACATGTGTCAAACTGGGCCTAAATTTGTGGGCACTCATGGGTCAACCCGTTTAAGTTGGGTTTGGGTGGTGAAATTTGTCACAAGATGAAAAATACTTAAACCCATTCCTACCATTTAGGTAGTGGGATTTGTGGGAAACCCACAAGTGCATGCCAGTGACCCAATTAAAAAAATTCACAACAAATAATTTGTTGTTGATCGGGGATTTCTTTTGGAGAGAGGGTGTATTGATCATCATACATTTATTTAGATCAAACAATAGGTGAGAAATATGTATGCCATGTGTTATGTCTTGTAATTTAAATAAATGTTGGATCACATCAAAGATGCATCAACCTTCGGTCTTGATGGATCCATCCATCTATATGTTGCGTGTATAATTTTTAGATTTTGTATGCAAAAGAAATCAACTCAATCCATGCCCACTAGGAGCACATAACACTAGAGCCCAGATCTATTTTTGGGATTCTTTCTTAAGATGGCAGCCAAAAATTCAAATGGGTTGGGGTCATCACATATAACCTTGGTCACTTATTTGGATGTCACACTTGTAGGTGTTTGACATGCCTAAATTGTGCAAGTGAAACACAAGTGTACGTGTCAAGTGATATAGACCTATGAGGCTCAAGTGTTGAACTCAGGGAAACATTTACCAGAAATTACTACTAATTGTAACCCAATAAGGTAGGCTGAGAAAACATAACTGGTTGGTTGTTTCATAACTAAGAGTAAGAATTAAAATATAAACTAAGTTGAAGTGATCATGAATGGATGGATTTCTTAGGATTACAATTTTATCATAGCGTGCATTACATTCAACTTCATTTCATCAATAGTTATTTACCCTAAACTCCAGACTAAAGACTTGTAGCAAGTATTACCCACTCCCACAGTGTAATACACAACCTATATTAAGAAAATCCCACTTCTATATTGGTTTAATAATTAGCTAGGTGTATTAACGGTAACTCTGGGTTATGCTTTCACAATCGTAACCCCTTTCCTGAGGCATGTATGAGTTGTACAAATCTATAACTTTTCCAACCCCTAATACCTATCTCAAAGTAGTTAGTGATCTAAAATATTGATTGTGGTGATCAAGCACAAACAATTCAGTAAGAGATTATAGATTCACAACCAGAATTAAAGGAAATATATTATTAATTTATGAAAATCAAATACAAAGAAATACTGGGCTACTACCTGGTCCTAAGAAATTTGGAGATTAGCCCCGCATGATTTCTATCATCATATAAAGAGAGGAAGAGGGAGAAAACAAGATAAACATAAGAAAACCAATGAAAAAATCTCATAGAAGCAGTCTTGACGATGGCCTCTATAAGACACCTTGATCTGCAACGTTCCTACTACAAATCTACCTTCTAGAAGTGCCCAAAGCATCTAGTTTGTGGCTATCTCCTTCGTCTCCTCCTCTCCCATGTTTGTACTCTGTTGTAACTAGATAGAACATAATATGATCAATTAGTTGAACTCTCACTGGGTCATAAGTGGGCTTTTAACCATCATCAAATTGCAGTCGTTGGATTTTTTGTGATTTTCAATCTACATTGATCGTTTAAAATCTATACCACCGACAGGATGTCAGTGGAATGAGGTGTCGGCTAACTCAAAACCCTCGATAGGTATGTCAATAGCACTGAATCTCCTCTTGTGAGTTCTAAATGGATTTGGGTGGAAAATCATACCAATAATTGGCATGCCGGTGGCATTGAAGCAATTAAATTTGGTTACTCATGCTTTCTGGGCGGTGAGTTAGTAGTACTGACTCCTCTTATAATTAGCATCGAGTGTCAGCTGGGTAGCACCAAGTTCTATCTCTATAGCATTGAGATTTATAGAATTTTCTATTGGATTTTTGCATCATGTCGGTACCACCAACAATGGTGTCAGTAGCATCGAGTTGTCATCTAAATGCTTGAATTACCTGAAACATGGTGAAAACATTATAAGTTTGAATTAAAAGTGATAATTTAGCATAATTCAATAGAAATACTCAATATTTGATGCAATAGTGATTCACATGCTAATGATGATAAACAATCCATAACTTATGCCAAAATGAACAAGTATGCCCTAAATGTATGGAAAACTAGCATGTGACAAGAGACTAAAATTTTATGCATTAGTGTTTCCTAGAACCATTTGACTTGGGATTAGGTGAGCTTATTTTGTGAATTTGGTAGGGTAAAATTATTTTTATCTACGCTTACAGAACTTCCACATTCCTCATTATTATAACTAGCCAAGCTTCTTGCTAGCAGCACCTCAGACTAGACACATAGTCAAAATAAAAAAACATGTGTCATTGTTGTATTTATAGACTAAGGAAGCCACTTTTACTACCTTCCCATGCCAATGATGCTTCAACATGTTTTTGTTAATTTGTCAAAAAATTCAAACACTAGAATCACTTTTTGTCAGTGCACCATCCTTCATCATCACTAACAACCAACAACCAGCTACAAATAACTAAACCCGGCCAGAAGTTGGTTGTTTTTTTGTATTATGTTTTGGGTAAAAGAACGCTAGTGGAAATTTGTGTTGGGTTTTAGGGGAGGCAAAAAAAGGCAGAGGAAATAAAAAAAATTCTCCTCCCCAAACCCAGAACAAGGAAACACGTCAACGTCTATACAATAGGAAAGGATGGTTTATGGAATCATACCTTGTCCCGAGGCTTTCTCAGCGACAATACTTCGCACCTTGCGCGGTCTTCACCTCCGGTCTTGGACGGTGTCTGTACAGCTCCTGGTCGCACCGGGAATGAAGACTCCTGGTCTCACTGGGACTGTCGGGATTGACAGCTGTCCTCCGAGCAGTAGAAATCTCCCGCCTCTAAGTGTACTAGTCACCGACACACTCTCCTGCCACCAGTCACTTTCTACAGTTGTCTTTCCCTTACTTTGCCTCCCTTATCGGGTAGAACTTGCTCGGGCTCTCTCGGTTACCAAAACCAGAGAGAACGACAACATTACAGAGCAACTGGTTGCAATGAGTTGTATCCAGAGAAGCCCCCAATACCCCTATATATAGGAGGGTCATGGGATAGGGTTCTCTATCCCGGGCAATGCGGGACTAAAGCAGGAGTTGAAGGGTTTGAGATTTTCCACAAAAACAACCAACTGCGTGACCTCAACTGATCGTTTCATTTCTGAAACGGTCGGTTGGGGATCTGAGCCGATCGTTTCACACTGAACTGATCAGTTTGGACCCATGAAACGGTCAGTTCATTTATGAACCAGTCGGTTCGCGGCCCTGGTCATTTTCTGATTGACTTTTCCTCTTTAGTTTCTAATTGGTACCAATTACCAATCCTTGTTCCAATCAAATAGGGCAAGTGAAACGAAAAGAAATTTCTCACCAATCCTACTTTCCCAACTTGCTCGGTTGGACCAGTTGAACCGATCGATTCAACACTTGAACCGATCATTTTACTATGTCCATGAGCTGATCGACTCACCACCTGAGCCGATCGGTTCTCCAAGCTCAGCCGATTGGTTTATCACATGAGCCGATCAGTTGGGAGTGCAGATTGTGCAGAAATAGTCAATTGCAGTTTCAATCAATCTGATACTCTAATCAATCTATCCAACACCTTGAACACTATGATATTGAGCTATCAATTGATTGAGTGTTTAATTGAACTACTAAACTCCTTTAGCAATCAATCTAAACAATGTTTGTGGACAAAACTCCTCTTCCAGGTTAAATTCTATGTGTGTGACCTTGTAGGTCCTTTTCACATTGGCAGTGAAAGTCCATAACACTTATGACTTCACAAGCAAAGAGCGGTGCCTAGTCACACATCAGTGCTACCCAAGTGAAATAGAAAGTTGGAGAACAACTTTCAATCCTACAAACCGTGAATGGTGTTTCAGTGAATGTATAATTCCTTTGTCACTGATATCTCAAATGAACTCAAGGCATGGAACAGTCATCCTGTCAACGTTCATTCACTTTCTTGATCTCAGAGTAGATTGGAGGAGATATGTATGACATCAATATCACATATTGATTCACACATGTGTGCGCACGCCTATCTCAATCCTACTCATCAAGTGGACATGGATATCAAACTCCCTCAGGAGGGACAAATCCCATATCTATCACTCACCCCTCAAAAGCCCCATGTGTCAAAGCCACCCAATCATCACCTTTATAACAACCCATGTTTCAGGACTGCGTTTGATGATGTCAAAGTGTACCCAACGACATGTGTTGAGTGTAGTGATTTTAGGTCAAAGAATCACATTCACCACCATCACTGTGAGTACTGACTGTGACTACCATGTCATGGTTCCATGTGTCAAACTCACGGTGGGTCTGTCCGGTACACTTGTTCTCTAACAAGTACCTATGTGTTTGGTTTGATATCTCTATATCATGACTAATGAGATTCTGTCATCAACCAACACCACAATCTAGTCTTGTGTGTCATTGCTGTCTATCTACCTTCCAAAATGACATCCGACTAGGGACATTAAAAGAATGTACAAACTCTTAGCATCTGTATGATCTCATCGTTCAGGTCCTTAACCTGAAGGCATATGTCATTGAGTATTGTCATTCTCTAGACATTCAATCTATTCTATCACTATCTCATATGACTGAACCAGAAAGAATTGGAAGCTTTCCTTTAATGTTTATCAAATCAATCTTAATGTATCCCACAATCATCCCATGATTGGCTCTCAGGGCATACATACCAACAGACTCCCACTTGCACTGCGAGCCAATCACCCTTGAATCATATTCATAGTGATCTTCAAACATGTCCCACATGTTACTGTGCTCTTGTGCCAACATAGTGGGTTATGGCAACACCTTGCCAAAGTCATTATCAATTGCATGTCTCACATCTCTTCGATGTACGTCACACATATGAGATGGAGCTGTCGTAATATGCAATCTAGTATTCCTTTGCTAACCTTTAGCCACATTGCATGATCAAGGATTCCATACTTGTCATCAATGACTGGAATATCTATAAGTTCATCTCATGAACTTCCAGATCCATATAATATCCACTGATGTTCTCTAACACACAGATACTCGGCATTTCCTTTTAAATGGTTTTATTGGAACATTTCCAATCATCAACAAACTTTCACTTTTATATATCCTATATATATTTTGTGATTAATTATCTATCCTTTTCCGGAAGTTCGCATCAGTGTAACTCTTTTGCGATTAATTATCTATCCTTTTCCGGAAGTTCGCATCAGTGTAACTCTTTACATTGAACTCTTCCTTATCTCCATAGAACTAGTACTTCACAAGTACTTATCAAGTTCTCATGGTATTCTAGTAACCCTTACTGGAAGTAGACAGACATCCACTCATCATGTCCCACATACGAGTTATCAGGATGAGCACATCATATTGTCATGTCCTACATACAATATGATAAATGCATCTTGTGCTTGCCATTTCCATACATGCAAGATGATGGGATGATTACATACATGATAGATCCTTATCTATCCTTAGTGTTTGCATTCTTCACAAGAATTGGACACTTGGCCTTGGGATACTAACTCCATGTAACATGGACAAATTTTCTCCTATTGAATCTGTGCATACTGAACCCTTCAGTACAGATTGCCAATGTATGCTTTCTCTTTTCAGGTCAAGAGGTTTTCGAGAACTATCTCATAGATCTCTATTCCTATCACATAGGAAATGTCTCTATCTTCCCTAAAGATAATTTCCACTTTGGATTTCCATTCTAGAACATTTCCATTTCACATCAACATGTGGAATGTGAATACGCTCCCACTAAATCACAGATCCCTTATTTATCTTTGACATATCAGTCAAACCCTTTGACTATATCATCAAAGTAAAGATCCAATTATGAGTTGCTTGTACTCAATCAATCACATTTATTAGTCCATTGTAACTTATAGACTTAATTTGCATTAGTGGATTCATAAACCTTATAGGTTGTGTCACGTACACATCCTTGTTTTATTCCTCAAAGGAATGCGATTTTAGCATCCATATTCCAAATGTCTTAGTCATTAAGTTGCAATCAACAAGCATCATCCTTCTCAAATGTTATCCATGTGTCTTAACGCTTAAGACTTATTTGCACTTATGGATTTACATCCAATGAGTAATACCATCAAGTTCATACCTTATGGTTCACATGGAAGTCATTTAGGATGTATATACCATAACTCAAAATCTGGTTCCTCATATTCATCTGGATAGTTGACTCACCACATGAACAACTCATCACATAGATAATTGAGGTGTATCTATCAAGGTAATAAGAACTCACAACCCTTGTGATTCTTAATGTCTTTTATTAGTGTGGGGTATTCTTTATTTAAGAAGAACTTAGTTATTTGATAATCATTCTCTATCTCCTTAGAGTATGACTCCCTTTTTATTTAGACATCACTATGCCTTAATCATGAGCTCACTATGATACACTATCATAATCACTCATAAGGATCTCAAACATTTGGTCTAAGTATTTTATTCATTGATCTCATCAAGAATTAGCACTTTACCAAATTCATACTTTATTTATGATATTCTTGAATACTTCAAGATATTCATATTGGTATTTCTCTAAATACCATTTGAAGTATTAGCATTCACTCCAATAGGTATGTAAATACATCACATGTATTAAACCTATAAGGATAATCATTCTCCCACTACCATTAGTGAATATTGATTAATCATGTCCAAGATATTCATGTCTCTTACTGGTTCTCTAACCAAAAGAGTCTATATTAATCCATCATATGGATATTAGAAATGAATTTCTCATGATTGATGCTAATTTGATTATTTGAATCATCTATAACTTTTAGGTATCATTTTATCTTATGCATACCAAGTATCACAAGATAAATAAGGCATTGCCACAAAGATCATATCTTTGAAATTGAAACATCAACTATATTGATAGCCATCCTCATCTCAACAAGATGCAACAATAAAGTGTTTCTATTGGCAAATTGAAATAGCAGTTCTCAACTCAATTTTGTGCCCTTTTGGGCTGAAGTAAATTGAAAGATACTCCTATCTATGGCAGCAACACTTGCTCCAATGATGGATACTCCTTTCTTGGTCCTTTCACAAAGGCCATCACTTCTTTGTAGATCTTACATATCATATATGTCATATCTTCATCTTGGTATCATATACCTCAAAAGTGGTTCATTTCATGATACCTTAGGTGGAGATCTCCATCCCCTCCTTCATCTTCTTTTGTTCTTCCAGATATAGAGGGCAATTCTCTCATACACCCTTTCCCATGTGCCTTGAGGCTGAAGATGGCTTGGGCTGCTGGCTAGCATCAGAACACTTCTTAGCTTTTCCCTTGCCCTTACCCTTAAGACTTACCCTTCATTGATCACATCAAACATTAGGGTTTGTCTTTCTTCATAATTGCCTCTACTATCCTCAACATGTCCAACAACTTTATCAACGCTTGTCAAAGTTGTCCATGTCATAGTTCATCATGAATTGTATGATTCTCGCAACATTTGCAGTATCATACCAATAAACAACTCTTGGCTAAGAGGGAATCCATCTTAGTCAGATTTTTCCATATGCCCAATCATATTGAGTGTGTAAATACCTTACTGGATCTCCTTCTGTCATGACATACTAGGACAGTGTCCTTGAGACATCCTATGTCTCATGTTGTCTCTGCAACTCATAGTTCAGAAAAACAACATCAAGCACTCCTCATCAATGTCATCCTCGGTGTGCTTCCATAAGCATACTTTCAGCCATTGATGTGGTGGGATTGAGTTCATCTGGTTCTGGTATAACTAGGACTTAGAGCTTTCGCTCTTTGATTGAGAACACTTCTCATCATCCTAACCAGTCACGGAATTATTCCCATTTAATTTGTTGGTCTCAAAGATAGATCGCAAATAAAGTGATTATTGTTGATTAACCATTTATTTTAACAAAAGGAAATATATACAATTTTAGTCTGAAACTCTTTTTGACTTATTTGATTGATTTGAAAAGTTGACGATAAAATTAGGCCTTTAATTAATTATCGCTCCCACTATTTTAGTTTAAATTGATAGCCCTCACCATCAATTCGGAAGATTGCAGCGTACAACTTTCTAGTGGGCAAGATCCTGAAATCCTCTAAGTCATGGACCAACTAGGGCTGTCACCCACAACTTAGATCTCTCAGGTAGGCAACTATTGCCAATTGCATCATATGCAACTCTTGATAAGATGTCATATGCAACTCCTTGCCATGAACATCTCCATGCCTCAAGGTGCTAGATCCTATCTAGGTCACCTTGTTAAGTCCGACCCAAAGCCAACACAATGAATATGCACCCTGCTAGGGCAGACCCACATATTCATCCTTCACGCTTCCACAAGATAGACGGTGCACCACGCTAGGGCGTGCCCACACTTGGTCGATCAAGCTTTTCACGTGTGTCTCATTTGGAAGGCATCTAAAACTTAATATTTAATGAGGGATTTGGTTTATATACATATACATATCCAATCACCACAATACATAGTACGTATCATATACATGCTATATCCCACAGAAAACATGCAAAACGATAAAAGTGATGATTATGGCCATCCTAATGTGATTCGTCAAGCCATGAGGAATCACGGTCATCTAGGTCTACATCACATGCAACCTGTACAAGATGAACTATGTGCTTTTCCTTTCTGGGTTTGATCAACTCATCACATGAATGATCGGCTCGCCATCAGACTGGTTGGTTGGGTGCCACCAGCCGATCGGTTGGCTCCTCCAACTGGTCGGTTTGCCTGGTCGTCGTGCATCTCATCATGGCTTCCACCTGCTCATCTTGCTCCTCGAACCGGTCATCAACCGATCGGCCCACACCTTGAATCGATCGTATCGAACGTCAACCGATCGGTTCACTCCTTGAACCGATCGTCTCAGCTGTCGTCAGGATGTCCGCCGTTCTTCGACATAATAGGAAATAAAATTCTATCCTATTTTACAATATTAAAAGGGGAAACCCCGAGTTACATTTGGAGGGAGCAAAGGTAGGAAAGAAATATCGAATTATTTCGAGTTACATCAGGAATAGGAGAAGGAAGATCGGTGCGCAGACTGAGATGCAAACAACCACATACAACCATACACAGATGGGGTTTATTGGCCATAATCATGCTATACATCCACCACAAAACTCATTTAAGGGTGACGCGTATCGAGTGCATTCATATTACATATTATATATGTATATTGGGATTTGTGGATTTAGGATTGTACATGCATAAAGCCAATTTTATTCGCACCGTATGCAATAAATAAAGGTGACAAACCAAAATCAATCATATCGTTAATCCTAAAGTATAGAGCAGTTGACGTGGCTCTGATACCACTGTTGGGTTTTAGGGGAGGCAAAGAAGGCAGCGGAAACAAAAAAAATTATCCTCCCTAAACCCAGAACAAGGAAACGCGTCAACGTATATACAATAGGAAAGGATGGTTTATGGAATCATACCTTGTCCCGAGGCTTGCTCGGCGACAATACCTCGCGCCTTGCACGGTCTTCACCTCTGATCTCGGACGGTGTCTGTGCAACTCCTGGTCGCACCGGGACTAAAGACTCCTGGTCTCACTGGGACTGTCGGGATTGACAGTTGTCCTCCGAGCGGCAGAAATCTCCCGCCTCTGAAGTAGTCTACACGGACCACCTGGAACTCCAATCTCCTTGTCCCACAAGGAATTGGAAGGAGTCGCACCCTCCTGTCGGTGTACTAGTCACCGACACACTCTCCTACCACCAGTCGATTTCTGCAGTTGTCTTTCCCTTGTTGTGCCTCCCTTATCGGGTAGCACTTGCTCGGGCTCTCTCGGTTACCAAAACCAGAGAGAACGACAACTTTACAGAGCAACTGGTTGCACTGAGTTGTATCCAGAGAAGCCCCCAATGCCCCTATATATATAGGAGGGTCATGGGATAGGGTTCTCTATCCCGGGCAATGTAGGACTAAAGAAAGAGTAGAAGGGTTTGAGATTTTCCATAAAAACAACCAACTACGTGACATGAACCGATCGTTTCATTTCTGAAACGGTCAGTTGGGGATCTGAGCCGATCGTTTCACACTTAACCGATCGGTTGGGACCCATGAAACGGTCAGTTCATTTCTGAATCGGTCGGTTCGCGGCCCTAGTCAGTTCCTGATTGACTTTTCCTCTTTTGTTTCTAATTGGTACCAGTTACCAATCCTTGTTCCAATCAAATTGGGCAAGTGAAACAAAAAGAAATTTCTCACCAATCCTACTTTCCCAACTTGCTCGGTTGGACCAGTTGAACCGATCGATTCAACACTTAAATCAATCGTTTTACTCTGTCCATGAGCCGATCGACTCACCACCTGAGTCGATCGGTTCACCAAGCTCAGTCGATCGGTTCATCACATGAGCCGATCAGTTGGGAGTGCAAATTGTGCAGAAATAGTCAATTGCAGTTTCAATCAATCTGATACTCTAATCAATCTGTCCAACACCTTGAACACTATGATATTGAGCTATCAATTGATTGAGTGTTTAATTGAACTACTAAACTCCTTTAGCAATCAATCTAAATAATGTTTGTGGAAAACTCCTCTTCCAGGTTAAATCCTATGTGTGTGACCCTGCAGGTCCTTTTCACGTTGGCAGTGAAAGTCCATAACACTTATGACTTCACAAGCAAAGAGTGGTGCCTAGTCACACATCAGTGCTACCCAAGTGAAATAGAAAGTTGGAGAACAACTTTCAATCCTACAAACTATGAATGGTGTTACAGTGAATGTATAATTCCTTTGTCACTGATATCCCGAATGAACTCGAGGCATGGAACAGTCATCCTGTCAACGTTCATTCACTTTCTTGATCTCAGAGTAGATTGGAGGAGATATGTATGACATCAATATCACATACTGATTCACACATGAGTGTGCACGCCTATCTCAATCCTACTCATCAAGTGGCCATGGATATCAAACTCCCTCAGGAGGGACAAATCCCATATCTATCACTCACCCCTCAAAAGCCCCATGTGTCAAAGCCACCCAATCATCACCTTTATAACAACCCATGTTTCAGGACTGCGTTTGATGATGTCAAAGTGTACCCAACGGCATGTGCTGAGTGTAGTGATTTCAGGTCAAAGAATCACATTCACCACCATCACTGTGAGTACTGACTGTGACTACCATGTCATGGTTCCATGTGTCAAACTCACGGTGGGTCTGTCCGGTAAACTTGTTCTCTAACAAGTACCTATGTGTTTGGTTTGATATCTCTATATCATGACTAATGAGATTCTATCATCAACCAACACCACAATCTAGTATTGTGTGTCATTGCTGTCTATCTACCTTCCACAATGACATTCGACTAGGGACATTACAAGAATGTACAAACTCTTAGCATCTGTATGATCTCATCGTTCAGGTCCTTAACCTGAAAGCATGCGTCATTGAGTACTGTCATTCACTATACATTCAATTTGTTCTATCACTATCTCATATGACTGAACTAGAAAGAATTGGAAGCTTGCCTTTGATGTTTATCAAATCAATCTTAATGTATCCCACCAATCATCCCATGATTGGCTCTCAGGGAATACATACCAACAATTTATTGTTTTTACCGTTAGACTACCATTTTGTGAAGTTTATTTTTATTGAACATATATTGTGAAGTTTCTTTTTATTGAACACATATTGTGTGGGTGCCCATTGGTCGACCCACAACCTGTTGGGTCTGCTTTGGGTTTGTCTTTTTTTCCTCTAGTTTAAAACTGGGTTTTTTGTATCTGCACCCACGAGACCCAAACCCACTATAGCGCAACCCAAACCCACCCTACTAATCATTTTTATAGGTGGAGATGGATGCATCAAAAGAGTCTAAAGTCATCCTTTGAATTAATTATAATATAGCATAGTCATATATGGGGCACATACATGCATAGAATGGCATAGGAATCAAACAAGATAATAGAGAGTTCATGGGTGATAAAAGTTCCATGTAGTGTTGCATATTACAAATTTTTAGAATTAGGATGATTTTCATATTCATTTTGAGTAAAGATTACATATAAGTCCACAAAGTACATAAGATTGTATATTTTGAGAAAATTAAGAATGGTTTGACTGATGTTTTAAATATAGCTTTATCAACTAATTTTAGATCATAATATAATGTTTGATCATGAAACCAAATGCCCAATTTTAGGAGAGGCTATAATCCGAGCTATACATGGAGGAGTTTATGGGGAGCAAAGGCACTGCTGAATGAAGGGATGGAATGGAGGATAGGAAATGGGAAAGATGTCGACATTTGGGAGGATTCATGGCTGCCAAGAGAGGAGTACACTCTTGCACGATTCAAGAAATCGGACGACACATCCTATTTGAAGGTACATGATCTCATTACACCAGATGGCTTAACATGGGACACTACAAAGCTGGAGGATTGTTTCCCATCGGCTTACATAGAGAGAATAAGAGCTATGCCGCTTAGTCTACATGAACAAGATGTTGTATGGTCGTGGTGGTTGGCAAAGAAAGGAATATTCACAGTGCGATCAGCGTACTGGCATGGCATAGTTGGAAAAGAGGAATCTCGAAAGCAAGCAACACAGCAAGGTGACAGGTTATGGCAGCGCATTTGGAGAGGTGGGTGGGCTCCCAAAGCTACGCACTTCATTTGGAGAGTGTGCACAGGGGTCTAGCAACCAAGGGAAGGTTGTTTGACCGACATTGCATTGGCGACAGTACATGTCAGTTGTGCATGTCGAAAAAGGAGTCTATTCCACATATATTATTCCGCTGTCCGAATGCTATTGAGGCTTGGGAACACTTGGAGTGAGGGACTTAAGAGTGGGTGGAAGACTATAAGGATGAAGACATCATCATCACCATGGGGGCATCATTGGACAGGGCTGACAAAGAGGCAATCATTGTAGCCATGTGGGCTGTTTGGAGGGGGCGCAACATGCGAATTTTCCAAGACGGTGAAGTGTACAGCGGCTACCTCTTTCGTTCGGCGCTGACATGGGTCAAGTAGGTCGGGACATAGCATCACCCAAGGAGGAATAACAAAGACTATAGAGATGTGATGCCACGGTGGGTCAAGGGAGTATAGGGAAGACTGGAGATCAATGTGGACGCTACATGTGGTGAGGATAAAGTGATGGCTATTGGGATGGTGATGCGGGATAGTGAGGGTGCACTGATTGGGATAGCGGGTGAGAAGCTTTGTAGCGGCATAGGGATAACAACGACAGAAGCTACAGCCATGAGGACAGCACTCTAGTGGGTGAGCAGTCACGTCACCAAATAGGTGGATATGGAGACGGACTTCCTTGAAGTTGTCTAAGCTTACAGTGATTCCTCTACACAGAGAGACTACATGGGGATCCTTGTTGATGACATCAGGACCCTGAAATAACTTTTCTCTTTTTGCAACATTTCTTACGTTAGTCGTTCATGTAACAAAATTGCCCATGAAGTTTCCACCATGGCACGAAGGGGACAAGTAGATAGGTTTTCATTTTTCCAGTTGTTTCCTTCATGCTTTGTAAATCTTGCTTTGGCTGATGTAGCTTAGTTTATAGATGACGGGGGGTCCCAATCATAGGGCCCTCCATCCTTTATAAAAAAAATACCCAATTAAGTTAAATAAGCATGTTAATAATTAATTAAGGTCAGGGGCCTTACATGTAGGATATCCTAATCACGATTCATCCAATGCAATGTTAAGAGTAATGTTATCCATGCTAGACAAATTGGAGGAACATCCACTTACATGTCTCATGGAAGACAAATAAAAGTGGTTGAAATCTTGACACTAAAAGACATGGAAAAAGGAGTCCTACATTGAAGATTCACAAGTCCTACACACCATCTGGAAGGTCTTGCCAACCAATACCCTACAACAATACACAAACAACCACACCAACATTAGTGGATGCCAAAATGCAAGATGTTGAATCCTAAATATGAAGGACTTAGACATCATTTGAATGAGATGCTATGTCAGTTGTGGGAACATTTCAATTACCTAGAACTAAAGGAAACACCCACTATGACCTTTAATAATCATGATTCATGGAACTTTTGTTTCTTCCATTGGATTGTCAGACATGACACTAATCGTTGGAAAACACTACATAAGGATATTTATTTCAGATGGATTACCCTTATGGCTATGACTAGGTAGTATAGTTTATCTTATGTTCGTGTCATACCTTATTATATTGATTGAAGTTCTAGTCTATAAAACCACATCACCAATGCTCTAGTCAAACAATTCATCAAGGTCCCAAAATTGACAAAGCAACCCACTTCATACAATACAATTTTGGCTACATCACACATCTGTGTTCCAGCAATGCAATCACCTCCATTCATGCCATGTCAAATCTTGGTGTGACCCATGCCCAAAAAGCCCTGTGACACGCCTAAAATTCATACTAGGGCCAAAAATGTGTGCCAAAATGATAATATACTTTCCCTTTCCTCAACCTTGGATAAGAAGGTATTAAAACTATAGAGTCTCACCATTACTTCTAACCTCATAAGACTCCTCATAATATTTCTTCATATGTGATAAAAATCCTAATTCACCATGTACATGGGAAAAAACTCTACTTAAAAGAACATATAGGTTGACAATTTGACTCCTACAACATTGGAAACTATAACATTGAAAGTTCCTATAAGATTGTCAAGATACTGGGTATATTTGACATGAGAAAACTACAATCCACATGACAACTGATAATATCAAATTCACTAAACAAGGACACTATTAGGGAGTTGTTTATTATCAAAATCCAACCCACTAATGTCTACTAAGACAAAGGTGAGAGGACCCAGGCGTCTGTCCCTAGAATGGATCACATAGGATATGCTTGAATAAAATCACAATCAATGGAAGAACTAAGGTATAAAACAACATGAAATATCAAAGAATCTAAACTAGTACCTAACATAAGATCTTAGTACCCATATTTCAAACCATGTGAATTACATTATCATGTCATTAGATGATTCCAACAGAGTGAGAGAAACAGATTATGATAATAAAGTAGAAGCAATGATCAATGTAATATTGTCATGTGTACCTAATACCTAAACTCATAAAATGAGCACACATGCATCAGCACAAGTGTGATACGTACACTATATAAGACATATTTTTGCAAGTTTCAGAGAACATATAGTTCTTGGAAAAACTTAGAGTAATAATAAGAAGGAAAGCAACAACAGTAATAGGCATTCTTTTTAACATGCAACATATATTTGGTGCATTTCCATTATATTGAACAACACTATATGGCCATTGACCAACTTCACAAAGGAAGGGTCCTTGAGGGGCATTTGAGGCTCAAAGCCTAAATGTCACCTTATTTCTATGTGAGGGTCCTAAAGACAAAAATCAATAAGATAACCATATCTCAATCATATAAGTGCATGTACCCCAAGAATTCAGGCAGGGACAATTTTAGTTATGTTTCAGGGTTTGTTCAACGTATCTCAAGAAAAAAAAGTACTAATCATAGGGAACAAGTAGCTCAAACAAGTATATAAATCCAAGCATTTTAAGTATACATACATACATACAAGCAAGTTCAATACCACTAGTATGGCCAATAGGAGGGTAAAGTGTACCTTGATTGGAGCATGTGATTGATATACTTGATCATAGATTCTTGATTAGATCCTTAACAAAATTTATACAAGGAGATCGAGAAATTGATTAACATCGACAAGATTAGGTCATCTTAATCATATTATGGTGGTTAGATGTGTCACCTAAGTTTATGTATCATAACCTTAAAAATATTGATTTCAATATCTCAAACTAGGTCATGCAAAGTTATTATCAAACTACATAGTATAGCATGGGTTCATCAGCACTTAGGGTGACATGTCACAACTAGATCAGGGATAATTGATTAGGCTTTCAAGATCATTAACAGAGAAATCATGAGATTCAAGTAAGATAATCAACTTAGGCGTCGATCATACTCAAAAATAGTCATTTAGTCATATCCATGCAAGTTAATCATCACTAGAGTATAGATCAGACCAAGCTTGATTCATTAGCATAGAGGTCAAAAAGTTATTGATTTCAGGTCACAATGTAGCATAGGTAATCATTAGATCAAGGTTCATACAAGATTATAGATCTAGTTATCAACATGTGCATTAGGTCACAATCCAACTCACAATTATGACATTTATATCATTAGTAAAAAGAGTGATACACATGGCAATTTAAGGTCACTTATCATTAGGTCTACAGATTCTAGAATCACATAGCCATTTTGAATATGTAATACCATTACTACCAAGATCTTAAATTGAGCATCAAAAGTACACATTGAGTCACATTTTCAAGTTGCATAAGCCATAAGATCACATTTTGACACAATAGTGTGATCATTTTTTATTTTAGGTACAAAAAATGACAAAGGTTATTGATTTAGACCATATGTGGAGGTTTGAAGAAAACTTGAACAAGATTAGGTATTGAAGTAGTGATCTTTTGTTAAGTCTGTTTTAGGTCATTTAAGAAAGATTAGATCATTTTAGGGTACAAACATAGACATATTTTGAATATTGATGTATCTAGATGTTCAAGTTACCTATCTTATGCTAAGATAAGATTTTTAGGCTTAAAAGAGCAAGCTTGGGCATAAAATAGAAAAAAAAACTTCTAAAATACTTAGAAAGCATGAAGTTTGGGGGTATTAGTGTGAGCCAAAAGATAGAATTAGGTCTTCAAACCCATTTTATAGGACACTCTATCGAAAATCATATATTATATGCCCAACTTAGCCAAAATATACATTTAATACTTATTTTACAAGAATGTGTATGATCTTGAAGAAAGAGAGGGCCCTCCAAGCAGAGTCGATGTGGTGTGCTAGGGTTAGTCCACAATGGGCCATGCAGGTGTGTCAATGGGGCACAAGAATGAGGTAAGATGACCTAGTCAACACGAATGGGTAAAGAGAGAATGAACCCACAAATGAACTGGGTCGTCCATATTTGATCCACCATGGTCCGGATTAGATCTAGCAGCTCTACATGACTTTGCCTCCTCTCTCACCAGGGTCAAGATCTTCACAAATACTAGTGACCATGCTCGTTGAGTCCGAGCAGGGATAGGCTGTAGGACGTGAAGAGGCCGAAAAGGTGGTCACCCAGGTCTACCTCACCACCGTGAGGTCAAAGAAGGTATAAAATGAGTCGAAGGGGATGTGTAGGGAAATTGATCAAGAGGATGTTGGTGATGGCAACATGGATTGAGAAGAAGATTAGGGAGGTGGTATAAGATCTAGGGTGCACGAGAACAAGGGTAAAGTAAGGGTGAATGAAACAAAGGAACAAGAGAGAGATCATGGGAGTAAAAATAGATCCAAAGGGTTACCCAAAATGGACAAGATTAGGTTTGTCGATCAATCCTATTATACTAGCCAAGTCCTAAGTTTTAAGGTGACATCTTTAATATTGGATCATCCAACAGGGACATCTATGGACAAGGATCCATGTGATCCTATTAGTCAGTCTCAAGTGGGTTGGATCCCTAAGTTGGACAAGTTTAATTTGATTTGTGTTTCTTGGAATTGTTACAAAAATCATATATTTTCAACCTTAACTTTGATTCATATGAAATTTTCATTGTTGGTTCAAGTTTCCTCTATTTCTTATATTAAAATTTTGGATACCGTATAACAATGTTGAAGATGCTCAATTTTGAAAATTCAAGTTCAAAAGTGTAATTATGCACTCAACTTTAGTCAATTTAGTATGATGTGACATTTCATCAAATCCAATGCATCAATTAAGAATAATGGTAGAATTGAGGGTGAGGGAGGTTATTGAGTATAATAGAACATCTATTGAGTTAATATGTACATTAATTGAATGAGAGAAAAAAGTCTAGGTTATCACATCCTCCCCATCTTAAAAAAATTGTATCTCCCAAATAAATACAATGCTTCAACCGAGCTTAGGATTTGATACTCCATGTCATAATTACATGGTATCCTTTAAAAAAAACACTATTTAAAAATTGAACAGTTGAGCATCAACATCAAGGCATAGTCACATTGATCATCAAATTTGGAAGGTTCACATGAATAATAAATTTGGAGAGATCATAATATAGATCAAAAATTTGGAGAGATCACATTTTCAGTCAAACAATTAGAACTCTTTAAATCAAGAGTAGGTCATGAACTCATATCCAACGTTTACAATTTTATCTTCTACATAGGCCTATGTGGGATTATACATCCATGATTGATATTTCATATTTCAACAATTCATGACAAATAACATATTTCACAATCATGATTTCCTACTATAAATCAATGGAAGGTCCCATCCAATTCCACATGAGAGCTCATCCCTAAATCATAAATCGAGAAAATCAACATAAGTATCATTTCAATTTTTTGAGATTTGGGAACATGAAAGTCATTAATCATATAACAAGGGTGATCTCAAGATACATATAGGGTGATCATAGGGGTCAATTCAATATCAAGATCAAAAATCACGAGACAAGATTTCATAAATCAATATTGAGAGTCAAAATTTGGACATTAGAGTCATAGGTACATTTTGGACGTAGGTTTTAGATTCCTATTTAGACCATAGGTATGATCATTCCTCCATGTACAACAATCGACCAACATTTAAGCAATAATCAAGCAACATTTTGAGTATCAATATCGAGTTCATTTTCATGGCCTCTGAGGTTGGTGAATGATCTAGTTCTAAGTCTCTTTAGGATCTTAAACACACGTTATAAATAATATCATCATATTTCAAGAATATGAGCAAATAATTATTCAAGATCAAGTATCAAAATCATCATGGATTTGAACTTAGATCAAGAAATCAAAATAGGGGGTGGGGTTACCTTTTCAAACTTTAAATAACCAACAAGGTAAAAATTAAGAGGCAGACATAATATGAATGTGACCTATGTTAGGGGATTCATAAGTCAACTACCACCCTAATATAGCATACTAATCCCCATTAGTCATGAACCATCAAGCATATCAATTATAGGGAGAGTATCAATGGCCAAATCATATTTCACAAGGTCATGAGATCAAAAATCAATATCATAATGGGGAAACCATTTTGCAAGACGAAGGTCATAATTTTATTCCTTACTTTCATGATCAAGATAAGGGTTTATTTCGAAATCAAGAAGATAGATGGGGAACTCAAGAGTTTGAGCATAATAGGGAAAGATTGAGGTCCATGTCCATCATATCATTTAAAATCAAGCTTACAAAGAGGAATAGAAATCAATAGGGAAAAATGCATATTGTATCAAAGTTCTTCTTCATGATTTTGGGAGTCCAAAAGCATAATCATTTTCAGACACGATAATGGTATATATAAAGTAGGGGAAAGGTTTTCTTAGTCATGTTTGAGGTTTAGTTAACAACAAGGTAGCATACACTTAATGAAATAGGGACCTCATCAAGAATGAGGTATAAGGTAGGAATCCTCTATATTTCATTAAATCAAGATCATTAGCATTTATCTCAAATATAGGAAGCATGTAGACTATAACGGTAACTTTGAGTTTGTTTGACATGATGGGTTACTACATGAGTACTTATCTGCAAGAGTACTTTTAATTATTCATAATAAAGTTTTCAAATTAAGGTCGGGTAATGACATTACTATTATTTTAATCAAATATTACCAATTCATCCAAATTTTAGTTTTCATCATGCATAAGAAAACCATTATTGAGAGATCATGTGATTATTTGTCATGAGAGAAATCACATGAGGTGAAGAGAAACCAACTAATATCATATAATGGGTGGCTTAAGGTAGTACTTAAATAAGAGATGAGAATTCTAGAAAACTCTTAAGCTTTAAGGGAAGAAACATAATCCAGTCTTGGATCTATTTTGGGTAGGTAGGTGTATAGAGGAACCTCAACCACCGCAATAAGGCATATAGGAGGTGATTACCAGCCATAAGATCTATGTTTAATGCCACAAATATTGTCTTAGTTTCACCTTTATGGAATTTGGTTTTCACTAGGTTCATATGAGTGATTGGGTTAGTAAAAATGCATAGAGGATATGTGGTTGTGCTAATATCATTTTTCACAAAAATATTTATAATTAAAATCCAACCCCCTAATGTTAGGTAAGACAAAGGTGAAAGGATTTGTTCATCCGTCCCTAGAATGGATCACATAGCATATGCATGATAAAAACCACAATCAACAACATAGAAGAACTAAGCTATGTAACAACATGGCAATATCAAAGAATCTAAACTAGTACCTAAAACATGATCTTAGCCCCATATTCCAAACCATGTGTAACATACCAGATCTAGAACCCTACCCTAGAACTTTGACCTTTTGTGTTTGACCAAACAAGGTTGAGGCCAGAGTGATCCTAATATCCTAATAAATAATGTAATCTAATATGTCATATAACTCTTTTGGATGGTAATAAGATAATAAAGAACTTAATTGAATAATTAATTAAGATAATGGGCCATATGACATATCTCATTAAAAGAAATCCCAAAAGTGAAAAATAAGTTTAATTTCGTGTTCCTTTGGTCCCAATTACCTTGGGAGTCAAGTTTCACATTATTCACATAATAATAATTCATTTAATACAAACTAGAAAATAATATGTGTGTTTTACCCAAAATATCAAATAAAATAATAAATGACTTTGAAAGAGGAAAACAATCTTAGATTCGTAATCTACATAATAAATATAGCCTTTGGGTGAATTTTCATCCAATTCGGAAAAAGTTTGCTTAAAAGATTAAATCAGGAGAGAGAAAGTGTATAGAACCTTCAAAATATTAAATAAATATTCAAATAAGACCAATATGTAAAATTGATGGCAAATTCATATCGAACACATTAAATTTACTTGTGGGTTAAGTTTCATAAAATTTGAATAATCCTAAAGACATTAATGAAGGAGGAAAGAGAATATATTAAATGATTTATTTGACACATTAAAAGTTCTTAAAAGGCAAATCTAATTTTATATTCGGAATCTACATGCTTTAATTAGCCTCTGTGCAAAATTTTACCTAATTTGGAGTTCATTTGCACCCTCAAAAGAGGAGAGAGAAAAAGGAAGATAATTAATTTACCACTTTAATCGATTTCATTGTCCGACTATGATTTCCAATTTACATAATGTTACGCGTGACTTGGTCATTGATTCCTAATTGGATGGCTCTCAACTTGTCTTCAACCACGACTCGGATTGCTACAGTAACCTACCAACTTTCTTATATACGGTCGACGATTTTTCTCTCTACATTTGGTCTTTCCTCGAGCTTTCTTCGCCTTTGGATTCCTAGTTTGATCCTGCATCTTTTGATCCCTATTTTCCCTACCTTTTTCTTCTCAGATCATGAAACCCCAAACCTTGCATTGAAAGCAAGGTTGGTCCCAAGCCAACTTGGACTTTTCCTCACCCTCCACTTTATATATGGGTACCTCGGGGCATATTAGTAACCGTGCGACGTTTTCCATTGGTCAATAACTCCAGATCTCGCATAGTTGCTCGTCAAAGTTTGATTCTTTGGTCTGTCTTGGTGGCGGACCTTGCTTCCTCTACTCACCTTCTTCGTCTGAATTGAAGGTACCGACATTTCTGTTTTGATCCTAGCTTCATTTCGATTCCTTTGCCTTCGAGTTTTGTGGTGATTCAAGGATTTTCCCAAATCAGGATGAAGCTGCTCGTCGCCATGTCTACGACCGAGTTTGGGGATGATCCCCTGATAATTTATCGATTTGCCCTCCCAAGTTCCTTCTTTCCTTATTTTCTCACGTGGGGGCACCATGGTAATTCGCCTTCTTGTTTTCTTTTGTTGGTGCGGGTCTCGCTGACTTTGACCAGGCGACATGGCTGCGCCTGATTGGTCCAAGTCACGCGGGCTCGATCCTCTCTTTTCCCCTCTTCCTCGCTTATTTGGAAATTCCTAATTTTGTGATTGGTCGACTTTCTAAAATGCATAACTAATTGTCTGTGTGTCCAAAAATTACAAATAAATACTCGTTGGAATTAGAAAATTAAGGCCTATCTAATGGTACATGTTTTTATAACTAGATCTAAAGATTAATAATAGGTGTTTTTGATAGATCTAATTAATGATGAATTAACCTATAAAAATAATGACTAAATATCTGTAATTTAGAAAAATATAATAAAATATGTTTTGAGTTCAGAAAAGTATAACTTAAAATATGGCATAGTTTTAATAACCTAATTCACATAATAATAAAAAGGTGGTTTTTAGGGTTTATGAAATCAATATAAATCTAACCCTAATCCCATATATATGCTAATAGGTGCTTTGGAAGCCTAGGCTTGGACCTAGAAGTGTCTTTGGACGTTTGGCTCTGAAGTTGAGGTATGTTTGCATCCCCAATTATTCTTCTTGAGCAATTATCCTATTTTTGTCTTACTCTTGGTCCTATGGACATTAGCCTACACATTGTCTTGTTCTTTTGAAATCATGCTTCATGTGAAGTATCTTATATTATTATTGATCTTATGATCATGGATATTCTCTTGAATCTGCCTTGGTGCATGTTGGACTTTTGATATTATATGCCCACTGTGATGTGGAAGTTTGCTTATGAATTTTCCCACTTTGAAGTGGATGTTTATTTGTTTGATTTGTCCATTGTGTGATGGCAACATTTGTATCATCTTTTGACTATACTTTTCTACTTGCCTCTACATTAAACATGCTGTGTGATTCAATAGCACTAGAGTAGTGTAATTGCATTGGTTTTGGGGTTATGTGCCCTTTATGCTTTTAGGATGGAGGTTATGTGCCCCATACCTGAGTTTCAACTTTGTGGGGGTTGGCCCAATTTCATATATATTGGGAGTTTGGTTATGTGCCATTCTCTATCAGGCTTTAGCTTTATGGGGGTTGGCCGCCATTGTCTTTATATTGTTCTAGGGATATGCTTATCTCACATGCATGCAGGTTGATGAAATTGTTGATGGGTTATGTGCCCAAATTGTTGATGGGTTATGTTCCCACAACGTGATATGTGCTTATGTGGCACTACTTTATTATTTTATGGCAAGTATCCCTTTTGTTGTGATCTTTTATCTTGATACATGTTTGGGTGGTACTTATCCCTTGCATGGGAAGCCTTTTATTTTGATATCCCTTATTCTTTATAAATTTCTCAAGTTTGCTTTTTAGTATGCACATACCAGTCTTTGTTGATTTCTCCTTTTGTTTCTCTTTTGCTGGGGTATGCTTCCAACCCTAGGTGGAGGACATGGATGGCTTGACATGTGGACCCGGACTTAGATTGTAAAGTTAAAGCTTGGAGACAATCTTGAGGTGGTTTAGATTTCCTCTACATGGATCCTTATGAAGTAAGTTTAAAATGTTCCCTTTGTTTTATAATTGAATATAGTCAAATATTATCTTCAGTTGCTATACTTTGGTCTTTTGATTACCATTATATAAAGATTTGAAAATTTTACACCCACTCCATCATACCTTTTGAGTATGTTTGGACGGGAGGTTCTATTGTTCAAGTTTTTAGTAGAGAAGTGTTTTCACTTCTTTACAGCATGGTATCAGAGCCCATGGTAGTCGGAATCTGACTATTTCAATTTTGTCTCCCCATTATAACCCTTGACTTAGTTAGTTACCTCTAAGTGAGATGTTGACCCTAGATTTGTTATATGATGATCTTTATATAAAATGAGGTTTGATTTGAGGACGAGATTAGGTTATGAGAAAGTATTCATATGGAAATATTGTGACTTGGTTCTCATATTGATGTTTAGCACGCATGGTGGTTTTACATCACAAAAAAATTTCATCGACAAAAAATGATTTTCATTATATCACTATATGTATAAAATTTTATGGATTTTATCGAAGTTTTCTTGAAATATGTCACAATGAAGAGAAACTCTAGTTTGAGTAGAATCTAACCCTAGTTTGTGACTAGGATTGATATAAAGGTGTAGCTTGACCTACCCAATGACTTTTGGTTGTTCATGTAGGATTGATAGGTTAGAGACACAAGGACCTAAAATCTCAACCCTAGATGGTGACTGAATAGTTGGATACATGATAAAAATAAATCTCTAAAACTTTCACAACTAAGAGATGTGGGTAGCTCTAAAAGTTGTTTAGTTTGACTGGTTAGCTTGAACCCTTTAAGGGGTGGAGTGTAGTTGGTTGGTGATGATTGGATGTTTTGATTTCGAGGACGAAATCCTTTTTAAGGGGTGGAGTGTTGTAACATACCAGATCTAGAACCCTACCCTAGAACTTTGACCTTTTGTGTTTGACCAAACAAGGTTGAATCCAGAGTGATCCTAATAATCTAATAAATAATGTAATCTAATATGTCATATAACTCTTTTAGATGGTAATAAGATAATAAAGAACTTAATTGAATAAGTAATTAAGATAATGGGCCACTAATGGGCCATATGAGATATCTCATTAAAAGAAATCCCAAAGTGAAAAATAAGTTTAATTTCATGTTCCTTGAGTCCCAATTACCTTGGGAGTCAAGTTTCACATTATTCACATAATAATAATTTATTTAATTCAAACTGGAAAAGAATATGTGTGTTTTCCCCAAAATATCAAATAAAATAATAAATGACTTTGAAAGAGGAAAACAATATTAGATTCATAATCTACATGATAAATATATCCTTTGGGTGAATTTTCATCCAATTTGGAGAAAGTTTGCTTAAAAGATTAAATCAGGAGAGAGAAAGTGTGTAGAACCTTCAAAATATTAAATAAATATTCAAATAACATCAATATTTAAAATTAATGGCAAATTCGTATCAAACACATTAAATGTGACTTGTGGGTTAAGTTTCATAAAATTTGGATAATCCTAAAGCCATTAATGAAGGAGGAAAGAGAATATATTAATTGATTTATTTGACACATTAAAAGTTCTTAAAAGGCAAATCAAATTTTATATTCGGAATCTACATGCTTAATTAGCCCCTGTGAAAAATTTTACCTAATTTGGAGTTCGTTTTCACCCTCAAAAGAGGAGAGAGAAAAAGGAAGATAATTAATTTACCACTTTAATCGATTTCATTGTCCGACTATGATTTGCGATATACATAATGTCACGCGTGATTTGGTCGTTGATTCCTAATTGGACGGCTCTCAGCTTGTCTTCAACCTCGACTCAGATTGCTACAGTAACCCGCCAACTTTCTTATATTCGGTCGACGATTTTTCTCTCTACAGTTGGTCTTTCTTCGAGCTTTCTTCACCTTTGGATTCCTAGTTTGATCCTGCATCTTTTGATCCCTATTTTCCCAACCTTTTTCTTCTCGGATCGTGAAACCCCAAACCTGGCGCCGCAAGCAAGGTTGGTCCCAAGCCAGCTTGGACTTTTCCTCACCCTCCACTATATATATGGGTACCTCGGGGCATATTAGTAATCGTGTGACATTTTCCATTGGTCAATAACTCCATATCTTGCATAGTTGCTCGTCGAAGTTTGATTCTTTGGTCGTCTTGGTGGCGGACCTTGCTACCTCTACTCACCGTCTTCGTCTGAATTGAAGGTATCGACAAGTCCGTTTTGATCCTAGCTTCATTTCGATTCCTTTGCCTTCGAGTTTTGTGGTGATTCAAGGATTTGCCCAAATCGGGATGGAGTTGCTTGTCGCCATGTCTGCGACCGAGCTTGGGGATGATCCCCTGATAATTTATCGATTTTCCCTCCCAAGTTTCTTCTTTCCTTATTTTCTCGCGTGGGGGCACCTTGGTAATTTGCCTTCTTATTTTCTTTTGTTGGCGCGGGTCTCACTAACTTTGACCAAGCGACATGGCTGCGCCCGATTGGTCCAAGTCACGCGGGCCCGATCCTCTCTTTTCCCCTCTTCCTCGCTTATTTGGAATTTCCTAATTTTGTGATTGGTTGACTTTCTAAAATGCATAACTAATTGTCTGTGTGTCCAAAAAATACAAATAAATACTCGTTGGAATTAGAAAATTAAGGCCTATCTAATGGTACATGTTTTGATAACTAAATCTAAAGATTAATAATAGGTGTTTTCAATAGATCTAATTAATGATGAATTAACCTATAAAAATAATAACTAAATATATGTAAGTTAGAAAAATATAATAAAATATGTTTTGAGTTCAGAAAAGTATAACCTAAAATATGGCATAGTTTTGATAACCTAATTCACATAATAATAAAAAGGTGGTTTTTAGGGTTTATGAAATCAATATAAATCTAACCCTAATCCCATATATATGCTAATAGGTGCTTTGGAAGCCTAGGCTTGGACCTAGAAGTGTCTTTGGACATTTGGCTCTGAAGTTGAGGTATGTTTGCATCCCCAATTATTCTTCTTGAGAAATTATCCTATTTTTGTCTTACTCTTGGTCCTATGGACATTAGCCTACACATTGTCTTGTTCTTTTGAAATCATGCTTCATGTGAAGTATCTTATTTTATTATTGATCTTATGATCATGGATATTCTCTTGAATCTGCCTTGGTGCATGTTGGACTTTTGATATTATATGCCCACTGTGATGTGGAATTTTGCTTATGAATTTTCCCACTTTGAAGTGGATGTTTATTTGTTTGAGATGTCCATTGTGTGATGGCAACCTTTGTATCATCTTCTGACTATACTTTTCTACTTGCCTCTACCTTAAACATGCTATGTGATTCAGTAGCACTAGAGTAGTGTAATTGCATTGGTTTTAGGGTTATGTGCCCTTTATGCTTTCGGGATGGAGGTTATGTGCCCCATACCCGGGTTTCAGCTTTATGGGGGTTGGCCCAATTTCATATATATTGGGAGTTTGGTTATGTGCCATTCTCTATCAGGCTTTAGCTTTATGGGGGTTGGCCGCCATTGTCTTTATATTGTTCTAGGGCTATGCTTATCTCACATGCATGTAGGTTGATGAAATTGTTGATGTGTTATGTGCCCAAATTGTTGATGGGTTATGTTCCCACAACTTGATATGTGCTTATGTGGCACTACTTTATTGTTTTATGGCAAGTATCCCTTTTGTTGTGATCTTTTCTCTTGATACATGTTTGGGTGGTACTTATCCCTTGCATGGGAATCCTTTTATTTTGATATCCCTTATTCTTTATAAATTTCTCAAGTTTGCTTTTTAGTGTGCACATGCCAGCCTTTGTTGATGTCTCCTTTTGTTTCTCTTTTGCTGGGGTATGCTTCCAACCCTAGGTGGAGGACATGGATGGCTTGACATGTGGACCCAGACTTAGATTGTAAAGTTAAAGCTTGGAGACAATCTTGAGGTGGTTTAGATTTTCTCTACATGGATCCTTATGAAGTAAGTTTAAGATGTTCCCTTTGTTTTATAATTGAATATAGTCAAATATTATCTTCCGCTGCTATACTTTGGTCTTTTGATTACCATTATATAAAGATTTGAAAATTTTACACCCACTCCATCATACCTTTTGAGTATGTTTGGACTGGAGGTTCTATTGTTCAAATTTTTAGTAGAGAAGTGTTTTCACTTCTTTACACCATGTGACTTCCAATATCATTTCATTAGATGATTCCAATAGGGTAAGAGTAACATATTATAATAATAGAGTAGAATCAAAAATCATTGTAACAGTGTAATGAGTACCTACTACCTAGAATCATAAAGTGGATACACATCAGCAGAATTCTATTGCATACACTATAAATGACATAAATTTGCAGGTTTAGTATAACATATATGGCTTGGAAAAACTTAAAGTAATAACAAGTAGGAAAGCAACCATGTCAAAAAACTTTCTTTGTAACATGTAAGCATATTTTAGGTGCATTTCCATTATATCAAACAATAGTATATTGCCATTGAATAGCTTCCCAAAGGAAGGGTCTATGAGGGGCATTTGATTCTCAAAGCATAACTATCACCATGTTTCTACATGATGGACCTCAAGACAAAAATCAATCCATCAATTCTATTTCAATCATGCCTGGTGCCCTTACCCTGATAATTTAGGCAAGTACGTAAGGGTATATAATGGACAAGCTTAGTTATGTTTCAAAGTTTATT
This sequence comes from Alisma plantago-aquatica, assembly GCA_963693085.1. Classification (NCBI taxonomy): domain Eukaryota; kingdom Viridiplantae; phylum Streptophyta; class Magnoliopsida; order Alismatales; family Alismataceae; genus Alisma; species Alisma plantago-aquatica. Next base: position 1,183,445,157 of record OY856410.1, read on the forward strand.
CAACATATCTTAAGCAAAACAAAAGTATTGATAATAAGGAACAAGTATATAGAGCCAATAATTTTAAACATACATACATACAAGAAGGTTCAATACCACTACTCTAGCCAATACGAGGAAAAAGTGTGTGTTGATTAGAGTACATGATTAACATACTTAATTAAATATTCTTGACTACATCCTTAACAAGAGTCATACAATGAGATATTGACATTATAAATAAGTACAAATGGATTAAAATCATAAAGATCAGACCATCTTAACCATATTATGGTGATTGAATGTGTCACCTAAGGCTAGGTATCATAACCTTTCATATGTGTTTCAATATCACAAACTAGGTCATGCAAAGTCATTATGAAGATACATAGTACATCATGGGTTCATCAGCACATAGGGTGACACATCACGACTAGATCATGGATATATTATTAGGGTTTCAAGATCCTTAATAGAGAAATCATGAGATTGAAATCCGATAAGCAACATAGGCATCAATCATAGACAAAACTAGTCATTTAGTTGTATTCATGCAAGTTAGTCATCATTAGAGTATAGATGATACCGAACTTAATTCAGTGGCATAGAGGTCAACAAGCTACTAATTTGATGTCATGATGTAGCATAGATCATCATTAGACCAAGTTTCATACAAGATTAGAGATCCAGTTATCAACATATGCATTAGGTCACAATTCAAATCAAGATTAGGGCACAAGAGTGATACACATGGCAATTTAGGGGCCATTTATAATTAAGTCTACTATTTTTGAAGTCACATAGGCATTTTGATTATATAAGATCAATATTTGCACAAGGTCTTAGATTGAGCATCAAAAGTACACAGTAAGTCACATTTTCAAGTTGCATAAGTCATATCATCACATTTTGGCACCATAGGGTGATAAGGTTGGATTTTAGGTACAAAACATGGCAAAGGTTAGTGATTTAAACCATATATAGAGGTTTAAAGCACACTTGAAAAATACTAGGCATTAGGTACTGATCTTTTTCACAAAGATCCATTTTTGGTCATTTAAACGGGATTAGATCATTTAGGGTATAAAAGTAGACATCGTTTGTATCTTGATGTATCCATTTGTTCAAGTTATTGATCTTAAACTAAGATAATATTTTGAGTCATAAAAGAGCAACCTTTGGCATTAAATAGAATAGCTTTATTCAAATTAATATAATGTGACATTTGACAAATTTGAATGCATCAATTGAGTATAATGTGACTCAAAGTCATCCAATTGAGGGTGAGGGGAGGTTATTGAGTACAATGGAGCATCTAATGAGTCAATATATATGTTAAGTAAATAGGAGAGAAAAATATAGGTTATCACATGCACATTTTTTTCCTTGATAGTAAACAATAATATGAAGTGGGTCTACATATTCTTTTGATTTAGTTGAACATATGAAGAAGACTCGTGCTGACATATCTATGTACGACATAATCCAAACTTTGAAATCTCACAGACCAATAATCTTGAAGATTCTAGAGGGTGCATTTTTTCTAAAGGATGTTGATTCAAATATTTTGCCTAATATAATATTTGGATCCCCAAGTCAATGTTGATATCATTCTCAGATAAAGAAATCATAGGTTGGATTGAATCCAACCCAAAACTCTAAATGACCGTATAAAATGAAGACGTGAAGATTCAGTTGGTTTTTAATTAATAATGGGGAATGACTCAATGATTGTCCCATCAAAATATTTGTCACATTGGGTATAGCATCTGGCAACATACAACCAACATCAATACCAACTATAACATTTTATGACTCTCCAAAAGAAGTCATGGGTGAGATTAATTTGACTATATAAGTGGGTCAGAAAATTGAAAAGGAAACCTTCATACTAATTAAGATAAACACATCCTTAAAACTTTTATTGGGAAGGCCTTGATTCCACAAATATAAGGTAGGGCCATCCTTATTGTATCAATGTCTAAAATTTTGACATTTGTGAGACATAATCATTGTCCAAGGCAATCTCATACTAGAGACTCTAGCAATTGTGGACCATAAAGAAGAGGACTTGTGGTTTCATATGTGCCATGTAGAAGCCACCAATTACATTCCAGAACAATTTTGAGTTTTTCCTCAAATTTTTCATGACCACCGCATGTACATGGAATTCTTAGACAAAATCGGCCTCCACACTACGCCTCTGATATCATATGGTATAACATCAATTTACATAATAATTGACATAAAAGATCCAAAAATTTTGTCACTGAATAGAAAGTGGCACAATAGTTTGGCAAGGGCCGTTGAGGGAAAATGTTCACTACCACTTTAGTTTTCGAGTCAACTTCTGAAAAAATAAACCGATGTTACAAAAATTAAATTTCTGGGAAAATTTTGAGACAAACAATAACATGTCAGTTTTGAGTAAACCAATTACATGACCTCCCTTGTTGTGATACTCATAAAATAAATGTTCCCTCTAAAAAACTATAAAGTGATGTAACGCCTTAATTTTGTTTTTGTTTTCTCATCAATTTCAACATCAGTTTCTATAAAAGAAACGACCATGATTTCTTTCTAAGATGTTCCCAATAAAATAATTGCACGCTCCAAATTAGTATTTCACATTGGTTGTAAGAAAATATGGCATTAGGTAGGCAGCAGAAACAAAAGTTTTTACTATCATATTCCCCATTAAACCAGTGAATCGTGTCAACAACTATATAGCGGAAATGATGATTTTGAGGATATACATTATCCTAGAACAATTCCAACAACAATCTCCTCATCATAGTTGAGAAGCTTTGTTCTAGTTTCCCTTAGACAACATCTACATCAGCTCCTGGTATCCATCACAGATAGTAGGTTGATGTTGTCCTCCTAGCGGGAAATGCTCCACACCTCTAGAGAAGATTGCATGGACCATATAGAACTCTTAGTGTTCTAGTAGAACATATATGAAGGAGTTGTCCCTCTCCTTGGTATACTAGTCACCAACTTACTCTCCCACAATTGTTCTCCCTTGCTATCCCTCCCTTTATTGAGTAGGACTTTCTCAGGTTCTCTTGGTTACCACAACTAGAGAAGACAAATAATTGTCGGATGCAATTGATGTGTCTGAGAAGCATCCAGTACCTCTTCTATTTGTAGGAGGGTCAGGGTTCCCAGTGTGTTTGGTAGTGGAAGGGACCATAATCTCATGAAAATTCGCAACCTAGGACATGCAAAATGGTCGGTTTGTGAGCGAGCTGATCGGTTCACCCAGTGGACCGGTCATTTTGTCATGTTTCCCAATTACATATGTATTGGCAATTATAATCCAGTTAATGCACAACATGATGTCATCATTAATCCTTGATGCGATCAATTAATCTGTGAACCGGGCGGATTATCTCATGAACCGGGCATCTGACGATCTTGAGCCGATCGGTTCAGGTTCACTAAGTGAACCAATCGGTCTACACCTTGGTTCATCCAAAATCCAGCCAATGCAACCTCCAATCAACCTGACACTCCAACCACTCAGTTCAACCCTTGAACCGATCAGTTCAGAATCCAATCAGTCAATTTGTTGCTTAAGTTGAATATTTAAACACTTTAGTAATCAATTTAGTTATTTCATAAATAAACCCTTCTTCTAGGTGTAACCTATGTGTGTGGCCCTATATGTTCCATATTACATTGGCAGTGAGTGTCCACAACTATTTCATGACATCACAAGCAAAGAGAGGCATCTAGTAACACATCATTGCTACCCAAGTAAATGAAAAGTTGGAGACTTCAGTCTACAATTTGTGATTGGCATTACAATGTTTATATAGTTCCTTTGTCACTGATATCAAGATTGAACTCGAGGCATGGGATAGTCACCCTCTTATTCATTCAATCTTTATTCCTTGAACTAGAGAAGACTGTCTGAGATATATGTAAGCTCAATATCACATATTAACTCACATGTGCATGGCCATTCTTTTCTCAGTCTCACTAGTCAAGTGGATAGGATATCATACTCCTATAGGGGGGACAAATCCCATCTACATCACTTACAGTCATCCCCATGTGTCACAGTGTATTCGATCATCACCTTTATGGAAATCCTTATTCAGAATTATGATGGATGATGTCAAAGTCCACCAAACAACATGTGATGAGTGTAGTGACTTCAGGTCTAAGAACCACAATCACCACCAACACTACAAGAGTTGGTTCTGACTACCAATTATGGTTTACATGTATCACTCTTATGGTGGGTATGTCTAACACACTATTCTCTAACATGTATCTATGTGTTTGGTTTGATATCACATATCATGACTGATGAGATTCTATCATCAACCAACACACAATCTAGTTTTATGTATTATTTATGTCTATCAACCTTCCACAATAACATTCGATTAGGGACATAAGAATAATGTATATACTCTTAACATTTGTATAATCTCATTATTTAGGTCATCCACCTAATGACATACATCATTGAGTAATATCATTCTTTAGACATTTATTATGTTACTTCATTATCTCATAACTGAATAAAATAGAATAAATTGGAAGATTGACTTCATTATTAATCAAATCATTTACAAGTGATACCACTACAATCATCATATGATTGGCTCTCTGGGCATAAATACCAATAGTCTCTAGCTTATACTTATAGTCAATCACCCATGAATCTTATTCCAAGTGATCTAACATGACCATCATGCTTCTACTACAAAAGTACTTTTTTCAAGGGGTCAACAATATTGTTCTCAGTTGGTACTCTGCAAATCTTCACATCTCCTCATTGTAGGATCTCTCATATGAGATGGAAGTGTCTTTCTATGTGCTTAGAATGATGATGCGACCTAAGTTCCTTATCTTGTGCAATAGTTCCATTGTTGTCATAATATAGCTCAATTGCATCACTGATTCTTGGAACAATCCCAATTTCTAAGACGAACTTCTTGATATATACTACCTCCTTTATTGCATTCAATACAACAATATACTCGACCTCTATTGTAGAATTGACAATTGTCACTTGCTTGGAACTCTTCCAACTCACAACTCCATTGTTGAGGCAAAACACAAATCCAAATTGCGATCTGTAATTATATTTTTTAGTTTGGAAGTGTGCATCAATGTAACCCTTTACCATCAACTCTTCTTCTCTGTCGTAGACAAGGAACTGGTCATTACTTCTTCTCAAGTGCTTAAGAATGTTCTTCATGGTTGTCTAGTAAGCATCACCTAGATTTGACTGATATCTACTCATCATGCTCAAGGCATATGAGACATCGGGACGGGTACACAACATTGCATACATGATGGATCCAAATCATAGATGCATATGGAGTCTTACTCATGTTCTCTCTTTCTTCACAAGAATTGGGACATTGAGCTTTAGAGATGGTAACTCCATGCACCATGGGAAGGTTTCCTCTCTTTGAGTTGTTCGTGCTGAACCTCTTCAACACTTTCTCAATGTATTGCTCTAAATTAGTCCAAGAAGCCTTCTGGATCTATCTCTATAGATCTTGATTCCCAAAATATAGGATGCATCGCCTAAGTCTTGCATAGAAAATATATTTCCAAGCGAGGTCTTTAGCATCTATAAAGTTGGGATGTCATTCCCCATCAATAGTATATCATCTACATACAATATGAGGAATACAATCTTGCTCCCACTAACCTTCTTGTATATACAAGGCTCATATTCATTTTTACTAAAGCCAAACTCTTTGAATGCATTATCAAATCAAATATTCTTGCTATGAGATGCTTGCTTTAATCCATAGATTGAGCTTTGTAGCTTGCATACTTTATTTGCATCCTTTAGAGTTATAAAACCCTCAGGATGTGTCATGTACACATCCTCAAGAAGATTCTTGTTAAGGAATGTGGTTTTAACATCCATATGTCAAATCTCATACTCATGATAAGCTGCAGCGACAAGCATGCTTCAGGTGCACTTAACCATGGCAATTAAAGAAAAAGTTTCATCATAGTCAACACCTTGAACTTGTCTGAAACCCTTTGCAACCAATTTGTCCTTATAGGTTTTTATTTCTCCATCCATGTCGGTCTTATTCTTGAAGACCCATTTGCACCCTATATATTTTACCCCTTCAGGTGGATCCACCAAGGTTCATACCTTATTGGTGTACATGGATTCCATCTCAGATCTCATGGCCTCAAGCCATTTCTTCAACTCTGGTCCTTTAGTAGCTTCAAGATAGGTTACTGTATCATCATCTCTGACCAACTCACTACCTTCTTGAGTCACAAGATATCCAAATATTTCAGGTTCAAGGTGTATCCTACTAGATCTACATAGTTCCTATGTTACTTGATGAATTTGAGATTCCACAACATTTTGTTATTATCATTGTTCCTCTTGCACATCTACTGGTTCAATGTCTTCTTGTTGGTCTCGAACCTCTTCGAGTTCAACTTTCCTCCCATTGATTCCTTTAAAAATAAATACCTTTTCTAGGAATGAAGCATCTCTGGTAACAAACACTTTGTTGTTAGATAGGGAATAAAAGTAATATTCGTTGGTTTCATTAGGATATCCAAAAAAATTACATTTATCAAATTTGGGTCCAAGCTTTTCATGAAAATGCTTTTTCACATAAGCTTGACAGCCTCAAATCTTCATAAAAGACACATTGAGACACTTCCCATACCATATCTCATATGGTGTCTTTTGAACTGATTTATATGGTACTCAGTTTAGTGTAAAAGTTGTGGTTTCAAGAGAAAAATCCCAAAAGGTAGTCTGAATTTCAGCTAAACTCATCATTGATTGCATCATATCTAAAAATGTGATATTTATTCTTTTCAATACATCGTTATGCTGAGGTGTTCCATGTGGAGTCTATTGTGATACTATAACATACTAGATCTCAGACCCTACCCTGGAAGTTGACGCTTTGGACTTAGCCAAACAAGGTTGAAGGTTAGACCTAAATAGATGTTTAGTATAATCCCGATGAGCTAATGCGTGCATAGATCACCTTAATGTAACCTAATGTTCTAACATTAATCTTAGGTTTTTAATGGATATATAAAATATGTCACATAACTCATTTTTGTGGTAATATGAAGATAAGAAACTTAATTGGATGAATAATTTAGATAATGGGTCATTAATGGGCCATATGACATATCTCATAAAAATAAGTCTTAAAATTGGAAATAACTTTCAAATTTGAAATCTACATATCAAAATTAGCCTACATGTCAAATTTCATCTAATTTGGACAACCTTGAAATATTAGGATAAGTTTAGGAGAGAGAATGAGTAAAAGACATAAGTAATGAATAATATGATTATATAATTTCAAAATATAGAAATAATGGAAAATTCATATTCAACCCATCAAAGATAACCTGTGGATAAAGTTTGGTCCAATTTGGATGTTGTTTGTGCAAGTTATGCAATTTTAGGTACATTCTGGACTTTTCTACAATTTACCTAATTGGGAGGTTTTATTTGTAAATTGTCACAAGCATTATGATCCTTACAGGTTCCCTTATCATTCTCAATTTTTTTTGGGCTTTGGGGCTCCTATTTATACTTGGTTTGGAAGTATTTCTCTTCAAGGACAAGGATGAAGATAAGGATAAGGATAAAGGTCAAGATAAGGATAAAGATAAAGATAAGGATAAGGATAATGGTAAAGATAAGGATAAAGATAAAGATAAGGATAAGGATATGGATAAAAGAGAGAAAGTGTGGGTAGTAACTGAGAGAGGTGTTTCATGGACATAGAATCTCTAGGCTATTGGCACATGGAAAACTCCGTGTACACCTCATGATTGACCCCTTCCTTATCCATGAAGCTATATATACCCCTTCCTAGCTCCAATTCGAAATCATTTCTCACTCGCTATTTCCTCTAGGTTAGAGTACTTATATTTCTCTATTTTTCTGTGGAATTACGTGTTCCAAGGGAGAAGATGTTCCCCTTATTGAGAAAAAGGTCTCCTAGAGTTCCATCTAGACCTACCTAGGGTTTCCAAGGTCCTCTTCTAGGATTTTTGACCAAGGCAAGTGATTTTCTATCTTTCTTCTTCGTTTTTTTTGTTCTTCCTTTTCCTTTGACCTTCCTCCAAGTCAAAGCCATGGTCTTCCATTGTGAAACCCCACCTAGAACCCATAAACACCTCATCTCCATGTTCTTTTGTTAGGGTTTTTCCCCTCTAAAGTGGAGAAGGTGCTTCTTGCTCGAGATAGGAGCTTTGTTAGAGAAACCAGCCTCTCTAAGCTTGGGAACCTTACTTATTGGACCTGTCCACATTCCCTAGAGGTTCTTTGGAGGCCTAGGATTGGACTTAGGTTGTACTTTAGACTGTATAGATGACACGTGTAAACTGTGCGTGCAAACGCAAGTATACGTATCAATGTAATATAGGCCTTGTGAGGCCCGAGTCGAACTCAGGGAAATGTGAATTTTAGTAGACTACTACTAACTGGTTGCGATCAGCTAAACTGATTAAAAGAGTTTGAGAGTTGATTGAAAAAGAAAATAAAATAAAATAAAATAAAGCAATTAATTAAATGTTTAGTTTAATCTATTTAAATGGGAATCTTTAGGATTGCAGTTTCACCGCAGGTTCTTGATGTACTAATTTCTACACAATTATCCTAATTCGTCTCCTATTCTGGACAGTGGCCTGTAGTCAGAATTGCTCGCTTTTGTGATACAATTCACTACCTAAATCTAGGTCGGTTCCACGGTAGTAGTAACTTATACCCTAAATTAGGTGCAAGAGAAACAAACTTTGGGTTTCCACCATTAACCGTACATCGCCTTGTTGAAGGAATTTATTAGTTAATGTGATTTTCGTCTCTTTTCAACCATTAATTTTTCTTTCAAAGTAATTAAAGGCATTAGATTATCATTAGGGTGATCAATCATAATGATATAATAGAGAAAATAAAATCATACCACGGATTTGAGAGATAAATTATGAATTACTATGAGAAAAACGTCATACAACGATTACCCGGGCTACTCCCATTCCTAAGAATAAAGGGAATTAGCCCCACATGGTTGACAATGGAGAATACATAGGAGTAGAGAAGAAAAATGTGGGAAACATGGAGAAAACTCATGTAACCCCTGATACGGAGATCCTCCTCGAGAAACGTGCGTTTTGTAGTCTTTCGGCAGCAAAATCGCCCGTCAGAGGTGCCCGGATCGCTCGGTTGATGGCCTTCGGCTCTTGTCTCCTCTCTCTCTCTATCCTTCTTGGATGTTGTGCAACACAATATGAGATCCCCCTAGGGCCGTTCGTGCTCTTCTTAGGTCATAGGACCACTTTACGGCTCCGAAAAAGCTCAACTGTCGGATTAAAATGCCCCGTTTTAGTACTGAACATTGCCAGATGCCGACGCTGTCGATAGTATCGACACCTAGGTCGATGGTATCGACCATGGCACAGATATTGCCTTCCAAAATTGCATTTTGGGGTTGCTTTCTGATGAAATGTCGATACTATCGACCCTAGGGTCGATAGTATTGACTCTGGACAATGCAAAAGTGCCTGAAAAAGTGCCGAAACATGTGTATAAGTCTGGGGATTATATAAAATCATATAAATATGATAAAAGAAGTATAATTTGATGCAAAATGAGTTTAAAGTCCAACTATAGTGAATTATGCAAATATAATCAAGAAAATGACAAATACATGCATAAAACATATATAAAATAAGCCTATAAAAGTGACTCAAAACCCATGCATCAATAGACTCTGAAGTTGAGGTATGATTGCATCCCACATTATATCTATATTGAGCAATTTCTAATTCTTCACTCTAAATGTATGATGTATCCCCTATTCCTCTATGTTGAGCAATTAACCTATTTTTGTCTTACTCTTGATCCTATGGACATTATCCTGCACAATGCACTATTCTTTTGATATCATTATTCTTATGAACTAGATTATTATTATGACCTTGTATATTATCTTAGACTCTTATCTTGTGCTTTGTGTCGACATTGATGTGGATGTTTATTCCCACCTTGTAGTGGATGTTTTGTACTTATTTTCCCACCATGGTAGTGGATGTATATGTAGCACACTTTGTTGGATATTTTTGATTTCATATCTCTTGTGAATCCTTGTTAAGCATCATGTGGTGACTACTAGTATAATGTTGAATGTGAATTATTGTGGATGTGAAAATTCCCACATATGAATGTAGATGTGAAAATCCCTGCATATTTGTATATATATATATATATATATATTGACAGATGTGAAAATTCTTGCTATACAGATGTTGATAGATCCTGCCACCGCCCTATTATAGAGTAGATGTATACAAGACCCTGCTCGCTCTACATTTTTAGTAGATGTGTATTTCCTACATACATGATATATTATTCTAGTTTTGTCACAGGTGAAACACATGGATGCTTTGAACTTATATTTTGCTTTCAACATGATATGAATGTTCTTTTCTTTTATACTTATTTGGGTAGTACTTTCCTTTTCTATGGGAAGCATTTATAATTGATATCCTTATTTTCATATATTTCTCAATTTCCTATTTTAGTATGCACATACCAGCTTTTGCTGATGTTTCTCTTTCTTCTCTTGTTTTGTGGGGTATGCTTCCAAACCCAGGTAGAGTAAGGAGGACTTGGACTTCAACATTGTAGCTGAGCTTTTAGGAGACTTTGAAGAGGTGGTTATATGACCCTCAGCTTGATCTTTAGCTTATATGATTAGATTTCCTTTTTGACACCCATGTGTGGTGAAGTGATGTATAATGATAACAAGCTCTGTAATAGTTAGAAATTTTTTATTCCACTTCTATATTTTTGGTACTATGATACATACATGTAGAAAGTATTGGTACACATCCCTTTGGTGAAAAATTTTCTGTGGTATTTGTTTTAAGGGGTGTGGCCTTTTCTTTTCTAGTGGGGAAGTGGATTCCCTATCGGGTCCCACACCTTACAGATACTATGCCACGGGCTCGTAGAAGGTTCTCAAACTCTTGGTTTAAGTGTTCTCTACCTTGATCAGAACAAAGTGCTTTAATACTCTTGCCAGATTGGTTACATACTTCATTCATGAACTCCTTGAACTTCTCAAGAGTTTCTGACTTATATTTCATTAGGTAAACATAACCATATCTACTAAAGTTATCAGTAAAGGTAATGAAGTATTGATACTCACCTCTAGTTGTTGCTCTATAAGGCCCACATACATTAGTATGTATAAGTCCTAATAGATCACTAACCCTCTCATTGTTTCCAATGAAAGGGGTCTTAGTCATCTTTCCTAACAAACAAGATTCACATGTCTCCAGTGATTCAAAATTAAAAGAGTCCATATTACCATCTTTATGGAGTCTACATATGCAATTCTCATTTATGTACCCTAGAAAAAAAAATGCCAAAAGTATATTTTTTAAAGTTATTGAGCTTTAGTCTTTTGTTATTTACCTTATAAATATTTGTCTTCATATCTAGCATATAAAGACCATAAGATATTGGGGTGCTGCCATAAAAGACCCCATCTTTCGATTGTAAAAAATATACCATTCTTAATATGAAATTCATATGCATCCTTGTCCATACTAGATAAAGAAATGATATTTCTATTTATGTCATGTACATAATAGCAGTTCAATAACTCTATTGCAAGCCTCATGGGTAGAGATAAACTATAGGTTCCCACTGTAGTGGCAGCAACTCTTATTCCATTTGCAACATGCAGTTCAACCTTGTCCTTTCTTAGAGGCTTACTTCTTTTCAGATCTTGCATATTTGAGCATATGTGAGATCCACATCCGGTATCTAGTATCCAAGATGAAGAAGTAGATAAGTTTATCTCAATAATGTATATACCTAAAGTGGAGATCTTTATCCCCATCTTCTTCTTCCTAAATACATTCAAGTACAAAGGACACCTCTTGTACATTTTTTTCTTCTTATTTTAGGTGTTGAAGATTTGGACTTATGCTTAGCCTCAGAACTCTTCATGGCCTTGCTTTCATCCTTGGACTATGCTCCGGTGATCATCTTTATGGACTTGTCCTTCTTCATTCTTGCTTCGGCATTTATCAGCATGCCAAGCAAATCTAACAACGGTCTGCCCATATTATTCAAGTGATAGCACTTAATAAAATGGCTATATGATTCAGGCAATGATTACATAATCATATATATGGTCAACTATTGGCTCAAAGAGGATCTCAGTTCCTCTAGATGTTCTACATGTCCAATCATACTAAGCACATGGGTCTCTACTGGATATCCCTATATCATCTTACACTCAAAGAGTGCCTTTGAGACATTGTACCTTTCTCGCTTTGTGAGGTAATGGTTCACATTCCTAAGATGTGTTACCATCTAAAAACTCCCCATGTCTTCACATTGCTCATGCAACTCATAGTTCATGCATCTTAGCATAAACATCATTGGCATGCTTTCAGTAAGCATCTACTTTAGCCCTTGGCGCATCAGGAGCAGGTATTTCTGGAACTAGTTTATCTAGGACATTGATCTTATGTTCATCATTGAAAATCCTTCTCAAAGTCCAAAACCAGTTGTGGAAATTTTTGCCGTCCAGTTTTTCCTCCCTAAGGACAGATCGCAACAACAATTTATATGTCATTTCATTCTACAAGGGAAAAATTGCATTTTGTCAAAACTCTCTTTGACTTGATTTGATTTGATTTGATTTGATTTGATTTGATTTGAATAATATTTCTAGATATTTAATTAGATCGTTAGTTAACTATCGCTCCCACCATTTTATTCAAATTGATAGCCCTCACATTTCAATTTAGAAGATTGTAGCGTACAACCTTCCAGTGAGCTAAGATCCAAAATAATTCAATTATTATCCAGCCAATGCCAACATCGATAATCAATCATTAAGGTAGAAAACATTTTTAGTTGCATCTCCATGCAATTCTTGGATAGATGATATGTGCAAATCTTTACCATAATCATATGTATGTTTCTAAGTACTTAATCACATTAAGGACACTCAGTTAAGCCTGACCCAAAAGTTAACATTACAATAATGCACTACACTGAGGGTCCGACTGGTTTTGTGTAACCGCAATTTTCCAGGAACTGATTTTCCCAGAATTAAAATCAAATTCCAAAAAAGGAATTCCACGTGATTGGTTTGAAACTTGTATTTTTCCAATAATCGGGGATTTCCATCAAACAACTTCAGGGCACTACATCACACTTGATACAAAATACCTTTGGCATTACATCAAACAACTTTAGGACATTAAAGATCTAAGGAAACAAAAGGACTGATGTCGTTGTCAATTAGAGAGAATGTTTCCACCTCCTCCATGGTTTCTTGGGAGTTCATAGTTTGTTGGACGGGATAAAACATGGATTCACCCTATAAGTTCCCAGCTTCAATGTCATCGAGGAGATCGTAGCATATATATCGAATTATATCCCCTATTTCACCAAAAATACAGGACTTGCTTCCCAAGATCCCGGTATCCATCATGCAGTCAAGCCTTCGCATAGACAACACTCGATCATTCCTTGGCACGGTCAGGGGTAACCTCTACCTCCACCCACTGGGATGCTGCCCACTGAGAGCAACCTACATGATGGAGGTGATGAGGACAACAATGGACATATGCACACATTGCATGTCACGTTAGCGCAAGCACGACAGTTGCTGCAAAAGGCGGTATTCACAGGAGCAGCCACAGAAGGGCGCAGTCGGAGCGAACGCGAGCCTATGAAACTGGTTTTACCATGGTTTTGATTAGGAAGTCAGATCTAGAATCTAATTTATACTCCCAGAAGTCTTTGGAAAATAGTGGAACTGAAAATTGGGAGTTCTGCCGAACCAGTCAGGAAAAAAAGGCTACAAAATTTGACTTCCTGTATTTTCATGGTCAGTTACGGAAAACCAATCAGACATTGAGCGTACCCATATTACTACCATCACACTTTTACAAGATAGATAGTGCATCACGCTGAGTGTGCCCATGCGTCTCGATCAAGCTTCTTATGTGTGTTACTAATAGAAAGCATCTTAGACTTAATATGTTATTGAGGGAGTTTGTATATATATAGATATATATATATATATATATATATATATATTTATATTTATATTTATATTTATATTTATATTTATATTTATATATATATACTTTATCCAATAACCACATATATATTATGTATCATATACATGCTATATCCCACAAATGATAACATGCAAAAAAACAAAAGGTAGTGGTTATGGCCATTCTAATGTAATTCCTTGGAGCCACAAGGAATTACCACAACCTAGGGACTACACCTCATGTAGAAACATGTTTTTGATGAAGATATGTGTCATTCTGGGTTGATTGCTTCAACCCTTGAACTAGCCGGATCACCTCTTGGCCAGTCGGTTGGTCGTCTCCCCAATCGTCTGGTCTTCGGCCCACCATCTTTTGGGTCCTCCAATTTGATTGGTTGGGCCTCTAGTTGATCAGTCCTTCTTGGTCCTCCAGTTGGTTGGCTCGTCTTCTTCATAGTAACAAGAAAATAAGCTACCCTACTATTACATGATTATAGAGAAACCTCAAGTGACATTCGAGGGGAGCCAAGGTAGGAGAGAATAATACTTTTACAAATTGGAAGATTAGGTAGAGGCTCAGTATGTAAACTGAGATGAAATAGAAATAAACACACAACCACCATGCACAGATGTATAGATTTATTGGCCATAACCACGCTACACATCCACCATCAAAACTAACTTTTGGTAATGTCTGTAAATTGCATATATATATATATATATATATATATAGTTTGGTATTGTACGTGGTATTTGATCACACATTAATATTTGCATCTTATGCAATAAATAAACAACAAAAACCAAAAATTTTATCGTATCAATTATCCCAAATATAGGAAAATATGGCATCAGGTAGGCAGCAAAAAAAATTTACTGCCATATTTTACATTAAACAAGTAGATCGTGTCAACAACTATATAGCAGAAAGGATGGTTTCCAAAATATACCTGGTCTGGGAGCATGTCTAGTGACAATCTACTCGTCATAGTTGAGTAGCTTTCTTCTAGTTGCACTCAGATGGTGTTTGTAGCAGCTCCTGGTACCCACCACAGACAGTAGGCTGATGTTTTTCCTCCTAGCAGAAAAAGCTCTAGGCCTCTAGAGAAGTCCACACAAACTACCTAGAACTGTTGTCATTTTAGTAGAACAAACAAGAAGGAGTTGTCCCTCCCGTTGGCGTACTAGTCAACAACTTGCTATCCCATAATTGTTCTCTCTTGTTATCCCTCCCTTTATTGGGTAGGACTTGCTCAAGTTCTCTTGGTTATCACAACCAGAGAAGAAAAACAATTGTAAAAAATAATTGATGTGTCTGAGAAGCCCTCAGTACGCCTCTATTTATAGGAGGGTCAGGGTCAGGGTTCCTAGTCTGTATGAGAGTGGAAGGGACTGGAATCTCATGAAAATTAGCAACCTGCAACATGCAAAATAGTTGGTTTGTGAGCAAACTGATCGGTTGGCATGCAAGCCGATTGATTCACCCAATGAACTGATCATTTTGTCATGTTTCCAAATCGCATATGTATTGGCAATTCTAATCCAATTAATTCATGACATGATGTCAGCACTATACCTTGATGTAATTGAATTGATCCATGAATTGGTCGTTTGGAAACCTTGAGCCGGCCGGTTCACTAAATGAACTGGTTGGTTTATGCCCTAGTTCATCCAAAATTTGTCCAATGCAACCACCAACAACTTGACACTCCAACCGATCGGTTCAACCCTTGAACTAGTCGCTCAGAGTCCATTCAGTCAATTTGTTTCTTAAATTGAATACCTAAACACTTAAGTAATCAATTTAGTTATCATTCATGAATAAACTCCTCTTCTAGGTGTATCCTATGTGTGTTACCACATAGGCTCCATATTATGTTAGCAGTGAGTGTACGTAACTATTTTGTGACATCACAAGCAAAGAGTGGTGTCTAGTAACACATTATTGCTACCCAAGTAATGAAAAGTTGGAGAACAACTTCAGCCTACAATTTGTGATTGGTGTTACAATGTTTGTATAGTTCCTGTGTCACTGATACCAAGATTGAACTCAAGGCATGGAATAGTCATCCTCTTCAACATTCAATCTTTATTCCTTGAACCAGAGCAGACTGTCAGAGATATGTAAGCTCAATATCACATATTGCTCATATGTGCATGGCCATGTTTTTCTCAGTATCGCTAATCAAATGGTCAAGATATCATACTCATATAGGAGGGATAAATCCCATATACATCACTCATAGTTATCTCCATGTGTTACAGTGCATCCGATCATCACCTTTATGGCAGTCCTTATTTAAAATTATGGTGGATGATGTCAAAGCACTCTGAACAACATGTAATGAGTGTAGTGACTTTAGGTCTAAGAACAACTATCACCACCAACACTATAAGAGTTTATTCTGACTACCATTTATTGTTTCCATGTATCACTCTTACAGTGGGTAAATTTGACACACTATTCTCTGACAAGTATCTATGTGCTTGGTTTGATATTGCATATCATGACTGATGAGATTCTTTCATCAACCAACACATACTCTAGTCTTATGTGTTATTGTTGTCTATCAGCCTTCCAAAATAACATCCGACTAGGGACATAACAAGAATGTATATCTCTTAGCATTTGTATGATCTCATTGTTTAGGTCATCAACCCAAAGACATACGTCATTGAGTAATATCATTCTTTCGACATTTATTATGCTACTTCATTATCTCATAACTGGATAAAATAGAATAAATTGAAAGATTGCCTTTATTGTTAATTAAATCATTTAAAAGTGATTCCATTAAAATCATCATATGATTGGCCCTCTGGCATACATACCAACATTGGTTCCCTAAGTTAAACTAACAGTGGAGAGTCTAAGTTTTTGCAGAAGTGTGATGTCGGTTTTATGACCCAAAGACGTAAGATCCAAAACTAGGGTATCATTTGGCTAGTTCATTAGTTTCAACCTTAGAATCGACATTGTAGCTTTGTTAGTAACACCCGCATAATTTTTTCCTTTCCCCATTTCTCTCTTCTTCTTCCCCAATTGTCGTGAAACCCTTGAATCTCTGCTTCTCGACCTTGATGCCACCACAACTACAAGCCTTTGCCACCCCTATCCCTGATGTAAGCCATCACCATGTCCAACTCTTGTCATCGTTGAAGAACCCATCGATGCCTTTGAAGCAGGCTTTATCGTCGATGCCCTTACATATAGTTGTTGCTACTGCCTCCACCGTCATTGTCACCCTTAAATCTAGTTCACCTCTATCTTTGTATCTACAAGTCTTGAAGAAGTGCTCCTCCTTAAGTTTTCTATTAACCTTATTGTGTCCTCTATTATTATTATTATTCCCAATATGTGTGTTGCCTCCCTGCCTCCATCATAGGAGAAGCTCGCCATTATCTGAGGTTAATTACTTTCTTTGTTTTTGTAGTGTATAGTTTCTTGTTTTATTTGTAAGCCATCCTTGTTCTTGTTGGGTAGTGCTCGGAGATAACTTGGGCCTACTTCACACATGCAGGGCACCCCAAGCCAACCTGGGAAGGGGACCCGACCAGAGGGTCGTCCCCTACCTCTATCTAGAAAGGGTTGGTGTTGCAGCCGGAGGCCTGAACCCTAGTTCTTTCCAGTCATGGCTTCATTTTCCTCCATTGTTGACCCATTCTTTCTCTCCCACGAATATGCCCCTTATGCGCCTTTTTCAGACCCAAACAGAGTTTTTTAATGAGCCTTTGAAAATTTCCCTACCTTGGCACTTCCATGGAGGTTTTGAGCCTCAAAACTGTAACCCTAGTAGTTCCTTAGGTATAAACAACACCCTTTTTAGCTTTGTCTCACTCCCCCCCACACACACAATCAGGCCCTTAGATTGGACTCTCACCCCTCTAGAAACTTTGCTCAATCTGGGTTGATGGCACATAGCTACATGTGGCAACCTCTCTCTGTAACATCCCTGACTTGGGTTATGAATTAACCCTAGATGTTTTGCTTAATAAGGTTAAGTAGATTCTTAATCTTATCTTGGGAAAAGTAATTAGGGCTCATGAGAAACTTATGTTTCAATTTTGGTCCTGTTTGAACAATGTTGAAGTAATGTTTGCTTATTTTGGACTCAAGTGCAAATTACCCCAGTTGAGGGGTCAACTTGCAAATGTTGCATGATAAGATGTTCCTCTGATGTTGATACCCCAATAGAATGAATATGATGTAGTGGTAATGTTTCTACAAGTCTGGACACTAAGATAGAGCTTGTTGGACAATGTTGTGCATTAAAATCCAATTTTGGTGTAAAGTGCAATTTACCCAAAACCTAGAGTTCAATATGCAAATTACCACTTCAATAAGGTCCTTAATGTTCCTTGGCACCATGTAGAGCAAAAAAATGAGAGGGGTTCTGCATTTGAATTAAGTTGGAGGAGAGAGAATCTTGATATTAAAATAATCAGGATTTAATCATAAGTGAAACCCTAATTCAAATTAGGGAAATAATGAATGTATTAATTAAAGGGCCTTCAACCAAAATGTTATTGGTTGATTTTGAATAAGGATGGACGTTCTTTTGCCAAGATAAGGAACTAAAATATCCTAAGGAGGTGAAATTCCACTCACCTTATTATAAAGAAAAGTAATTTCCACTCACATATGGAATATTAATATAATAAGCATTAAGGTGCTTAATTTGCTTTTCTTTGAATTGAGGATAATGAAGGAGAATTAAATGCAAAGGAAGGTGCCTCGTCCTTAAGGGATTTTATGGGGAAGAGGCGGCCCTATTTTTGGAATTTAATGCATTTTAATAATGCATTTTCTCTCTCATCAATTTCCTTATAAAAGTGCCTTTTCAAGCCAAATGAAAGGCTATTTCGGATTTTCTTCTTTCCCTTGCTTGCAAAACCGACCAAGGAGCTAGGGAGGAGAATGAGGACGCCTCCCAACCTGTTGGTAACTCTTGACCTTCGTTCTCCTTGATTTCATATTGGAAATTGAAAATAAATTATGCATTCCTTCTTATTTCGATCTCCTCTTCAACCCTAGCCAACTTTTGCAATCAAAAGCTTTAGTACGAGCCTAGGGGGAGTTTCTAGAGCTTCATCCACCATTAATGGCGTGAGCTTGGAGCTTTTGAGCTCAATTGGAGGCGGGTTTTATAACTTAAACCCTTAAACATAGCTATTGCATCAATCTTCTATGCTTTGTTGATTAATTTCTTCAATTTGATACACTTTTGTTTCATTGCTGTAAATTCCATCAAGAACGGTTGCTGTTCTTGGGTGCACGAAGGAAGATGATGATTAAATCATCATAAGCAAGCACCTCACCAAATATCTTGGGAGCAAACGATCTCAAAGGTTGGGACCAAACGGTTTCACCAAAACCGTTTGGTGACCAAACGGGTTGCAAACCATTTGGTGGAAAACGGTTTCAAACCCATTTGAAGGAGTTGACCAAGCGTTGACCGTTTGGGAATCTCGTTCCTCATTATGTAGGCTAATAACCCTCCAAATTTGAGGGGTTAAATCCAAAGGAACCATAGGTTGAAGTCCAATAAATTAGACAAATTGAATTGAATTAAGTGCTGATTTTCAACCTGAATAACTTGACCTGTTTGGGCAAACGGGTTCAAGACCGTTTGAGATGGTTGAACAAGCATTTAAAGTTTGGTATTCCTGTTCATAATGATGTTGGTTGATAACCCTCCAAATTTGAGGGGTTAACTCCAAATTAATAATAGGTTGAAGGCTAATCAATTAGGAAGCCTAATTGGATTAAGTGCTGATTTTCAATCTGATTAACTTGACCTTTTTGGGCAAACGGGTTCAAGACCGTTTGAGTGCATTGACCAAGCGTTGACCGTTTGGGATTACTGATTCCTATTATGTTGGCTAATGACTCACCAAATTTTATGGGTTAACTCCAAAGGAATCGTGAGTTGAAGGCTATTCAATTAGGCAAACCCTAATTGACAACAGTGCTGAAATTCCAATGAGTTAAGTTGAAATTTTGGGTTGATTAGCCCAAACGGTTTCAAGACCGTTTGGGGATCACCCAAACGGGTTCAAGACCGTTTGGGGATCATCCCAAGACCGTTTTGAGGTCTTGGGTCAAGTATAGTTGACCAATTGAAGGTCCAAAGGTACCAAATCATATTGCAACTAAGTGCTGATTTGTTGATCAACTCGATAGATCAATCCTTGATGATTTTTCACTAAAATCCAAAGGTTGGATGAGCCAAACGGTCTCAAGACCGTTTGGAGCTCATCCAAACGGTCTCAAGACCGTTTGGTGGTCACCCAAGACCGTTTGGAGGTCTAGGGTTGAGTATGGTTTGGTGTTTGAAGGTCTAAAGGTACCAAGTTGATTTGTAATAAATTGTTGATTTAGTGAGCACCTCAATGATCCAAACCCTAATTGGATGGCTTGGATTTGAGTGATAAGATGGGAAAACGGTCTCAAGACCGTTTGGAGGTCATCCAAACGACCTCAAGACCGTTTTGTGGTCACCCAAGACCGTTTGGAGGTCTAGGGTTGACTATGGTTAGGTGTTTGAAGGTCTAAAGGTACCAAGTTCATATACAATGCAATGTTGATCTGGTGATCAATCCAATGAACCAAACCCCAATTGGATTGCTTAGATTTGAGTGATATGATGGGAAAACGGTCTCAAGACCGTTTGGAGGTCATCCAAACGACCTCAATACCGTTTGGGGTCAGGTCATACCCAATTTGGATGATGGTTCAATGGTTTCAATGCAACTAGTTCTGCATTGATTAGTGTTGAAGAATCATTGATTCCAAGCCCTAATTCAATTAAATCAAACTCTAATTGGTGATAAATTGAGGGTCAATTGAGGGTAAAATCAGTTGAAGGTTGACCTATTATACTCAATTGAAGTATGAGGGTAGGTCCAATTGATGATTGGTTCCATAAATCCAATGATGGAAGGAATCAACATTGGAAACCCTAATTCAATTGGATGCTTTATGTAATGGAGGTCCAGTGTGATTGAATCTCTTAAGAATTAAGATGATGAATGATCCATTGATCCAATGATGATTAGTAATGATAATCAATGAAGGTACAAAGGTTGAAAACCCTAATAGTACCTAAGTGATTAGTGTCAATTAAGGAATGAATCCCTAATTGTTTATAGGACCAATGACTTGATACACTATGTTAATCATAGTTGTATGCTTGTGATTGAAGGGTTGATGTGACCTAATCAAGTTCAGAAGTTGATAGCATGATTTCATACATGAATATGATTCATGTGGTGATTAAGGGTTATGATCCTTAAGCAAAGAGATCATGAAACCCTAAACATGAACATAAACCCTAATTGATAGGATTATTGAACTCAACCCTAGTTGAGGGTGATTCCATGTGAAACCCTAGTTGAGGTGATTCCATGAGAAACCCTAGTTGAGGGTGATTCTATGTAAAACCCAAATTAAGGTTGAATACATGTGAAACCCCTAATTGAGATGATGGCAACCGTGGTAATGTAACACGGTCGTGGTGATTTCACTTTGCACGACCGTGCAAGGTAGCACGGTCGTGGTGGCTTCCCTTTGCACGGCCGTTCTTGGTTGCATGGTCGTGGTACTCTATGCTTGACTTAGAGTTGTTTTGAAAAAGACCTGACATGGTCTTTTTGTTAATTCCTAACTTAAAGATGAGTCCATATCATTAAAGATAGTGGGACCATTCTTATGTGTAGCCTATGCACTTCAGGGTAAGAGTGATAGGTTATTGGATGAAAGGATTAAGATGGGTAATACCTTAATCCAAGATAAGTTGATAACTTAAGAAAGCTGGGAGTGATGAGGAAACTAATACATCAAAATATGAAAGACTTCACAGTTATCATGTCAGAGTTGATATACTTTGATAATTATGACCCTATTGAGGGTAAAGATGTGTTACTATTATATTACATGAGATGAAATGATTTTGTTGCCTAGTGATAGGTGACAATATGTTGAATGGCACTGTGAGCCATATGATTAGATGTTGCCTAATGACAGGTGACAAGATGCTTTATGGACATTATGAGCCATAAGAACAATTGTAACATAGTAAGAGGCACCAAGATGATTAATGATGGGTTAAAGGAATTTATATTCCATGATCTGTGTAATCAGGGTTGGTTACGGACCAATGCCTGGCAGTGTAATCAGGTTTGGTTAAGTCCAATACATGGAAGAGGCTAAATGCCTGTAATCAGGGTTGGTTAGAGTCCAATGCATGGCGGTGAAATCAGGGTTGGTTATACACCAATGCCTGGCGGTGTAATCAGGTTTGGTTAAAGTCCAATACCTGGCAGAGGCTCAATGCCTATAATCAGGAGTGGTTAGAGTCCACTGCCTGGCTGTGTAATCAGGAGTGGTTAGAGTCCACTGCCTGGCTGTGTAATCAGGAGTGGTTAGAGTCCACTGCCTGGCTGTGTAATTAGGAGTGGTTAGAGTCCACTGCCTGGTTGTGTAATCAGGAGTGGTTAGAGTCCACTGCCTGGCTGTGTAATCAGGATTGGTAACGTCCTATGCCTGGCGGTGTAATCAGGTTTGGTTAAAGTCAAATACCTGGCAGAGGCTCAATGCCTGTAATCAGGGTTGGTTAAAGTCCAATGCCTGGCTGTGAAATCAGGTTTGGTTAAACTCCAATGCCTGGCAGTGTAATCAGGTTTGGAAGAGTCCAATACCTGGCAGAGGCTCAAATGCCTGTACAAGATGACATAGGATTGGTAATAACCCAATGCCTATATTAATGATATATGAGTACATGGTAGATGTATTTCCTTATTTGTTTAGCCGATTGGCTAAGACCAACAAGTTGAGACAAGAATGTCTCATGGGTGACATATCAAGTTTATGAGTGTCACAAGAAAAGTGGTAACAATGCTCAGGAGATGAGCTAAGGGTTTAAATACCCAGAATCACATGGTTAGGGTATTGAAATTGTTAAAGAATGAGAATTGCCAGTGGTGAATTGAGGGATTAAGATCCCTACACTTTATGAAAAGAGTATGGCTATGGGCCATGACTCCACAATGATAATGCCAGGTTTAGATAGATGATCTAAGCCTGAAGAGAGTTAATGCAGTGGTAATGATCCTGTAGTTTGAATAGATGTTATACATGTTCTTCATATTCCTTAAAGGATAAATGATATGTTGATTCTATTTTAACTGCAATGCTTCTGATATAGAATGATGTTCTAATCTGTTAGACATTAAAGTATCTTCTGTCAAATAAATATGATTTCTCTGTTCATATTTATCTTCTTAAGGTGCAATAACAATGTTTCTGGAGGAGAGTTATATCTCTCGCTGGGGCAATTTTTATAATTGTCTCACCCCCGTGGGAACCACATTTTTAGGTGGACGCAGACGAAGAGACAGGAATCCTTCAGGAGGTGAAGGACAGCAGCAACAGCAGGGACAGTAGTGAAGTCTCAGGTGGAGACATTGGCTGTCATGTCATGATCAGATGTATATAGAGTCCTATGTGTCGTCTCTGTACTCTCAGGTCCTCGGAGTAGTAGTTAGTGATTTCGAGATTTTGGTTTAGTGCCTCGAGGGTTTTATACTACCTATGTATAGTTAAGACAGAGCAGTTAATGTGTGTATTCCTCGAGAAGAAAAAGTACATGAGATGTATATATATGAACCAGGATGTAAAGTTTTACTTTGGTTCTGAATGAAAGAGTTTTCCTATGAATGGATCTCTTTGCAAAAAGTTTTAATTTTTAGTGATTTTCGTTAATCCGCTGCTTGATGAACGCTTTCGCATTAGTTAATTATGTTTTTATGAGTTGTATTCCACTCTCTCTCTCTCTCTTCATGGTTCTCTCTATATATATACAAATCTTCCAATTTCAATAGCTTCTGCATACATGATCCAAAATATGTGATATTATAGTCCGTTCTGATGGGGAGAAAAAGATAAATCTAGTGAGACTACTACTAAGATCTGATTCCCAACTATATCTACAAAGTTCCTAAATCTTAATTTTTGGTGATTTATCCTACAATAAAAAAGAATATCTATCAAGATTGATCAATTTATCATGAAATCTATTTAAATCTAATTTGAATTCATAATTAGAAACTCATATCTCAGATCTCGATATCTTTCAATTATGACTATGGATATAAAACATGATGATGTAAAACTTGGGGTTTCGTCTCTAATTTGGCTTGAGTTTTAACTAACCACTTGATATGGATAAATGGATAATTTTTTATTTTAAAATGTCAATAGATGATGGAAAATATATGAGATAAATATAAGTTTTTGTCACATTAGGACCCAACCACCCTAGACATGAGCTTCAAAATTCTATTTTGGAATCATCTCAAATATCAATCCTTGTATGCATGTTGACATGTACAGGATCGCTGATGTACTATTTGTTGACTCAAGGTCAATGTCGACTCAAGGTCAAAATTGACTAAACCCTTATTTTGATTAGGACTAACCATCCACTTATTTGTGTCCAATGCTTCTACTTGAATGATTTCAGATTAGGTATAGACACACTCCAAATATCCTAACTTGTGCATCCTAACTTGGAGAAAAGACAAGACAAAATCAATGCAAGTGCACTTTTGTGGAATATGATGTGAATCCATTAGAATCATGTTGTAAATCACTTGTAATGAATGTATAACTTACAATTAAGCTTAGAAAAAATTAGGAGCACTTAAATCGAATTTTAATCACTTTAAAGGCATTTTATAAAATTCATTACTGAGTGTTAATCGGTCAAGATACAAACTCAATTGATTCCTGATGGATTTTGAGAATGTCCATGTTTGGTCGAGTTTCCTATACACAGAACTTGACTGACCCTTGCACTGAGCAAAACTAATTTCAAGAAATCATTCGAGTTTCACACTAGACAAACTCGACCGATGATTCATATGGACTTTGTCGCATAGTGCAATCGGTCAAGTTACCTTTATGAAAACCCAACTGATTGTACTATACAAAAAAGTGCAGAATAGTGTTTCTAACCATTAAAGTGTTGTAAAACTTAAAAAAAATATCCATTGTGATACCCCAAACAGACAGAATTTGACCTTAAGTGTTCCCACTGGCTACTAGGCTTCCCCAACTATAAATAGGGTCACTTAGGCTTCATCCCATGGTTAGACAAGCACTATGAAGGTCCTTCTTTTATAGTTGAATGCATCCTACAACCTCCTCTCTCTCTCTAAGCTTAATCACTTGCTACATCCATTAGAGTGAGTAAGAGATTTATAAGAGAGCTAGTCCTACATGTATATCTTGTGAGTCTCTCACTTCCTCTACCTCCCAATCTCTCATTTCTACTATAAACATGAAGATGAAGATTCTCTCTCGGCTGAGAGAGGCAAAGAAGAAGGGAAGGCATCCCTTGGTGAAAGTTTTTCCTTGGTGAAGGTGAAGTCAAAGGCAGAATATCCAAGAAGAGTGGGTAATTCCTCAAAGGTGGAAGACTTGTGCAAGAGTGGGGTAAGTCCTTAGTGAAGGTAGAAGGCTCCTTGCAAAGTGGATAAGTCCTTGGTGAGGTAGAAGACTCTTATTTGGATAGTTAAGTCCTTTGGTAGGTTGTTGGCTCCCTTCCCTTCAAAGGGAAAATTGGGTATCCTTAACCTGGAAAAGGAAGGTCATATGTTGTAACTCTTATAAGTGAATATAAGGAGTAGACATGGTTAAGAAATCCTAGAGGTTGACCTCTCTAGGTAGTGGACCGACAATCTTCTAGTTTGGAGATTGGAACCACTCTACATAGCTTGTGTTCTTGTACTTGTTTCAATCTCTCTCATCCTTGTTATGTATGTTTAGTTGCACTCAAATTTTATATTAGCAATCCTTTCTTGTTAAATAATTTAGAGGTCTAATGAATTTTGTTTAAGTTCATTCATCTCTATTCACCCCCCTAGAGCAAATATCCCATCCTAGATCCAACATTATTGACTCGAGTTCCTAAGATCTAAACTCTTGGACAAACAAGGTAAGCTATATCCTCTTTGGCAAATTGTCTATAATATTGTTTTGTTGTATAACAAATGTATGGGTCACTAGACTCAACTTATTTGAAACAAGTGACTCTTATGATTTGTTTTAATTTTTTATGTATATGTATATTGTTTTCACAAAGCCTAGAACATGGTCATGAATATATATTTGATAATGATAATGGATGCAAAGAAGTCTACAGATATGGGTGTAGACAGGGATGAAAGCACAAGAAATAAATGCAAATATACCCACACCAATGGATGTAGACAGGGTTGAATGTATGAATATTGAATATAAAGATATATATACTTATAAGTATAGAGATGGTCAAATATGTAAAGAGATCAATACTCATAGGTGTAGAGTGGGTTGAATGCATAGACAATAACCCATGTGGTTTATTATAGGATGAATCTGTATAATGTCACTGAAACGACCATCATCAAACCGACAAACAAATCGTTACTAATTAAGTAAACAATATTATATCAGGTGCCATTGTTCCTACTTCTGCAGCAATTGGTTTGCACTTTTACCCAATCTGGGAAGCTGCATCCGTTGATGAACATAAGCAGTGGATTAACAAAAATTAGTAAAATTTAAAACCATTTTGCAAGGAGATCCTTTTCCAAAAAACTCTTACTGAAAGATCCAAAACTCTTACATATCCTGATTTACATTGTTTCATCTCATCTCGAGGATGACATATAACAATTGCTCTATCAAAATACATACTGGAGCAACATAAAACCATGAGGCATACAAGCCAAAATCTCAGATTATTCATGAAACCATTACGAACCAACTCCAAGGACCTGAGAATACAGAGACGACACATAGTACTTCTATATACAAGACATGACAGATAGTACACTCAACCTGAGCTGTCACTACTGCCTCAGTTGTTATTCCTCCTCTGCAGAAAGATCTTCACCACCTCGTACATGTCCACCTATAAAATGTGGATCCCACGGGGTGAGACAATTGTACCTGCGAGAGATATAACTCTCCACCGACCATATTATCATTGCAGATAAATAGCAATAAATTGAGTAGAGGATTCTTTTATATTAATAAGTAGGATTGAGTAATATCATCTCATGAAACGTTGCAGCTATATTTGATAAAGTAGTAATTCATATATTCATTTTATAAGGAATATGAAGAACATGTATAACATCTATCCATTTAAAATGCATTAAGAAATGTAATATCAACCAATGATTTTTGTATTCCATCCTTGAGAAAATACACTACACGGCTGATTACATTTTACAATCACACTTATTCCATGAGGAGATGAGATATATCGCTCATTCTCCAACTGACCACTGTGAAGTCGAAATCGGTACCTTACAAGGTCAATGGAAGAGCCGGCTACCATGATCTCTAATGTCTCGGTCAGTGCGAGACCACAAGCAGGACCATGTCAACTTCTTCATAGCTTTCTAGGGTATATTGGCAACTTTGCTATAGAGCTACAGCGGCGGCTACACTCACTTCAGAATTGAGAGATTTCATGTTTATCTCCACAATGATCATGGCATTCATCATCATCGGGAGATTCGTGATACATCCATCGTGACACATATAATGAAGGATTGAGAGATCTCGTGTTTATCTCACGTCAATCCCACATTAGGGCGTAAGGATATTCGCACCCATCACCCCCACATATTCAAGAATATGCACCTCCAGGAGATCCCGTGGGAAAACCTATATCACCATCATCAGCTGCTAACGATGATGGATCTATGGTCAGGGCTCTACATGATAAGATTCCACTTGATTAATTAAGTGTGTTACCGTATCTTTTAGCATCAATCAAGTTTTCAAACATGAATTATTATGACAAATGCTACAAAGAAAGGTATAATACATCTATCAAGTATCTTTCAAATCTTGAGAACACATATAACTATTAAATTTTCAATCCCTTATCTCATTACTGGGAATTCTCATCCCTCATCATTATCATCATCATGATTACTAGATCTGGGTATTCAAACCCTTAATTCATCACTGAATACTATTGCCACTTATTAGGTAACTATTACCTCTAGGTCCTCAGACCAAGGTATACATGATACTTGTTACACAAGCATCTCACATGGCTCACAAGGCCATTGCACATCTTGTCACCTCTCACTAGGCAACAACTTATTCACATGGCTCACAAGGCCATTACACATCTTGTCACCTCTCACTAGGCAACAACTTATTCATATGTCTCACAAGGCCATTAATCATTATACTTGTTATACAAATATTTAACATGCCTCACAAGGCTTATGTAATAAGAGAAATACAACTTTCCCATTATTAGGGTTAGGTTTTCCCTTTATAGCCGAATAGGGTTTCAATTTCATATTATTAATTCAAACCCTAATTCATTGCACCACACATCTAGGAACATACATTGATATCATAAGTATTCAATCATACTTATTTATTCTCATCTTTTATCATTAAATGATAATCAACACAAAGTATGAGTTTCTCTCTCATCCTCACTAGGATATTGATTACATCATACTTTATTAACTTGGCTTCACCCTTTTTCTCAAGGCATGTTAGCCTACACTTATCAAAGTGCATTAATCTCATTACATCTCAATGTAACAATTGACATGACACACTTCATGTGTTACTCATCCATGTATATTGGATTTAAGGTGCATCAAGGTGTATCAACATTAAGGAGTTGGATGTGATATTTATCATGCCTTGGTGTATTACTTCTCTCATTGCTTTAACTTAATTTCATCAATTTATCTTGTATTAGGGTATATCCCATCCTAATACTTTATGCACTAACACATCACATTTACCATGTAGTGTATTGGTCATAAGTCACACAATTGAATTACCTAACTATCATCAAGTTATATAGACTCATCTCGAGTTAAGGCATTGTTGATATGCCATTATCAACCACTTTAGGTGTTCTACCTATCAAGATATTAACCAAACCAAATTATTACTTGGTGTTACACTCATCACTCCTAAGAGTGTTTCACCCTTACCTTTACATGGTGCATCATATTGAATCATGTATGTCAAGTTGAACACATGTATTGGATTAGGTGTATATCGATCTAGGCATCATCATATCCCTCAGGCCCTTACCCATTAAGGTATCAACCTTACCATTCATATGGTGTATCAACTTCACCATACATGAGTGTAATGTCCTCACCTCTCTTGAAGATATTGGTCACACCATCTTTAGTGTATTGGCCATCACATGTTCTAGGGTATTAACCACCTTACCACTTTTGTCATCTAGTGTATTGGGTTATCCACCATATCATTTTAGAGATACGTACTCAACACCATATCGTCCAAGAGGTGTATGCCTAACCCATTATCGATTTAGAGGTGTATGCTTGCTACCCATATCACTTTAGAGGTGTGTGTGTGTGTGTGTGCTTTCTTCACACCATATTGGGCAGAGAGGTGTGTGTGTGCTTGTTGCACACCATATCGTGTAGAGGGGTGTGTGCGCTTGCTTCACACCATATCGGGCAGAGAGGTTTGTGGGTTCTTGCTTCACACCATATCGGGCAGAGAGGTGTGTGTGTGCTTGCTTCACACCATATCGGGCAGAGAGGTGTGTGTATGCTTGCTTCACACCATATTGGGCAGAGAGGTGTGTGTGTGTGTGCTTGCTTCACACCATATCAGGCAGATAGGTGTGTGTGTGCTTGCTTCACACCATATCGGGTAGAGAGGTGTGTGTGTGTGCTTGCTTCACACCATATTGGGCAGAGAGGTGTATGTGTAGTTGCTTCACACCATATCGGGTAGAGAGGTGTGTGTGTGCATATGCTTGACCTCCTATCATGCAAGAGGTGTATACTACACCACCATATCATGCAAGAAGGTATAAAATCGTATCTATATCATTTTAGTGGAGTAGGTGCATCACCATATTGGGTTAGAGGTGTGTGCTTGTGTGCTTGAACCCGATATCACTTTACCTTTGATGATGTCATCACCATTAACCTCTAGACCTTTGTTCTTACTGTTCTAAGTCATGGAAAACAGTCCCATAAAGCTTTTAGAACTCAAAGGATCATCAATTATTCAAGAGAAATCGAAATTGCAAGTATTTCAACATGTATGACAAAATTGAAGGTGCATAATAATATAATTGGGTTCAAGTTATATAACCCACCTTAAGAACAACTTCAAAGCTCCAAGATCCAAAACTCCATGTTTATAAGGTTGAAGATGACTTATCAAAAGTCCAATGCTCGTTCACAACTCCTTCATATAAAATGAATCACCATGGATAAACAATTGGTGAAGAAGAAAAGAAAGGAAGATCATAACCCTAAATCATGCTTCAATCCAAGGTTGAAGATGATCATGGCCTCACCTTAGGGTTAAGTATTGAGCTCCTTCTTGCTCCTTAGCACCTTGCATGATACCTCACTACCCTTGCACGATATGCCATCACTTGTTCACAATATGCCGCTACCCTTGGCCGATATCCCCCTCACTTGTGATCAAAACACTCCACTATGGCTGATATCACCTTACTAGGCCGATACCACCTTACTTGGTCAATATGAACTTGCTATGGATGATACCCAAGGCCCTATGCATGATACCACTTCACTCCTTCATGATACAAGGACCCTATGCACGATACCTTAGGGAAGGAGGGTGGTAAGATTCAAAAATTTTCACTAATGGGTGAAAAGAAGGGGTATATATACTTGTTGTTCATGAAGAAGTGTGAAAATGAGGTGTCATCAATTTGAGCTACTAGGTGCTACGTGTCGATGCCTGGGTGACACGTGTACATGCATGCATTAACATTTATCTTGACATAAAAAACTCTTGAGGATAATCTAGGGATGAATTTTCATACATTACTTATCCCTTTGAATAAAATATATCAACAAAATCACCACTTTATTTACAACCCGATACAACTTTTCTAAGGAAGTTGTAAACTGATACACTTCACCTTATTGAGGTGTTTTGCACGTCATGGGCTTTTCCAAGAGTCCACAAAACGATATGAGACTCCTCCTTTGGCTCCTTAGCCGATAGGCACTCATATATAAGCTTTTCAACTTGATACAACCCAAGTAAGGGTTTCATATTCAACCCTTTTCCTTGGTCATTTCACCAAAGGATCACCATCACTCACAATAGATTCAAACATGGTTTCTCCTTCTTTATATCTCCTCTACATGATACTATGAGGTAGTAGGGACACTCTAGAGGTTGTAATTTGCATATCAACCCTATATTTTGGGTAAATTACAATTTCTACCAAAATTGGTGCACATGGTACTAACATTATTCAAACATGTTCAAACTTGGAATTTAGGCTTTCCACAAGCCACCACTTGGCATAATTCTCTCTCTTATGATGCTAAAACATATAGGGCACGTTCAACATGTGACATATTGTAATATAACCCCTCAACTTGGGTAAATTGCACTTTGGTACAAAATCAAGGAACATTGCTCAAACAACATTCAATCAGGACCAAACTTGGAACATAAGTGTGTCACATGATAACAAAACACTTAGACGATTATATTAAAGTTCTAAGTAACTTAATTAGCCAAAATAAATAGGGTTGCCTCATAACCTAGGTCAGGGTCCTTACAAGTTATAAACCCCTAACAAGGATTTTGTTCCCAAAATCCCAGGTAAAGGGAGACAGATATTATTCATTCATCATATAATCAAAAGTCTCCACATAACATCTTAATGTCATGGAGATACCATAGAACTTTGATCAACCTAAAGTTCTTCCACACAGGGTTATCATAGAATATGTCATGCAGGACACATACTCCATTGTCCTTTTTCATTATTGACTGTAGAGTCAACTCTGTATCAGGTAACACCTTTCTTAGTCAGAGAAACATTATACATACCCTATTTAACTCAGGTGTCAAACCGCACTGATTTGTCACCTTTCTGAACTTACAACTTTATGTGACAAGATTATTGATTCTAGGGAGTATTCCATACTCCTCATTCAGTTTAGCGTTTCACTTTCAAGGAAAGACCAGAGTTACGTTCTATCACCCACTTGGGACTACAAGTCTTATCATACATCTGTTGTGCCATCTAATCTACTGACACAACACCAAACTTTCTTACTACTTGTACCAACTATCTCATTAGTTGTACATTCTCTTGTCATAAGAGGAGGTTACTTATTAATTAAGAACTTATCTTAGAGGTATCTCTATATGTTATGTATAAGTTGCCTTAACATATCTAGATAGGGGTATTCTAAGGAATTATTTTTAGCTTGATAAGCTTTTCCCACAATGATTTTACAATTGTTCCTTCAATTAGTACATTCTTATCGATGTTATGTTTATGCAGAGCATAAACCCCTAACATATGATGTCCATACTATTTTATGTAACTAGATTGATTTCACAGTTGGACATCCCAGGTAACCAACATAAATCATCTGATTAGGAGTTATATTTTTACTTTCCCAAACCACCTGATATTTCTTAGATACCAGAATTCCTTACCTTAGTATCTGTCGCATGTGTCAAAAACACATCACATCCTCATCATTCCCATCTCTCTGTTGTTATTACCAAAGCCATACATATAAAAGGATCTTTCTTTCATCCTGGGACATTACTTGTTACACATATTTTTATCTTGGAACCAAAGTCCAAGATGAACTGATACTTTTTTAAGTATCCATCAATGGATTATTTCTAGTCCATGCACATCAAGTGTCATAGTACTCACTTGATTTCCATGTCCCTAAAAGGAGAGAACACAAAGAAACATATTCCTCTTATCACCCCATCATCACCCAGGGTTGTTTATCAAAGAGAAGAGATTATCATCTCCTCTAATTATTGCATGAACTTTCAACTGTTCATGAGTCATTTACTCTTATTTCATCCTAGTTTCCTTGCCATCAGCATAGGAATTATAAGGTTACTTACATGTCATCACTCCTTTCTTTGTTATTGTCTAACATGTTCATGAACATTTTGTGATTTTATCACATTTCCCGTTTACACATCATGGGAAGAGATCTTTACTATTCACACAGGCTTTATCAGACAAGGATCATCTCCCTTGTCATCATTCTCTTTATCATTAGGATTATACTTTTTACTTCCTCATACACACTGATTGATCTGAGATC
Source organism: Alisma plantago-aquatica (assembly GCA_963693085.1). Taxonomy (NCBI): domain Eukaryota; kingdom Viridiplantae; phylum Streptophyta; class Magnoliopsida; order Alismatales; family Alismataceae; genus Alisma; species Alisma plantago-aquatica. Next base: position 1,183,478,387 of record OY856410.1, read on the forward strand.
ATCTCAGATTCCATTTTTTTTGCACTTAGGATGTGATACACATGTCCATACCATATTTCCAGTTTCATTATACTCACTAGATTGTCTCAAAATGACTACTTGATCAGAGTAATCATAAAGATAACAATCTAAGAGTTCCATACTCACCTTATCTTCAATAGTTGAATATCTGGCCAGGGTATACAAGTACTAAGATTAGTTATTATGCACTTTGTGTACTATCATATACCTTACTTTTCATATCATCACAAACACATGATTTAACATTCCTAGATTTTCTCCAGGCATCACTTCTATATCTCATCCTCTTTCACACATATAAGAGCAATTATAGAACATTTAAAAGAAAACTGAACAGAATAAAAATTCTAGTTCTCATCATTTCTTCCCTATGTTCCCATAGGGCAACCAAAGGGAAGTCAACAACATCAATCCTTCTTATGATTATCAGATAAAATCAAGATAAGGTATATCAAAATGAAAAATCTCTATCTGACTGTTACCCCTCGCGGTCATCTATCGCTTCAGGTTGAATCAACACATAGAGTCTAGTTGTTTTATGTTGTTGTTTTTGCCTTCTTACACTATTGGGCTATAACTTTCATGAGCCATGCCAAGTCAGCCTCGGTTGTTGGGTCATTTCCTCCCTTCTTATTAAACAAAAGAGTTTAGTATGCCCAACATGTCCATATCTATAACATGTCTTATCCTCGTACTATGGTCTTATCGGTCTTATTACCGATGTAGAGACTAAGCCATGGGTTCTTACAGGTAGAAAGTTAGGACTTTTACCTTTACATAGTGAATACTGTCCTGGTGCACTAGGCATTTATTGCACTGATGGCACCAAAAACTTTGTCTTTTTAGAACAAGTAGGCAAATGTCTCTAAAATTATAGAGACCTTACCTTAATTCTCAACCTATTGCCTCTTCCTTGGGCATTACTGTAACGACCGTCGTCAAACGGACAAACAAATCATTACTAATTAAGCGGAATACATAAATAGTGGATTAACAAAAATCAATAAAATTTAAAACCATTTTTACAAGGAGATCCTTGTCTAGAAAACTTTTACTGAAAGATCCAAAACTCATACATATCATGATTCACATTATGCAACATTGCTTCATCTCATCTCGAGGACAACAAATAATAGTTTCTCTATAAAAACACATACTGGAGCAACATAAAACCCCGAGGCATTCAAGCCAAAATCTCATATCATTAATGAAACCAGTACGAACCAACTCCAAGGACCTGAGAGTACAGAGACAACACATAGGACTTCTATCTACAAGACATGACAGACAGTACACTCAACCTGAGTTGTCACTATTGTCCCTGTTGCTATTGTTCTTTCTCTGCAGTACGGTCTCAACCCGCCTCGTGCACGTCCACCTAAAAAAATGTAGATCCCACGGGGTGAGACAATTGTCCCAGCGAGAGATATAACTCTCTGCCAAAAATGTTATTATCATAGTTAAATAGTATTATACTGAGTAGAGGATAAGCAGTTTAGAATATTCTCATCTTTTAAAGCATTGCAACTATCTATGATAGAGTAGTAAATAATCTATTCACTTTATAAGGAATATGAAGAACATGTATATCATTTACCCATCATACTATATCAACATCTCAAGCATATCCTGTGATGCTCATTATCATGGTATGTCATCCATGAATCATTCTCATTTCTATCTATTAGCCTCATCCAATCTTCTAGCCAGGTGTTGGATTGTACCAGTCATGTGAATGTACATCATCATAATTTATTCCAGGTATTGGCTTTGCCAATCCTATGCAAATATTCCAGGTATTGGACTATGCCAATCCTTTGATAACATCCATGTATTGGGTTATTACCAACCCTGTGATAACAGCTAGGCATTGGGTTATTACCAATCTTATGATAACAGCCAGGCATTGGGTTATTACCAATCCTATGACTAACAGACAGGTATTGGACTCTACCAATCCTGTGATTAACAACCAAGCATTGGGTTATTACCAATCATGTGACAGCCAGGTATTGGGTTATTACCAATCTTGTGATTAACAGCCAGGTATTGGACTCTACCAATCTTGTGATTAACATCTAGACATTGGGTTAATACCAATCCTGTGACAGCCAAGTATTGGGTTATAACCAATCCTGTGATTAACAACCAGGTATTGGACTCTACCAATCCTGTGATTAACATCCAGGCATTGGGTTATTACCAATCCTGTGACACCTAGGTATTAGGTTATTACCAAACATGTGATTAACAACCAGATATTAGACTCTACCAATCCTGTGATTAAGAGCCAGGCATTGGGTTATTACCAATCCTGTGATTAACAGCTAGGTATTGGACTCTACCAATCCTTTGATTAACAGCCAAGCATTGGGTTATTATCAATCCTATGACAGCCAGGTATTGGTTTATTATCAATCTTGTGACAGCCATGTATTGGGTTATTACTAATCCTATGATAGCCAGATATTGGGTTATTACCAATCCTATGATTAATAGCCAGGCATTGGGTTATTACCAATCCTATAACAGCCAGATATTGGGTTATTACCAATCCTGTGATTAACAGCCAGGTATTGGACTCTACCAATCTTGTGATTAACATCCAGGCATTGGGTTATTACAAATCATGTGAGTGTTGCATCCAGGCATCGGGTTTTCCCAATCCTGTAGTTTTATTCCAGGTATTGGTCTATGCCAATCCTGTGAGTGTTGTATCCACGCATCGGGTTTTCCCAATCATGTAGTTTTATTCCAGGTATTGGTCTATGCCAATCCTGTGAGTGTTGCATTCAGGCATCGGGTTTTCCCAATCCTATAGTTTTATTCCATGTAATGGTCTATGCCAATCCTGTGAGTGTTGCATCCAGGCATCGAGTTTTCCCAATCCTATAGTTTTATTCCAGGTACTGGTCTATGCCAATCATGTGAGTGTTGCATCCAGGCATCAGGTTTTCCCAATCCTGTAGTTCTATTCTAGGTATTGGTCTATGCCAATCCTATGAGGGTTGCATCTCATTACTGAATACCACATCACCTGTACTAGGCATTACCTTGGCCAAGCCATCATACTTATTCACATCCTTTATGTAATTCAAGTATTCCTCTTATCTCCTTTAAGCTTATTCAAAACACTATAGCCCTTATTTGGCTATAAGCATAAAGCATGTATGATCAAGATTTCATTATTATTATTGTATCCATTTATTATTATTATTATGTTACTAAGTTTCCATTTCTTAGTTTATTTTGAACATTATCATTTCTTACATGAGACTTTTATAAACATCTTGTTACCTCTCACTAGGCAACAACTATTCTCATGGCTCACAAGGCCCATTAATCATCTTATCACCTTTCAGTAGGCAACAACTAACCACATGGCTCACAAGGCCCATTAAACATCTTGTCACCTCTCACTAGGCAACAACTATTCACATGGCTCACAAGGCCATTAAACATCTTGTCACCTCTTACATGGCTCACAAGGCCATTAAACATCTTGTCACCTCTCACTAGGATATTGATTACATCATACTTCATTAACTTGGATTAACCCTTTCTCAAGGTATATAACCTACGCTTATCAAAGTGTATTTAACTTATTACATCTTGATGTAATAGTTGACATGACACCCTTCATGTGTTACTTATCCAAGTATATTGGATTTGAGGTACATCAAGGTGTATCAAATTTGAGGTATTGGATGTGATATTTATCATGTCTTGATGTATCACTTCCCTCATTACTTTTAACTTACTTGAGTTCTTCAATTTACCTTGTATTAGGGTATTTCCCATCCTGATACTTTATGTACTAACTCATCATATTTATTTTGTAGTGCATTAGCCATAATTCACACACTTGAATTATCCATCTATCATTAGGTGGTAAGAACTCATCTTGTATTAAGACATTATCCACTTAGGTGTTTCACTTATCAAGATATTAGTCACACCATTGCTTAGTAATACACTCTTTACTTCTAGGAGTGTTTTACCCTCATCTTTACAAGGTGTCTCGAGTTGGAGATGTGCATATGTTCACCATATCAGATTGTAGGTGTATAGACACCACCATATCAGGTTGGAGGTGTATGAACACCGTCCATATCGGGCTAGAGATGTTTGTATGTGTTACCCATGTCGTGCATGAGGTATTAAACCATCACCATGTCAGGCTAAAGGTGCATTCAATCACCATATCGGGTGGCTCACCATATAGGGTTGGACGTGATGGGTTACATGTCATCTAGGGTTGTGTATTGGGCTGCCATATTGGGTTACATCTTATTCTTGAATCCATACCTCATATCGTGCAATAGCACTTGCTATTCTTTACTCATATCGGGTTACCCAAATTAGGGTTTCATATCAACTTACAAGTATACACTTAACCTTGTATCGTGCATGGAGTCTATACTTTACTTCCTATCGTGCAAGCATATCATGCAAGCATTTTATGCAAGCATACTGGGCAAGCATCTTGGGCAAGATATATCGAGCAAGACATACCCATATTGGGTTAGAGCTACTTGTATATATGCTTGAACCCGATATCACTTTTGCAAAGTGATACCATCTTCTTTATGCTCTAGACCTCCATTCTAACCATTATACTTCATGATAACAGGTCTAAGAAACTACTAGAACTCGTAATTTCATCAACTATTTCAGTAAATTTAAGAATTAAAAGTAGTTCATTTAGTATAGCAATTTAGGTGATGAATAATAACATGGTTGAGTTCAAGTTATATAACCCGCCTTAAGAACAACTTCAAAGATCCAAGCTCCAAAGATCCACGTTCCTAAGGTTGAAGATGACTTTATCCAAAGTCCAGGGCTCATTCACAACTCCTTCATATACAAGGAATCACCATGGATAAGAAATTGGTGAAGAAGAAAAGAAAGGAAGATCAAAACCCTAAAATCATGCTTCAATCCAAGGTTGAAGATGATCATGTCGTCACCTTAGGGTTAAGTATTAAGATCTTTCTTGATATATCACCTTTGCACAATACCTCACAACCCTTGCACGATATGCCACCACTTGTGGCCGAGATCCCCCTCACTTGCGGCCAAAAACACTTCACTATGGTCGATATCACCCTTCTTGGCTGATATCACCCTACTTGGGTGATATGATCTTGCTATGGGCGACACCCAAGGCCCATGCACGATACCACATCACTCCTACACGATACAAGATCTCTATGCACGATACCTTAGGGAAGGAGGGTGGTAAGATCCGAAAAATTCCACTAAGGGGTGAAACTAGGGGTATATATACTTGTTGTTCATGAAGGAGTGTAAAAATGAGGTGTCATCAATTTGAGCTAGTAGGTGCCACGTGTCCATGCATGGGTGAAATGTGTACATGCATGCATAAACATTTATCTTGACATGAAAAATAGTTGAGGATAAGCTAGGGATGAAAATTCATCCATTACTTATCCCTTTGAATAAGATATATCAATTAAATCACCACTTTATCCTCAACCCTATACAACTTTTCTAAGGAAGTCGTAATCTAACACACCTCACCTCCTTGTGGTTCTTTGCACTACATGGCCTTTTAAAAGAGTCCACAAAATGATATGAGGCTTGTCTTGTGGCTCCTTGGCTGATAGGCACTCATGTATAAGCTTTTCAACTTGATACAACTCAAGTTAGGGTTTCTTATTCAACCCCTTTTCTTGGTCATTTCATCACCAAGATCACCATCACCCACAATAGATTCAAACATGGTGTCCCATTCATTCTATCTACTCTAAATGATACATAGAGGAAGTAGGGACACTCTAGAGGTGGTAATTTTCATATCAACCCTATATTTTGGGTAAATTACAATTTGTACCAAAATTGGTACACAAGGTACTAGCATTATTCAAACATGTTCAAACTTGGAATTTAGGCTTTCCACAAGCCAACACTTAGCATCTTTATCTCTCTAATGATTCTAAAACACTTAAGGAATGTTCAACATGTTACAATTTGCAATATATCCCCTCATCTTGGGTAAATTGCAATTTGGTCCAAAACAAAGGAACATTGCTCAAACAGCATTCAATCAGGACCAAACTTGGCACATAAGTGTGTCACATGATAACAAAACACCTTAGAGGATTATATTAAATTTCTAAGCAACTTACTTAGCCAAAACAAATAGGGTTACCTCATAACCCAGGTCAGGGTCCTTACAAGTTATAAACCCCTAACAAGGATTTCGTCCCCAAAATCCCAGGTAAAGGGATACATATATTATTCATTCATTATATAATCAAGTCTACACATAACATCTTAATCTCATGGAGATTCCATAGAACTTTGACCAGCACAAAGTTCTTTCACATAGGGTTATCATAGAATCTGTCATACTCAATTGTCCTACCCAGACTAGAGTTACATTATTCATTCATTTGAGACTACAAGTCTCATCATACTTCTGTTGTACCAGTCTAATATGTTGGTTCAACATTAACTTTCTTATGACTTGTATCAACTATCTTGTTAGCTATTTAGTTTCTTATCATAAGGAGAGGCTACTTGTCAAAGACGAACTTATCTCGGAGGTATCTCTAGAGGTTATGTATAAGTTTCGTCAACATATCTAGTTAGGGATATTCTAAGGAATTATTTTTAACTTGATCAACCTTTCCAAAACAATTCTACAGTTGTTCCTTCAACTCATACATCTTTGTTGATGTTATGTTTATGCGGGGCATAAACCCCTAACATATAATTTTCCTACTAGAATTGTCACAAGGTTGCCCCTTCTAAGTAACCAAACATTACTCCTTGTCAGGAATCATGCTCTCATTTTTCTCATATCATTGAAAGTTTTTGGATACTAGGATTCTTTATCTTAGTATCCATTATATGTGCCAAAAACACATCACATCATCATCATAATTACTAGATCTGGATATTCCAACGCTTAGTTCATCACTGAACATTATTACCTATCATCGGGTAACTATTACCTCTAGGTCCTCAGACCAAGGTATACATTATAATAAACATCTTCTTTTGTTTATAAGTTGATCTACGATTAACTCAGATTTCTCTATATCTCAATCAGGATGTGGTAGAAATATCTGTGCCACATATTTGACTTCATTATTCTCTTTAGATTCTCTCAAAATGACTACTTGATCGGAGTAATTAGAAAGATAGCAATCTAAGAGTTCCATACTTACCTTGATTTTAATAGATGAATACCTAGCCAGGGTATTCAAGAACTGAAATTAGGTAGTATGCATTTGTTTTATATTATGTTTCATCTCTTTAAATTTTTACTACTTAGTATCTCAGATTTTCTCTGAGTGTTTCTTTTGCATCTCTTCCCTTTCTACATGAAGAGAGAAATTTCAAAATATATAAGAGAATATTAATCTAAATATAGGTTCTCATCCTTCTTATCTCTTCCTCATGTCCTCATAGGACCTAATTAAAGGAAGCTCAACAACAACTACCTTCTTATAATTATCAGATAAAATCTAGAGAAGAGATATCAGAATGAGAAAGATCTATCTGACTATCACCCCTCACAGTCATCTACCACTTTAGGTTGACTCAAACATAGAGTCAAGCTGTTTTGTATTGTTACTTTTGCCTTTTTACACTTTTGGGTTGTAACTTTTGTAAGCCCTACCGAGTCTGCCTCGGTTGTTGGGTCATTTCCTCCCTTCTTTTTGAACAAAAGGGTTTAGTATGCTCAACATGTCTATATCTATAACATGTCTTATCCTTGTACCATAGTCTTATCGATCTAATTACCGATATAGCAGCTAAGTCAGGAGTTCTTACAGGGGGAAAGTTTGGACTTTTGCCCTCACATAATGACTACTTCCCTGGTGTACTAGGCATTTATTGCACTGGTCGTACGAAAAACTTTGGCTTTTTAGAACAACTAGGCATATGTCTCTAGAATTGTAGAGACCTTTCCTTTATTCTCAGCTTAGTGCCCCTCCTTGGGCACTTCCATTGCATATGTACTATCTGTCTATAGTTATGGAAGAGTCTACTTTCTTGACATATGTCACTCTTTCCCACATTTTCCACTGTTACATCATGACTGTCATTCAGGAACCTTTTTAAAACCCAAAGTTTCTATATTGAGGACTGGTAACTTCAGTTGTAATGCTAGTATCTAGTCTATTATATGCATCACTGTTGTCCTAACTTGCCTCACAAGAGCATAGAAAGCAGGATCTCTATCCTGATTGGGTCAAGATGGAAATTCTTAGGCACTCATTCTTCTCTTGCCTGATCCCTTACACCCTCTCCTGGTGCAACAACATTGCTCTCAGTAATGTGTTCCCCATTCATTTATAAACTTTACCCTTTCTTCTGCATAAGCGGAAGTCACTATAGGGTATATTGGAGGACACTAACACAGACTCAACACCTTAGTCCTATGTCTCTGTAGATTCAGCAAACCTTAAGCTCTGATACCAAACTTGTAACGACAGTCGCCAAACCGACAAACAAATCATTACTAATTAAGCAGTTGAAACATAAATAGCGGATTAACAAAAATCACTAAAATTTACAACCATTTTTGCAAGGAGATCCTTGTCTAGAAAAATTTTACTAAAAGATCCAAAACTCATACATATCATGATTCACATTATACAACATTGCTTCATCTCATATCGAGGACAACATATAATAGCCACTCTATCAAAACACATACTGGAGCAACATAAAACCCTGAGGCATTCAAGCCAAAATCTCATATCATTCATGAAACCAGTACGAACCAACTCCAAGGACATGAGAGTACAGAGACGACACATAGGACTTCTATCTACAAGACATGACAGACAGTACACTCAACCTGAGTTGTCACTGTTGTCCCTGCTGCTGTTGTTCTTTCTCTGCAGTACAGTCTCAACCCCCTCGTGCACGTCCACCTAAAAAAATGTGGATCCCACGGGGTGAGACAATTGTCTCAGCAAGAGATATAACTCTCCGCCAACAATGTTATTCTCACAGTTAAATAGTATTATACTGAGCAGAGGATAAGCAGTTTAGAATATTCTCATCTTTTCAAGCATTGCAACTATTTATGATAGAGCAATAAATCATCTATTCACTTTATAAGGAATGTGAAGAATATGTATATCATTTACCCATCATACTATATCAACATCTCAAGCTTATCATGTGATACCCATTATCATGGTATGTCATCCATGAATCATTCTCATTTCTATATGTTGGCCTCAGCCAATCTGCTAGCCATGTGTTGGATTGTACCAGTCATGTGAATGTACATCAACATAATCAGTTCCAGGTATTGTCTTTGCCAATCCTATGCAACTATTACAGGTATTGGACTATGCCAATCCTTTGATAACAGCCAGGTGTTGGGTTATTACCAACCCTGTGATAACAGTCAGGCATTGGGTTATTACAAATCTTGTGATAACATACCGGCATTGGGTTATTACCAATCCTGTGATTAACAGCCAGGTATTGGACTCTACCAATCCTGTGATTAACAGCCAGGCATTGGGTTATTACCAATCATGTGACAGCCAGGTATTGGGTTATTACCAATCCTGTAATTAACAGCCAGGTATTGGACTCTACCAATCATGTGATTAATAGCCAAGAATTGGGTTATTACTAATCATGTGACAGCCAGGTATTGGGTTATTACCAATTCTGTGATTAATAGCCAGGTATTGGACTCTACCAATCCTGTGATTAATATCCAGGCTTTTAGTTATTACCAATCATGTGACAGCTAGGTATTGGGTTATTACCAATCCTATGATTAATAGCCAAGTATTGGACTCTACTAATCCTATGATTAACAGCCAGGCATTGGGTTGTTACCAATCCTATGATTAACAGCCTGGTATTGGACTCTACCAATCCTGTGATTAACAGCCAGGCATTGGGTTATTACCAATCCTGTGACAGCCAGGTATTGGGTTATTACCAATCATGTGGCAGTCAGGTATAGGGTTATTACCAATCCTTTGACAACCAGGTATTGGGTTATTACCAATCATGTGATTAACAGCCAGGCATTGGGTTATTACCAATCTTGTGATTAACAGCTAGGCATTGGGTTATTACCAATCCTGTGACAGCCAGGTATTGGATTATTGCCAATCCTGTGATTAACTTCCAGGTATTGGATTCTACCAATCCTGTGATTAATAGCCAGGCATTGGGTTATTACCAATCCTATGATTAACATCTAGGCATTGGATTATTACCAATCATGTGAGTGTTGCATCCAGGTATCGAGTTTTCCCAATCCTATAGTTTTATTCTAGGTATTGGTCTATGCCAATCTTATGAGTGTTGTATCCAGGCATCGGGTTTTCCCAATCGTGTAGTTTTATTCCAGGCATTGGTCTATGCCAATCCTGTGAGTGTTGCATTTAGGCATCAGGTTTTCCAAATCCTGTAGTTTTATTCCAGGTATTGGTCTATGCCAATCCTGTGAGTGTTGCATTAAGGCATCGGGTTTTTCCAATCCTGTAGTTTTATTCTAGGTATTTGTCTATGCCAATCTTGTGAGTGTTGCATCCAGGAATCGGGTTTTCCTAGTCCTATAGTTTTATTCCATGTATTGGTCTATGCCAACCCTGTGAGTGTTGCATCCAGGCATCTGGTTTTCCCAATCCTGTAGTTTTATTCCAGGTATTGGTCTATGCCAATCATGTGAGTGTTGCATCTCATTATTGAATACCACATCACCTTTACTAGGCATTACCTTGGCCAAGCCATCATACATATTCACATCCTTTATGTAATTCAAGTATTCCTCTTATCTCCTTTAAGTTTATTCAAAACACTATAGCCCTTATTTGGCTATAAGCATATATCATGTATGATCAAGATTTCATTATTATTATTGTATCCATTTATTATTATTATTATGTTACTAAGTTTCCATTTCTTAGTTTATTTTGAACATTATTATTACTTACATGAGACTTTTATAAACATCTTGTTACCTTTCACTAGGCAACAACTATTCTCATGGCTCACAAGGCCCATTAATCATCTTGTCACCTTTCACTAGGCAAAAACTAACCACATGGCTCACAAGGCCCATTAAACATCTTGTCACCTCTCACTAGGAAACAACTATTCACATGGCTCACAAGGCCATTAAACATCTTGTCACCACTTACATGGCTCACAAGGCCATTAAACATCTTGTCACCTCTCACTAGGATATTGATTACATCATACTTCATTAAATTATCTTAACCCTTTCTCAAGGTATATATCCTATGCTTATCAAAATGTATTTAACTTATTGCATCTTGATGTAATAGTTGACATGACACCCTTCATGTGTTACTTATCCAAGTATATTGGATTTGAGGTACATCAAGGTGTATCAACTTTGAGGTACTGGATGTGATATTTATCATGTCTTGATGTATCACTTCCCTCATTACTTTTAACTTACTTAAGTTCGTCAATTTACCTTGTATTAGGGTATTTCCCATCCTAATACTTTATGCACTAACTCATCATATTTATTATGTAGTGCATTAGCCATAATTTACACACTTGAATTATCCATCTATGATTAGGTGGTAAGAACTCATCTTGTATTAATACATTCTCCACTTAGGTGTTTCACCTATCAAGATATTAGTCACACCATTGCTTAGTAATACACTCTTTACTTCTAGGAGTGTTTTACCCTCATCTTTACAAGGTTTCATGAGTTGGAGATGTACATATGTTCACCATATCGGGTTGTAGGTGTATAGACACCACCATATTAGGTTGGAGGTGTATGAACACTATCCATATCGGGCTAGAGATGTTTGTATGTGTTACCCATGTCGTGCATGAGGTATAAAACCATCACCATGTCGGGCTAGAGGTTCATTCAATCACCATATCGGGTGGCTCACAATCTAGGGTTGGCCGTGACAGGTTACATGTCATCTAGAGTTGTGTGTCGGGCTGCCATATCGGGTTACGTCTTATTCTTGAATCCATACCTCATATTGTGCAATAGCACCTGCTATTCTTTACTCATATCGGGTTACCCAAATTAGGGTTTCATATCAACTTACAAGTATACACTTAATCGTGTATCGTGCATGGAGTCTATACTTGACTTCCTATTGTGCAAGAATATCGTGCAAGCATCTTGTGAAAGCATATCAGGAAAGCATCTTGGGCAAGACATATCGAGCAAGACATACCCATATCGGGTTAGAGCTACTTGTATATATGCTTGAACCCGATATCACTTTTGCAAAGTGATACCATCTTCTTTAAGCTCTAGACCTCCGTTCTAATAGTTATAATTCATGATAACAAGTCTAAGAAACTACTAGAACACATAATTTTATCAACTATTTCAGTAAATTTTAGAATTAAAAGTAGTTCATTAAGTATAGCAATTTAGGTGTTGAATAATAACATGGTTGAGTTCAAGTTATATAACCTGCCTTAAGAACAACTTCAAAGCTCCAAGCTCCAAAGCTCCACGTTCCTAAGGTTGAATATGAATTTATAAAAAGTCCAAGGCTCATTCACAACTCCTTCGTATACAAGGAATCACCATGGATAAGAAATTGGTGAAGAAGAAAAGAAAGGAAGATCAAAACCCTAAAATCATGCTTCAATCCAAGGTTGAAGATGATCATGTCCTCACCTTAGGGTTAAGTACTGAGATCCTTCTTTCTCTAGCACCTTTTCAAGATACCTCATAACCATTTCATGATATTCCACCACTTGTGGCCGATATCCCCCTCACTTGTGGCCAAAAACACTTCACTATGGCCGATATCACCCTTCTTGGCCGATATCACCCTACTTGGGCGATATGATCTTGGTATGGGTGACACCCAAGGTCCATGCACGATACCACATCAGTCATGCATGATACAATATCTCTATGCATGATACCTTAGGAAAGGAGGGTGGTAAGATCTTAAAAATTCCACTAAGGGTGAAACTAGGGGTATATATACTTGTTGTTCATGAAGGAGTGTAAAAATGAGGTGTTAGCAATTTGAGCTAGTAGGTGCCACGTGTCCATGCATGGGTGACACATGTACATGCATGCATAAACATTTATCTTGATATGCAAAACAGTTTAGGATATGCTAGGGATGAAAATTCGTCCATTACTTATCCCTTTGAATAAGATATATCAATTAAATCACCACTTTATCCACAACTCTATACAACTTTTCTAAGGAAGTTGTAACCCGGCACACCTCACCTCCTTGAGGTGTTTTTCACGACATGGCCTTTTCCAAGATTCCACAAAATGATATGAGGCTTTTCCTATGGCTCCTTGACCGATAGGCACTCATATATAAGCTTTTCAACTTGATACAACTCAAGTTAGGGTTTCTTATTCAACCCCTTTTCTTGGTCATTTCATCACCAAGATCACCATCACTCACAATAGATTCAAACATGGTGTCCCATTCATTATATCTCCTATAAATGATAAATATAGGAAGTAGGGACACTCTAGAGGTGGTAATTTGCATATAAACTCTATATTTTGGGTAAATAACAATTTGTACCAAAATTGGTACACAAGGTACTAACATTATTCAAACATGTTCAAACTTGGAATTTAGGCTTTTCACAAGACACCACTAAGAATATTTCTCTCTCTAATGATTCTAAAACACTTAAGGCATGTTCAATATGTTACAATTTGCAATATAGCCACTCATATTGGGTAAATTGCATTTTAGTCCAAAATAAAGGAACATTGCTCAAACAGCATTCAATCAGGACCAGACTTGGAACATAAGTGTGTCACATGATAACAAAACACCTTAGAGGATTATATTAAATTTCTAAGAAACTTACTTATCCAAAATAAATAGGGTTACCTCATAACCCAGGTCAGGGTCCTTACAATTACCATCATAGATGTACTATCTGTCGATACTTATGGAAGAGTCTATTTTCATGCCATATGTTACTCATCCCCACATTTTCCACTATTCCAACATGACTATGTCATTCAGGACCCCTTATAGAGCCCAACGTTTCTGCATTAAGAACCAATAACCTAGGTTGTAATGCTAGTATCTAGTCTACTATATGCATGACTGTTGTCCTAACCAGTCCAATAAGAGCATAAAAGCAGGATTCTCTATCTTGATCGGGTCAAGATGAGAATTCTCAGGCACTCATTCATCTCTTACTTGATCCCTTGCACCCTCTCTTGGCGCAACAACATTGCTCTTAGCAACGTGTTCCTCGTGTTCTCCAGTCATTTTTAAACTTCACCCTTTCTTCTGCATAAGAAGAAGTCACTATAGAGTATACTGGAGGACACTAGAACAGACTCAACACCTTAGTCCTATGTTTCTATAGACTCAATGAACCTTAGGCTCTGATACCAAAACTTGAAACGACCATCATCAAACTGACAAACAAATCTTTACTAATTAAGCAGAATAAACATAAGCAGCAGATTAACAAAAATCATTAAAATTTAAAACCGTTTTGCAAGGAGATCCTTTTACAGAAAACTCTTACTGAAAGATCTAAAACTCTTACATATCATGATTTACGTTATTTCATCTCATCTTGAGGATGACATATAACAATTTCTCTATCAAAATAAATACTGGAGCAACATAAAACCACGAGGCATACAAGCCAAAATCTCATATTATTCATGAAACTATTACGAACCAACTCCAAGGACCTGAGAGTACAGAGATGACACATATGACTTCTATTTACAAGACACGACAGTCAGTACACTCAACCTGAGTTGTCACCGCTGCCTTAGTTGTTATTCCTCCTCTATAGAAAGATCTTCACCACCTCGTGCATGTCCACCTAAAAAAATGTGGATCCCACGGGGTGAGACAATTGTCCCAGCGAGAGATATAACTCTCCTCCTACCATATTATCATTGTAGATAAATAGCAATAAACTAAGCAGAGGATTCTTTTATATTAATAAGCAGGATTGAGCAATATCATCTCATGAAACATTGCAGCTATATTTGATAAAGTAGTAATTCATCTATTCATTTTATAAGGAATATGAAGAACATGTATAACATCTATCCATTTAAGATGCATTAAGAAATGTAATATCAACCGATGATTTCTGTATTCCATCCTTAAGCAAATATGTTGCACGGCTGATTACATTTTATAATCACACTTATGCCCTGAGGATATGAAATATACCGCTCATACTCCAACTGACCACTACGAAGTCAAAATTGGTACCATACAAGGTCAATGGAAGAGCCGGCTTCCATGACCTCTACCATCTCAGTCAGTGCGAGACCACAAGCAGGACCATGTCAACTGCTTCATAGATTTCCAGGGTATACTGGCAACTTCGCTATAGAGCTACAGCAGAGGCTGCACACTCTTCAGAATTGAGAGATTTTATGTTTATCTCCACAGCAATCCCGACATTCATCATCATCGGGAGATTCGTGATACATCCATCCCAGCACATATAATGAAGAAATGAGAGATCTTGTGTTTATTTCACATCAATCACACATAAGGGCGTAAGTATCTTCACGCCCATCACCCCCACTTAATCAAGAATATGCACCTCTAGGAGATCCCATGGGAAAACCAATTTCACCATCACCAACTACTGACGATAATGGATCTATGGTCAGGGCTCTACATGATAAGATTCCACTTGATTAGTTAAGTATGTTACCGTATCTTTTAGCATCAGTCAAGTTTTCAAACATGAATTATTATGACAAATTCTACAAAGAAAGGTATAATACATCTATCAAGTATCTTTCAAATCTTGAGAACACATATAACTTTTAGGATTTCAATCCCATATATCATTACTGGGAATTCTCATCCCTCATCATTATCATCATCATGATTACTAGATTTGGGTATTCAAACCCTTAATTCATCACTGAATACTGTTACCACTTATCAGGTAACTATTACCTCTAGGTCCTCAGACCAAGGTATACGTGACACTTGTTACACAAGCATATCACATGGCTCACAAGGCCATTGCACATCTTGTCACCTCTCACTAGGTAACAACTTATTCATATGGCTCACAAGGCCATTACACATCTTGTCACCTCTCACTAGGCAACAACTTATTCATATGGCTCACAAGGCCATTAATCATTATACTTGTTATACAAATATTTAACATGCCTCACAAGGCTTATGTAATAAGAGAAATACAACTTTCCCATTATTAGGGTTAGGTTTTCCCTTTATAGCCGAATAAGGTTTCAAGTTCATATTATTAATTCAAACCCTAATTCATTACTCCACACATCTAGGATCATACATTGATATCATAAATATTCAATCATACTTATTTATTCTCATCTTTTATCATTAAATGATAATCAACACAAAGTATGAGTTTCTCTCTCATCCTCACTAGGATATTGATTACATCATACTTTATTAACTTGGATTCACCCTTTTTCTCAAGGCCTGTTAGCCTACACTTATCAAAGTGCATTAATCTCATTACATCTCAATGTAACAATTGACATGACACACTTCATGTGTTACTCATCCATGTATATTGGATTTAAGGTGCATCAAGGTGTATCAACCTTAAGGTGTTGGATGTGATATTTATCATGCCTTGGTGTATTACTTCCTTCATTGCTTTTAACTTACTTAAGTTCATCAACTTATCTTGTATTAGGGTATATCCCATCCTAATACTTTATGCACTAACACATCACATTTACCATGTAGTGTATTGGCGATAAGTCACACAATTGAATTACCCAACTATCATCAAGTGATATAGACTCATCTCGAGTTAAGGCATTGTTGATATACCATTATCAACCACTTTAGGTGTTATACCTATCAAGGTATTAGCCAAACTACATCATTACTTGGTGTTACACTCATCACTCCTAATAGTGTTTTACCCTTACCTTTACAAGGTACATCAGATTGAATCATGTATTTCAAGTTGAGCACATGTATTGGATTAGGTGTATATCGATCTAGGCATCATCATATCCCTCAGGCCCTTACCCATTAAGGTATCAACCTTACCATTCATATGGTGTACCAACTTCACCATACATGAGTGTAACGTCCTCACCTCTCTTGAAGATATTGGCCACACCATACTTTAGTGTATTGGCCATCACAAGTTCTAGGGTATTAACCACCTTACCACTTTTGTCATCTAGTGTATTGGGTTACCCACCATATCATTTTAGAAATATGTGCTCAACACCATATCGTCCAAGAGGTGTATGCCTAACCCACTATCGATTTAGAGGTGTATTCTTGCTACCCATATCACTTTAGAGGTGTGTGTGTGTGCTTGCTTCACACCATATCAGGCAGAGAGGTGTGTGTGTGTGTGTGCTTGCTTCACACCATATCGGGCAGATAGGTGTGTGTGTGTGCTTGCTTCACACCATATCAGGCAGAGAGGTGTGTGTGTGCTTGCTTCACACTATATCGGGCAGAGAGGTGTGTGTGTGTGCTTTTTCACACCATATCGGGCAGGGAGGTATGTGTGTGTGTGCTTGCTTGACACCATATCGGGTAGAGAGGTGTGTGTGTGCTTGCTTCACACCATATTAGGTAGAGAGGTGTGTGTGCATATGCTTGACCTCCTATCGTGCAATAGGTGTATACTACACCACCATATCATGCAAGAAGGTATAAAATCATATCCATATTGTTTTAGTGGAGTAGGTGCATCACCATATCGGGTTAGAGGTGTGTGCTTGTGAGCTTGAACCTGATATCACTTTATCTTTGATGATGTCATCACCATCAACCTCTAGACCTTTGTTCTTACTGTTCTAAGTCATGGAAAACAGTCCCATGAAGCTTTTAGAACTCAAAATATCATCAATTATTCAAGAGAAATCGAAATTACAAGTAGTTCAACAAGTATGACAAAATTGAAGGTGCATAATAATATAATTGGGTTCAAGTTATATAGCCCGCCTTAAGAACAACTTCAAAGCTCCAAGCTCCAAATCTCCACATTCCTAAGGTTTAATAGGACTTATAAAAATTACAAAGCACGTTCACAAATCCTTCATATAAAATGAATCACCATGGATAAGCAATTGGTGAAGAAAAAAAGAAAGGAAGATCATAACCCTAAAATCATGCTTCAATCCAAGGTTGAAGATGATCATGGCCTCACCTTAGGGTTAAGTATTGAGCTCCTTCTTGCTCCTTAGCACCTTGCACGATACCTAACTACCCTTTCACGATATTCCATCACTTATGCATGATATGCCACCACCCTTGGCTGATATCCCCCTCACTTGTGATCAAAGCACTCCACTATGGCCGATATCACCTTACTAGGCCGATACCACCTTACTTGGTCGATATGAACTTGCTATGGATGATACCCAAGGCCCTATGCATGATACCACTTCACTCCTGCATGATACAAGGACCCTATTCACGATACCTTAGGGAAGGAGGGTGGTAAGATTCGAAAATTTTCACTAATGGGTGAAAAGAAGGGGTATATATACTTGTTGTTCATGAAGAAGTGTGAAAATGAGGTGTCATCAATTTGAGCTACTAGGTGCCACGTGTCTATGCATGGGTGACACGTGTAAATGAATGAATTAACATTTATCTTGACATGCAAAACTCTTGAGGATAATCTAGGAATGAATTTTTTCCCATTACTTATCCCTTTGAATAAAATATATCAATAAAATCACCACTTTATTCACAACCTGATACAACTTTTCTAAGGAAGTTGTAAACCAATACACTTCACCTCTTTGAGGTTCTTTGCACGTCATGGGCTTTTCCAAGAGTCCACAAAATGATATGAGACTCCTCCTTTGGCTCCTTAGTCGATAGGCACTCATATATAAGCTTTTCAACTTGATACAACCCAAGTTAGGGTTTCATATTCAACCCTTTTCCTTGGTCATTTCACCACCAAGATCACCATCACTCACAATAGATTCAAACATAGTTTCTCCTTCTTTCTCTCTCCTCTACATGATACTAGGAGGGAGTAGGGACACTCTAGAGGTGGTAATTTTCATATCAACCCTATATTTTGGGTAAATTACAATTTGTACCAAAATTGGTGCACATGGTACTAACATTATTCAAACATGTTCAAACTTGGAATTTAGGCTTTCCACAAGCCACCACTTAGCATTATTCTCTCTCTTATGATGCTAAAACATATAGGGCACGTTCAACATGTGACATATTGCAATATAACCCCTCAACTTGGGTAAATTGCACTTTGGTCCAAAATAAAGGAACATTGCTCAAACAACATTCAATCAGGACCAAACTTGGAACATAAGTGTGTCACATGATAAAAAACACCTTAGAGGATTATATTAAATTTATAAGCAACTTACTTAGCCAAAACAAATAGGGTTACCTCATAACCCACGTCAGGGTCCTTACAAGTTATAAACCCCTAACAAGGATTTCGTCCCTGAAATCCCAGGTAAAGGGAGACAGATATTATTCATTCATCATATCATCAAGTCTCCACATAACATCTTAATGTCATGGAGATACCATAGAACTTTGATCAACACAAAGTTTTTCCACACAGGGTTATCATAGAATCTGTCATGCAGGACACATACTCCATTGTCCTTTTTCATTATTGACTGTAGAGTCAACTCTGTGTCAGGTAACACTTTTCTTAGTCAGAGAAACATTATACATACCCTATTTAACTCAGGTGTCAAACCTCACTGATTTGTCACCTTTCTCAACTTACATGTTCATGTGACAAGATTCTTGATTCTGGGGAGTCTTCTATACTCATCATTCAATTTAGCGTTTCACTTTCAAGGAAAGACCAGTGTTACATTCTATCACCCACTTGGGACTACAAGTCTTATCATACATCTGATGTGCCATCAAATCTACTGACACAACACCAAACTTTCTTACTACTTGTACCAACTATCTCATTAGTTGTACATTCTCTTGCCATAAGAGGAGGTTACTTATCAATTAAGAACTTATCTTAGAGGTATCTCTAGATGTTATGTATAAGTTTCCCTAACAGATCTAGATACGGGTATTCTAAGGAATTATTTTTAGCTTGATAAGCTTTTCCAACAATGATTTTACAATTGTTCCTTCAATTAGTACATTCTTATCGATGTTATGTTTATGCAGAGCATAAAACCCTAAAATATGATGTACATACTATTTTATGTAACTAGAATGATTTCACAGTTGGACATCCCAGGTAACCAACATAAATCATATGATTAGGAGTTATGTTTTTACTTTCCCAAACCACCTGATATTTCTTAGATACCAAAATTCCTTACCTTAGTATCCCTCACATGTGTCAAAAACACATCACATCCTCATCATTCCCATCTCTATGTTATTATTACCAAAGCCACACATATAAAAGGATCTTTCTTTCATCTTGGGACTTTACTTGTTACACATATTTTTATCTTGGAGCCAAAGTCCAAGATGAACTGATACTTTTTTAAGTATCCATCAATGGATTATTTCTAATCCATGCACATCAAGTGTCATAGTACTCACTTGATTGCCATGTCCCTAAAAGGAGAGAACACAAAGAAACATATTCCTATTATAACCCCATCATCACCCAGGGTTGTTTATCAAAGAGAAGAGATTATCATCTCCTCTCATTATTGCATGAACTTTCAACTGTTCATGAGTCATTTACTCTTATTTCATCCTAGTTTCATTGCCATCAGCATAGGAATTATAAGGTTTATTACATGTCATCACTCCTTTCTTTGTTATTTTCTAACATGTTCATGAACATTTTGTGATTTTATCACATTTCCCATTTCCACATCATGGGAAGAGATCTTTACTATTCACACAAGATTTATCAGACAGGGATCATCTCCCTTGTCCTCATTCTCTTTATCATGAGGATTATACTTTTTACTTCCTCATACACACAGATTGATCTGAGATCATCTCAGATTCCATTTTTTTTGCACTTAGGATGTGATACACATGTCCCTACCATATTTCTAGTTTCATTATACTACTAGATTGTCTCAAAATGACTACTTGATCAGATTAATTGGAAAGATAACAACGAAGAGTTCCATACTCACCATACTCACCTCATCTTCAATAGTTGAATACCTGGCCAGGGTATACAAGTACTGAGATTAGGTAGTATGTACTTTGTGTACTATCATATACCTTACTTTTCGTATCATCACAAACACATGATTTAACATTCCTGGATTTTCTCCTGGCATCACTTCTATATCTCATCCTCTTTCACACATATAAGAGCAATTATAGAACGTTTAAAAGAATACTGAACAGAATATAAATTCTAGTTCTCATCATTTCTTCCCTATGTTCCCATAGGGCAACCAAAGGGAAGTCAACAACATCAATCCTTCTTATGATTATCAGATAAAATCAAGAGAAGGTATATCAAAATGAAAAAGCTCTATCTGATTGTTACCCCTCGCGGTCATCTATCTCTTCATGTTGACTCAACACATAGAGTCTAGTTGTTTTATGTTGTTGCTTTTGCCTTTTTACACTATTGGGCTATAACTTTCATGAGCCATGCCGAGTCAGCCTCGGTTGTTGGGTCATTTCCTCCCTTATTATTAAACAAAAGAGTTTAGTATGCCCAACATGTCCATATCTATAACATGTCTTATCCGCGTACTATGGTCTTATTGGTCTTATTTCCGATGTAGAGACTAAGCCATGGGTTCTTACAGGTAGAAAGTTAGGACTTTTACCTTTACATAGTGAATACTGTCATGGTGCACTAGGCATTTATTGAACTGATGGCACCAAAAACTTTGTCTTTTTAGAACAACTAGACAAATGTCTCTAAAATTATAGAGACCTTACCTTAATTCTCAGCTTATTGCCTCTTCCTTGGGCATTACCATCACAGATGTACTATCTGTCTATACTTATGAAAGAGTCTATTTTCTTGCCATAGGTTACTCATTCCCACATTTTCCACTATTCCAACATGACTATGTCATTCAAGACCCGTTATAGAGCCCAACGTTTATGCATTAAGAACTGGTAACCTAGGTTGTAATGCTAGTATACAGTCTACTATATGAATCAATGGTGTCCTTACCAGTCCAATAAGAGCATAAAAATAGGATTCTCTATCATGATTGGGTCAAGATGAGAATTCTCAAGCACTCGTTCTTCTCTTGTCTAATCCCTTGCACCCTCTCTTAGTGCAACAACATTGCTCTTAGCAACGTGTTCCTCATGTTCTCCAGTCATTTTTAAACTTCACCATTTCTTCTTCATAAGAAGAAGTCACTATAGAGTATACTGGAGGACACTAGAACAAACTCAACACCTTAGTCCTATGTCTCTGTAGACTCAGCAAACCTTAGGCTCTGATACCAAAACTTGAAATGACTGTCATCAAATTGAAAAACAAATCGTTACTAATTAAGAGGAATAAACATAAGCAGCGGATTAACAAAAATCACTAAAATTTAAAACTATTTTGCAAGGAGATCCTTTTACAGAAAACTCTTACTAAAAGATCCAAAACTCTTACATATCATGATTTACATTGTTTCATCTCATCTCGAGGATGACATATAACAATTGCTCTATCAAAATACATACTGGAGCAACATAAAACCACGAGGCATACAAGCCAAAATCTCAGATTATTCATGAAACCATTACAAACCAACTCCAAGGACTTGAGAGTATAGAGATGACACATATGACTTCTATTTACAAGACACGACAGACAATACACTCAACCTGAGATGTCACTGTTGCCTCAGTTGTTATTTCTCCTTTGCAGAAAGATCTTTGCCACCTCATGCATGTCCACCTAAAAAAATGTGGATCCTATAGGGTGAGACAATTGTCCCAGTGAGATATATAACTCTCCTCCGACCATATTATCATTGCAGATAAATAGCAATAAACTGAGCAGAGGATTATTTTATATTAATAAGCAGGATTGAGCAATATCATCTCATGAAACGTTGCAACTATATTTGATAAAGTAGTCATTCATCTATTCATTTTATAATAAATATGAAGAACATGTATAACATCTATCCATTTAAGATGCATTAAGAAATGTAATATCAACCAATGATTTTCGTATTCCATCCTTTAGCAAATATGCTATATGGTTGATTACATTTTACAATCACACTTATGCCCTGAGGAGATGAGATTTACCACTCATACTCCAACCATCCATTGTGAAGTCGAAATCGATACCATACAAGGTCAGTGGAAGAGTCAACTTCCATGACCTCTACTGTCTCAGTCAGTGCGAGACCACAAGTAGGACCATGTCAACTGCTTCATAGCTTTCCAGGGTATACTGAAAACTTCGCTATAGAGCTACAACGACGGCTGCACTCTCTTCGAAATCGATAGATTTCATATTTATCTCCACAGCGATCCTGGCATTCATCATCATTGGGAGATTCGTGATACATCCATCCCAGCACATATAATGAAGGATTGAGAGATCTTGTGTTTATCTCACGTCAATCCCACATTAGGGTGTAAGGATATTCGCGCCCATCACCCCCACATATTCAAGAATATGCACCTCCAGGAGATCCCGTGGGAAAACCAGTTTCACCATCACCAACTGCTGACGATTATGGATCTATGGTCAGGGCTCTACATGATAAGATTCCACTTGATTAGTTAAGTACGTTACCATATCTTTTAGCATCAGTCAAGTTTTCAAACATGAATTATTATGACAAATGCTACAAAGAAAGGTATAATACATCTATCAAGTATCTTTCAAATCTTGAGAACACATATAACTTTTAGGATTTCAATCCCTTATCTCATTACTGGGAATTCTCATCCCTCATCATTATCATCATCATGATTACTAGATCTGGGTATTCAAACCCTTAATTCATCACTGAATACTGTTACCACTTATCAGGTAACTATTACCTCTAGGTCCTTAGACCAAGGTATACGTGATACTTATTACACAAGCATCTCACATGACTCACAAGGCCATTGCACATCTTGTCACCTCTCACTAGGAAACAACTTATTCACATGGCTCACAAGGCCATTACACATCTTGTCACCTCTCACTAGGCAACAACTTATTCATATGGCTCACAAGGCCATTAACCATTATACTTGATATACAAATATTTAACATGCCTCACAAGGCTTATGTAATAAGAGAAATACAACTTTCCCATTATCAGGGTTAGGTTTTCCCTTTATAGCCGAATAGGGTTTCAATTTCATATTATTAATTCAAACCATAATTCATTGCTCAACACATCTAGGAGCATACATTGATATCATAAGTATTCAATCATATTTATTCTCATCTTTTATCATTAAATGATAATCAACACAAAGTATGAGTTTCTCTCTCATCCTCACTAGGATATTGATTACATCATACTTTATTAACTTGGCTTCACCCTTTTTCTCAAGGCCTGTTAGCCTACACTTATCAAAGTGCATTAATATCATTACATCTCAATGTAACAATTGACATGACACACTTCATGTGTTACTCATCCATGTATATTGAATTTAAGGTGCATCAAGGTGTATCAACCTTAAGGTGTTGGATGTGATATTTATCACGCCTTGGTGCATTACTTCCCTCATTACTTTTAACTTACTTAAGTTCATCAACTTATCTTGTATTAGGGTAATACTTTATGCGCTAACACATCACATTTACCATGTAGTGTATTGGCCATAAGTCACACAATTGAATTACCCAACTATCATCAAGTGATATAGACTCATCTCGAGTTAAGGCATTGTTGATATACCATTATCAACCACTTTAGGTGTTCTACCTATCAAGGTATTAACCAAACCACATCACTACTTGGTGTTACACTCATCACTCCTAAGAGTGTTTTACCCTTACCTTTACAAGGTGCATCAGATTGAATCATGTATGTCAAGTTGAACACATGTATTGGATTAGGTGTATATCGATCTAGGCATAATCATATCCCTCAGGCCCTTACCCATTAAGGTATCAACCTTACCATTCATATGGTGTATCAACTTCACCATACATGAGTGTAACGTCCTCACCTCTCTCGAAGATATTGGCCACACCATACTTTAGTGTATTGGCCATCACATGTTCTAGGGTATTAACCACCTTACCACTTTTGTCATCTAGTGTATTCGGTTACCCACCATAATTTGACGCTATTGGACATGGCATAGACGTGACCTTCAAACACACATTTGGTCTCAAAGTTTACTCTATTTGGATGGCTCCAATGTGGCCCTACTTGGGAGAAGTTCCTCAAAACTGCAAAAACGATCAGACATTCTTATAGTAGGAAATAATAGACTTATATTTTTTAATTAAAAATGATGGCATCCTAGATTTGATCTAACATTGTCCAATATAATATCTTAAATGTCTGTTTAAATTTGTTGAATATGAACGTTTCTGGGATTTCAATTTCAAATATGAATAGGATCTTTCCATATGTCAGTATAAAGGGACAATCCCAACCATGGAAAAAGTGGTTAGATGGATCTTCGTATCCCTCATTTCCGTATACAAAGGCCTCAAGATGTACTCTAAGCCAACTTTTGGTGACATTAGACATCCAATTACAATGAAGCCTAATCGCATAGAATTTCATGATCTAGGAGCAACGATGAAGCTTTAACATTGGGTCGGAGTGAATATATGCGAGTATAACTAAATTCTGATTTTTTTTCACATGAGTACTTTTTGAAATGGCAAAGTAAAAATTGGTCATTTTTGTAACGAAAAATACAATTCTCGTGTTATGTAATACATTCTATATTCGAACTATATCAGGAAAAGTAATATAATTTATTATATCAAATAGAGAAATATCCTAAACTTAGTCTATTTGACGGGTTTGTACGATCCGACATCTAAATTTTCATTTGAATATGTTAAACATGATGTATAATCCAACATCTTAAAACTCAAATAAGTCCATTAAATATAACCATGTTTAACATTTTAGTGCAAATACAAATGTGGTCATTTTCGGATTCCTTTTGGGTCAAAGGTCATGTCCGCACTAAGATGTGAAGTTAATTCCCTCTCACCCTTCCACCGAACTATTTTGAGCCTGCCACTCCGCTTTTGAACTCTCTACAACTCGACCAAAAACAATGCATTGGTTAGCCAATTGATGAAGAATTCTCATAGTTTGTCTTGTGTAGAATCTCTACAACTTCATTTCTTAGACTTTTCCGAGGAGAAGATACATTCTTTGTAGCATAGCCGTTACAAAAGCTCCCAAGGAGAAAGAAGTCTTTCTTGCTCGACTACGTGAACCAAGTCAAATCTTGCATTTGCCATTCTATTGGACGGTGAAACATATGACATATCTAAGAATGATAAAAGCAACTGTCATCTCCAACCTTAAATGAACATATAATAAATAATGCCCCATGAGTAAGAACTAGAAATAAGAGAAAACATTTCCATCACAACTTATTGTTATCTGATGTGGAGAGGACAATCCAAATCTTGATGAGGATATTTGCCCAATAAGAGAAACATCGTTTGGTCGACTGAATCTGTCCTTCCATTGTGTCAATTTGGCCCTGTGATATTTGCCCGATTTTAAACAAGGTTCACCACCACAATCGATAGCCGTATTCATTTTGTGTCGCAGTCTACTGAGTTACTTATGGCGGTGTTTAAATCGCCCATAATCTTATTTAGTCTGCCTACTATAATACATTTCTACTGGATGCTACTCAGCTATTTGCCAAACAAAGCAGTAGTCGATGATTAATTGTAAAAGAGATGCAAACCAATGCATACGATAACATTTGTGGCCGTATGGTTGGAATAAATAATAACATATTGCGAACCAAAAAAGCATATATATTATTACAATCAACTAGTAGCTCCAGTGGTAAAGCATGCATAGGTCATACCACGAGTCGTCCAACATCTAATCTTGAATCCCGGTGCGCATTACATGAGACTCTTAACAGCCTCTTTGGGCACTCACAAGAGGCCAAACCACCTCTAAAAAAGTAATAATATAAAAAAAAAACGTTTTGCTGATACGTACCGTAATGTAATCTATTAAATTTAACGTTGTAGCGTATTGAATTCAGGTATATAATTATATGATGCCATATTATATCAGGTTCTATTATTTACATTATACATAGTATAATAATTTATGTTGTATAATTCTATACTATACGATTCTAGAAAGTCATATATGACCCCATATATATAGAAATCCACGTTCATTACCGGCTGCAGCTTTTCGAAAAGCAGATCCATATCCAAGGTTCATTACCGGCTGCAGCTCTTAGAAAAGCAGATCCATATGCAGAACTGAGCACAACTTTAAAATAGGCAACCGCATATTTGTACATCTAGTTCCAGCCCATTGGGTCATACCTGGAAAAGAAAAATCCAGAACCAGACGGGATTGTGTGCATTCGGGTCCACCTGACTGCCACCGTCCAAATTTCAAGTGAGTAAAACATCCGACATCTGTGTGACCTTCAAGTACAATGAACCGGCTAATAAACAGATTCAAAGTGTGAAAACACTATTGGTTGACCATCTAAACATCCAGAAGATAAAGACCAATTTACTTGAGCGCCTGAAGAAAGTTCCAGAAATCATAGCAGAGATTAACTACCCATGCTTAGCAGAACATACTGAAATCAGAAAACATGAGATGGAAATCTTCTGGTTCGTGACCCTAAATCTAGTGCAATAATAAGCAAATTCGGAGGATTATACAACCACATCGTTGATGCTCTAAATTTTATGAAGCCTTCTGGAAGTAAACGTAATACAGCCCTCAAAATTTTAGGGCACAAGCAATCGAGGTATTGAGCCAGATATGCCTATATGCCTGTATTAAGATCTTTCTCAAACTGACAATGGTAGATCTGCCGCGACGAATGTGAGTGATTCTGCATTTGTCATTGTACTGCAGGAACAAGAGATATACATGTGATGTGGAGAATACATCTCCTGTAAACAAGATTATAGCCCAGGAAATAGTCTTGTGTTAACTTGTCATTCAAGCACATTGCAAGTTGGAGTAGAAGTCAATAAGCAGTTTGGCTGTTTCCCAAACCACACCAACAGTTCAAATTGAATAAAAACATCTAAGTTTTAATAAGGTTTAAGGACTTCAAATTTCTATAGTGAGAGCTACAGTTAAGATGAGTATGCAAAACATTTAAAACATATGAGAGGTGAAGGGAAAAACTGATGAAGATGTTTGAAAAGACTTACAGCCATTGTTCATATGCCAGGCTTAGATCAGTGAAGGGCTGTCATGGTACAGCTGAAGCTGATGACCACCCAGCTTGCACTAGAGCTGGAAGACAGAGGAAAGCTTTATATTCGACAAGAAGCCATTACTGAAATGGTGAGAACTGTAGTGGTTCACATAGTGAGTGTCCTCTGTAACATCTCCTTGCAAGCTATTCCAGGATAAAGATCGATATGGTAAAACTTAGCTGAAGAGATTGCCAGCGATAATCGCCAAGCATGTGGTTTCAGGAATGAAGTCATTTTAACAAATTGATGACTGATGACATACTTGAGCAATGCTGCACTTACCCTAACACGGTTTGGGCATGATACCATTTAAC
Source organism: Alisma plantago-aquatica (assembly GCA_963693085.1). NCBI lineage: Eukaryota > Viridiplantae > Streptophyta > Magnoliopsida > Alismatales > Alismataceae > Alisma > Alisma plantago-aquatica. The sequence continues at coordinate 1,183,507,012 of OY856410.1, forward strand.
CAAAGTCCGGGTCTGGCTTGGTTCCATACTATGGTGAACTTCAATGCAAAATCACCAATCTTTAGGAGAGTCCCTAGAAGATTAGCCAAAAGTACCAGAGAAGTCCATCTAAACATCAATGACAGAAATACGCCTTTTATTTAGTCTTTTCATTAATGGCTAAACAGCTCTCCTAATTCATATGGATAACCTTAAGATGTAAAACAAACTTCTAACAAAACCAATAGGTGCCTCTTAGAAGTTACTATATTACTACCTTTGTCAAAAACCAACGGTACAGCTAATCAACAGATGTACGATAAATCACCAGGATATCATTTGAATCACTCTAGAATTAATCCTTGATAGTATTTGCAATGAAAAACATCAACATATTTACTCCTTTTTAGGATACTTTATCCATAGGTTATATGAATAATGATCACATAAGCTACAAATCTGTATTTAAATTTAAATACACTATAAATAACCACCAAATATATATTTTTTCAGATATTATGCAACTCTAATGTCACAAAACTAAACCAATATGACTTTTGACCTAGAAAAGTGAGCTGCTTCTGAAAATGTCAATGAATAGATAAATTGTCAGGTGCAGTAGCGGGGAATCAGTTCCCAAAAACTCAAATTTTAATAATTAAAAACACTGTCCGGACAAATACTCCAAGACTGGTATTTATACAAACAACTGAAAACCCTAATTGACATGACTTTTGGAATTCGTTGCTTAGCCGATGGCAAAATCAAATAAAAACATACAATAAATCATAAAAGTATGCAGCTAACAAATAAGTCATTGAACAAATAAATCCCTGAAAAACAATTAAGTCCCAAAAATAGCTGAAGTGATTATAATTGATTAAGACCCCAATTTAAGCTAATTGGGCAACCCAGGCCCTCACAGGGACTGCCATGTTCAATGACGGATGGGATTTGCATGATGTCATACAGCAGCTGCCCTGGTTGAGAACATCAATCTTCAGTAATCAGTATAGCTTCTAACGTGGGTTTGCATCCTCTTTTTGGTACAGATGAGTATGGGTGCTGATACTCCTGTAGATTTACCTACCTCTAATCAGTTTCCTGCAAAGACGATCGAAATTGATCACCAATGCATTAACCTCTACAATCTCCCGGGGCATCCGTGGCCGTTCTAGACTCGTTCCAGACATGAACCCGCCCTGGACACTGCTGGACATGCGGTGACACACAGCTCAGACGTGTACACCTTTTTTTAGGCATGGACACATCATCGACACGGCAGGGACACACTGTGGACACAACAGGCCCAAACCAATTCCCTACTCAAAAGAGATTTAAGGGCACATCCCTTTCACTTCTTCCTCTAGCACACCACCAGTAAGTCTCCTCTCCCTCCTATTAGCTATTGGCAATTATCTACTCATACATTATTCTTGTAGATGTACTTCGTCATTCTTATAAAGGTTGATCTAGAAATTTGATATGAAATCATTGTAAATAATCATATCGCAATGCACTGTGGAATAATTGTTCTCCATAGATAATCTTCGATTTCATTATGTGAACTTACGAGTAGTCGCATCATCTTTCGTATAACAAAGTTTGCATTCATGTTGTAGACCAACTTTGGGTGTAACTTTTTCCTTCTTTTGTGATTGCTTCTATAAATCCCATGTTATGTGAATTTACAGATTTGGATGGATGAATGATATTTGTGTCAATTCCATGTTGTATCATCATCAGCATCATCATCTAATCCTCAATCCCAACTTATGTTGGGGTCGGCTAGAGGGATCTTTCGTTTCTATTCAGCTCTATCATGGGTCATATTATGGTCGAGATGTAGAGATTCAAAATCTCTCTTTATAAGCTCTTTCCATGTTAATTTAGGTCTTCTTCTTCTTCTACTAATTGTACTTGACTCAATAACATTGCTTCGATTAGGCGCATTAGTCGGTATACATTGCACATGTCCATACGATCTGAGTCAACCGTCGCTTGTCCTCAACGCTGGCCACCCCTATTGTATTCCTGATATAGTCATTTCTCATGTGATCTTTTCTTGTCTTCCCACGCATCCATCTCAGCATATGCATTTCAGCCATGTTCATCTTGTTGAGACCTTGTTTATAGAGCATGGTTGGTCGTATAACTATTCTATAAAGCTTGTTTTTTGATCTAAGAGGGATTGTCATATCACAAAATACTCCAGTTGCACTCCTCCATTTTAACCATCCTGCAGTGATCATGCGACAAATGTCATTTTGGACATCCCCATCCATTTGAATAACAAAACCCAAGTAATGAAATTTATCACATTTTGGTATATCTACTCCGTCCAACTAGGCTGTGGGATAAAACATAAGTGTAAAGGAAAAGAAAAATAGAAAATAGACTAAGTGTAAAAGAGAAAAACACAGCAAAGTCTATCTACTAATACTCCCCCTCAAGCTGGAGCATAGATGTCAATCATGCCCAGCTTGGATGTCATATCAGTGAAGCGCTTCTTCGGAAGAATCTTTGTGAAGATATCAGCAATCTGCTCATCAGTATGAATGTAAGGGGTAGAAATCTGACCAGATAGAACCGCCTCACGAACAAAGTGACAGTCCACTTCAATATGCTTCGTGCGCTCATGGAAGGTAGGGTTGCTAGCAATGAAAGTGGCTGCTTTATTATCACAAAACATAGGAATGGGCGCCAAGTCTGAAAAACCAAAATCTGTCAGAAGGCTTCGAATCCAGAAGAGCTCGCAGGTAGTATGTGCCATGGCGCGATATTCAGCTTCAGCACTAGAGCGGGCAACCACAGCCTGTTTTTTTGCTCCTCCATGTGACTAAATTGCCCCCAACAAAAGTACAGTATCCAGAAGTGGAGCGGCGATCAACCTTGCTCCCAGCATAATCAGAATCTGAGTAGCCCAGTATCTTACAGTGCCTATGTTTTTTGTAGAGAAGCCCTTTTCCAGGAGAGTTCTTCAAATAGCGCAGAATATGGCAAACAGCATCCCAATGACATTGTCGGGGTTTGTCAAGGTAGCGACTAACCAATCCGACAGCAGCAGTAATGTCAGCTCGTGTGACTGTGAGGTAGATAAGCTTCCCGACCATTCGTCTGTACTGATGAGTGTCAGGATATGCAGGAGAGGCTTGATCATCCCAATCAGTGTTAGGATCAAGAGGGGTGCTAGCAGGCTTAGCACCTAGGAGTCCAGTCTCAGATAACAAGTCCAGAACATACTTCCGCTGAGAAAGACACAGTCCTGCAGAAGAGCGAGAGACCTCTATCCCAAGAAAGTAGCATAAAGAACCGAGGTCTTTAGTAACAAAGTGCTTTTCAAGATACTGCTTAGTTGCCTGAATACCTGCTGCATCACTCCCAGAGAGTATAATATCATCAACATACACAATAAGAATAATAATGCCAGCTGTGGATTGTTTAACAAAAACAGAGTGGTCCGACTGAGAGCGGCGAAAAGAATAATCCTGGAGAATAGTGCTAAGTTTGTCAAACCACGCACGTGGACTCTGTTTGAGGCCATAGATAGCTTTTTTTAAACGACAGACTTTAGATGGCTCCCCCTCACAGATAAAGCCGGGGGGCTGAGACATGTAGACTTCTTCATGTAGATCGCCATAGAGAAAGGCATTTTTCACATCGAGCTGGTATAACGGCCAATCAGAATTAACAGCAACAGAGATCAGAATCCTTACAGAATTAAGTCGTGCCACAGGAGAGAAGGTTTCAAAATAGTCAACCCCATAGGTCTGAGTGTATCCTTTAGCAACCAGTCTGGCTTTCAGGCACTCGACCGTACCATCAGGCTGATATTTCACTGTGAAGACCCAGCGACACCCAACTGGCGAGCAATCAGTAGGAGGATCAACAACAGTCCAAGTATGACGATCAGTAAGAGCCGTCATTTCTTCTTCCATTGCCTGATGCCATGCTGGGATTTTAAGAGCCTGAGCAGCAGTCCTAGGGACAGAAATAGCAGACAGAGCAGCAGTAAAGTTGGCAAAATTAGAATTCAAATGAACAGACGTACAAAAATTCCCAATTGGATGTTTCGTACAAGCACGTATCCCCTTTCTCAGACTAATGGGAACATCAAGGTCAGAAAATACCTGCGGAGGTGGCTGATCTGGCGCAGAGGACGTGGACGATGGAGAGGCCATAGAGGGAGCTGTTGGCTTTGGTCTTCTGTGATAAACCTGCAGAGGGGGCTTCTCACTTGTAGATACAGGAGCAGGGCTATCATACTCATCATCCACCATAGGTAAGGGGGTATCAGTCAACAAATCAGACGTAAGAGCAGAACCCTCTGAAGAAAAAAATGGCATGTGTTCAAAGAATACCACATCCGCAGATACAAGCCATTTATGTGAAGCAGGATCATAACACCGATATCCTTTCTGAGTGCGGGAATAGCCCAAAAAAACACACTTAGTGGCCTTGGGATCTAATTTAGTAAGACCAGGTCTAAGGTTCTTCACAAAGCATGTGCTCCCAAAAATACGCGGTGGTACAGCAAACAGTGGTAGATCAGGGAAAAGAATTTGAAAAGGGATTTTATTGTGAAGTACAGAGGAAGGCATGCGGTTTATGAGATAGCAAGCAGTGGAGATTGCCTCAGGCCAGAATTTGTGAGGAACATGGTAGTGAAAGAGAAGTGTGCGGGCGACCTCAAGGAGATGGCGATTCTTACGCTCAGCGACACCGTTTTGTTGTGGGGTATAAGCACAGGAAGTCTGGTGAATGGTGCCCTGACGTTTACAAAAAGACTGAACAGAAATTTGCACAAATTCCAAGGCATTGTCTGCGAAAAATCTTGATGGGCTTAGCAAATTGAGTCCGAATTTCCGCAAAAAACTCAAAAAAAATTTCAACTACAGTAGATCTGTCTGTCAGTAAAAATAACCATGTGGTTCTGGAAAAATCATCAATAAAACTTAAGAAATATTTGAATCCAGAAACGCTAGGCACAGAACACGGTCCCCAAATGTCGGCATCCACAATGTCAAAAGGGGCTTTAGAGCCAATACAAAATTTTGCAGAAAAAGTAGAACGGTGTTGTTTGCCCAATTGACATGTTTCACAATAAAATCTAGTGCTAGCAACAGTCGGTAGTAAAGCCTTCAACTTCTCAGCAGACGGGTGGCCCAGACGGTAATGCCACTGAATATCAGGAACTGTAGATGTCAGGAAAGCAGCTGGCTTTGGCTCGTCCAAATAGTATAATCCATTCGGTCCCTCATGGCCTGAACCAATCGTCGTCCTCATACGCAGATCCTGAAACAGAACACCATCCGGGTCAAATGTAATAGCACAACGAAGACTTTTTACCAGTTTACTGACAGATAGTAAATTCAGAGGAAATTTGGGCACATATAGCACAGACTGCAGAGGTAGAGTACTAGTAGAAGTGATATCTCCAATGCCACAAACAGGAGATTTGGAACCATCAGCAACCGTCACAGGCGGTATAAGAGAAGTCTTGCGCAGAGTAGAAAATAAACTAGCAGTACCAGAGATATGTGCAGTCACACCAGAGTCAATCACCCAAGGGCTTTTACCAGTCGTCGTCTAGAGAGCAGCGCCATTCTCAGGAGAGTCCGCAGAAGTAGAGGCAAGGCGGGCTTGAAGCAGTTTCTCAAACTCGGAGCGAATCCAATCAGCAGTAGGGTCAGAGGCAGCAGAGGTAGATGCAGGTTGTTCAGTGGTAACCTGGTTCGCCCAGTCAGGTTTACCATATTTTATCCAGCAGCGGTCTTCATTGTGATTAGTACGCTTGCAGTGAGTGCAGTAGCGGGGCTCCCCTGACTCCGAGCCAGAACCACGTCCAGGTGCAGAAGAGCGGCCACCACGGCCACGACCTCGGCCGCGACCACGAAAGGAATCCGCAGAACGGACAGCAAGTGTTGTTCCATCAGAAGTAGAGAGCGTCAAAGAAGGAAGACGCTGAACCCGCTTGAGGACGTCCCGAAGAGTAGGTAACGGGTCACTGGAGAGGATCTGATCCACGACCCCAGCAAACGAAGTAGGAAGGCCAGCCAGGAACTGAACAAGCATGAGCTCATTCCGCTGACGATGTAGTTCTTCAAGATTCGCAGTCAGAGGATGATAAACCTGAAACTCGTCCCACAGAGCACAGCACGAGTTGTAGTAGTCTTCCACAGAGTCAGATGTCGAGAAGTCTTGTTTCGCAAGCTTCTTGAAAATTTCAAACACCTTCTTGGGGTTCTGTTGATGAGAGTAAACATGGGATAGGTGATCCCACATTTCCTTAGCAGTCTGAAGGCGAAGCAGAGAGTGGTTGATCTTAGCATCAACGTTGTTGACCAGCCAGGCCATAACCCCATAATCCTCCTTGGACCAGAGATCATAAGCTTGCTTAGTCGTGTCATCAGCAGTAGCAGCAGGTACAGCAGGACCCTTGGTAGTCAGGTGCGAGTGGCGCCCGTGTGCTTTCACGTAGAGTTCGAATGAAGCAGCCCATAGGTGATAGTTGGAGCCATCCAACTTAACAGAAGTAACACACAAAGACCGTGGTAAATCTGAAGTCGCCATGAGAGTAGAAGCAGACAGTCAGCAGCACGAGCGCAGGTCAGACAGTAGAATCAGTAGGCCGCAGGAAGTGTCCAACACATGGACCAGCAGCAGCAGATAGGAGATCCGATCATGGACCTCAGAAACCCTCACGGGGCAGAGATAAAGAAGTAGAACCTACGCTAACATGGAGAAACAATTACTCCACCATGTGGCGCAGGCAGGCAGATCCGGATGTAGCGTTTAGACCCTCAACGTGCCAGAACTGGAAAGTGTCGGGGCTGTACGTAACGGATTTAGAAAATGAACGGAGACCGAAAAGGGAACTTGTGGTTGTCTAGGCCACAAGGATAGAGATGGTGAGGATGTGGGGGTGTGGTGGAGGGTTGTGGGTGGTGTAGGGGCCGGGAAATTGGTGGTGGTGGTGGCTGTTGGTGGCGGACAGCAAGTACTGTAGCGCCACGGTACTGTAGCAGCGGGAAGAAAGGAGATGGGGTGGTGGGCAGGGAAAGAGAAGAGAAGGGCTGCGGTGGTGGTAGGGTAAGGAAGGAAGGGAGGAGGAGGAAGAAGGACGGCGGCGGCAGGGAGAAAACCGCAGGGGGGGGGGGCGGCGGCGGTGTGGTGGTTGACGGCGCAGGGGTAGGTTAGGGTAAGGAGGGGGGAAAAAGAATTAGGGTGGATCTTGTTGCTCTGATACCATCTGGATAATGCGGAAAAAGGTCTTGTATTATTCGATGATAAAAGAATATACAAGAGTCTCTATATAATACACAAAAGAACCACAGGGTCTAGAGATAACCCATGTGGGATAAAACATTAAGTGTAAAGGAAAAGAAAAATAGAAAATAGACTAAGTGTAAAAGAGAAAAACACAGCAAAGTCTATCTACTAATAATCTGCGTTATAGATTTTAGCCTATGCTCAATAATCCTCTCCCAAAACTTCATTGCGTGACTCATTAACTTGATACATTTGTAGTTTGTGCAGCTCTGAACATCACCTTTGTTCTTATAGTTGGGGACTAAAAGTACTATTTTTTCACTCATCCGACATCTTCTTGGTCTTCATGATCTTGTTAAAGAAATTTGTTAAACATGTAACTCCTTCATCCCCCTTACTCTTAGGAATACCGACTGGTCCGCACGCCTTTCTCATTTTCATCTTTTTCAAAGCATTCTTACCTCAAATAGTGAAACTCGTCATGTGTAAATGATATCTCTTGTACTCATGTCACACGAGTCTCTAACATTATTTACAGTATCTCCATTGAAAAGCTTATGGAAGTAATTTCTCCATTGGTTCTTGATATCATCGTCCTTTACCAGCACTCTACCACAATACCACCTTCATTCTTGATGCATTTTACTTGACTCAAGTCTCTTCCTTTCCTTTCTCTTATACGAGAAATCTATGTATATCTTTTTCCCTTCTCTTGTGTCCAACTTCTTATAAATATCATCAAAGTATCTAGACCTTACCTCCTGAACAACCTTTTTAGCTTCTTTCTTCGCTTGCTTGTATCTATGGACCGTTGCGTCATCTCGAGATTTGGGCAAGCCCCTATAGATCTTCCTTTTCAGTTTAATAGCCTTATGTACTTCATCATTCCACCACCAAGTCTCTTTTTGTGGAGGCTCACAACCTTTGGACTCCCCAAAAACCTCTTTAGCAATTTTTGTTATGCAGGAGCTCATGTCATGCCACATAGTGTTAATATCAGACTCCCAAGTTCCAAGTTCCCTCTTTGATGAGTTTATCATGAAAAGTTAATTTCTTCTCCTTTAAGATTCCACCATTTGATCCTTCCCATCTTGGTTTCTGTTATGCTTGCCTTTATCAATCTTCATGCTGATATCCAAAACCACCAGCCTAAGTTGGGTTGTGAGTTTTTCACCAGGAATCACTTTACAATCCTTGCATATTTTACAATCCACCTGCCTCGTAAGGAGGTAATCAATTTGGCTAATTGTGTCCACTCTTGGAAGTAATCTTATGAGATTCTCTTTTCTTGAAATGGGTGTTTGTCAAAATCATATTATATGCAACTGCAAAATCTAATATCCTCTCTCCCCCGTTTCTACTTTCATGTCCAAAACCACCACCAACTCTCTCATATCCAGCATTGCTACTCCCCACATTGCCATTTTAATCATTTCTAATAATGATCTTCTCCTCTGGCGGTATTTGTTGCATCAATTCATCCATGTTATCCCAAAAAGCCTTCTTAGCCTCCTCGCTAAGGCCAACTTGAGGGGCATAAGTGCTAATAATGTTAAAAATATTTCCCCTAAGAACAACCATCATAACTATGATTCTATCACCCATCCTAGTGATCTTGACAACATCATCCTTCAACATATTATCGACAATAATACCTACACTATTTCTATGTTTATCAGTACCTGTATACTAGATTTTGTATCATGTGTCTCCAATCTCTCTACAATGTTCCCATGTCCACTTAGTCTCTTGCAAGCAAGCTATATTGACTTTTCTTCTCATCATGGTATCCACTATCTCCAAAGATCTCCATGTCAAAGAGCCAATATTCCAAGATCCAACACTAATCCTTATTTGTTGAACTTGCTTCTTTACCTGTCTTCGTCGAAAATGTTTACCGTGCACATTTTCACTACATCCGGCCAATGATGAAGCGAGACTAGCTTTTTTACGCACACTCGTTCAAGATATGGAAACTCTTACACATTTTTTACTACATCCGGGCAATGATGTTGCGGGACTAGCTTCTTTGCCCAAACCCGTCCAAAATATGGAAACCCTTGCTTATCCTTCAACACAACCGGGTCTCAATGTGTCAAAACCCCTTGCATATTTATCACCGCACCCGGGTGCCACAGTGCGTCGCTAGGTAGGAGTCATTGCGCCATCTCCACCCACCTACACCTACCTCTCTAGGTCGTAATACCCTTGCTTTCCTCTCCAAGCTAGCCACCACCTCTCATTCTTCCCCTCTCTAGCCCTCCGCCACCACCCACCAACACACTGCCTTCCTTTCTAAGCCACGTGCCCGCCTTCCTCTCTAAGTCAGATGGTGTCTTCCTCGATAAGCCAACCGCCCACCTTTCTCTCCAAGCCAATCGTCGCCTTCCTCTGCAGACCGTCCGTCTACCCGCCTTCCTCTCCAAGCCGATTGTCTGCCTTCCACTCCTTCCCATTGTCCCTCTACACCTCTCCTAAAAAATCATTCCAAATATCCATTACCAGGCCTCATACTCCTCCTAGTTGCTATGTAAACACAAACTCCAGCTTCTACTACCTCTACCATTGTTTATGACTCCACCAAAACCATTCTCTTGATTCTTTTCGTGGTAAGTATGAGACAGGAGAGAAGATGAAGGAAGAGTTTTATGTCTGTTTGCTACGTTTATGAATCCTCCCGCCACTGTATATTACTATTTCTCTGGACACAGACACGGGACACGACAATTTTCAAAGATATAGGACACGAGCACGGCGTCAAATACGGCATACACACATATACATATATATAAATACATATATGCATAAGTATAAATATAAATATATACATATATACAGACACAAACATATATATACATATACATGTACAAAAATATACATATACTTACACATAACATGGAGTTAATACATATAATATCAATCTATCATTATCTATAAATTAACTGCGAACATGAGATTTAAAGAAAATAAACTTAAAAGAAAATAAAATCAAACACAAAATTCACTTACAATATAAACGTTGACTTTATAAGAAACCACTAGTATGTTTTTGTTATGAGATAATAAGTGACTAATGAAGAATAATTAATCTAGAATACATTTGCAATATGAAATCAATTAAGTATGAATGAAGAATGATGAATTACAATTAATTTGTATGTCAAATTTCTAGAACCCTCTTTTTAAGAATGATGAATTGTAGTGTGTAATAGATAAATATTATAATAGATAAATATATCCATACGTATGATGTATAATAGATAAATATATAATAACAATTAGGGGTAGAGGGTGAAGATAATTGTAGTGTGTTGGAATAAGAGGGAGAGAGGAGATATATAATTTATATTTATGGAAGCATATTCGTCATCATTTGTTGCTATACTTGTGCGTATTTTTGCTTATAGTCTTTTATCCAACGAAGTTGCTCTTACTATTTGTGCTATCTTAGAACATTTTTTGTGTTGCTTTGTGTTGTTGCTATCTGTCGTCCATGCTTTATTTGCATATTGACTTGTACGTGCTTTGTATGCACGTCGACTACTGCATTGTGATCCAACACTCTGTGGATTGTGACTCAGCACCCTTTGGATTGCGACATTTGCTATTCTAATAGAAATGATATGAACAAAGAAAATAATGAAAATTCTCGTTCTTGACTTGCTTTTGCAGGTGATGTTGCATTTGCGGGTGATGCATATACGATAGAGCTTCATGTTTTCCTAGTATTGCTTTGCATCTTGGGAGTCTTTATTTGTTGCTTCTATGCGTCAAATAATTCATTCTGGCTACATCACCATTGTTGCCACTATTAGTCCATGCTACTATTTTGCACATTAACTATTAATACCTCCTTAGTGTCGACACTTTTCGATCTGCCTGTGTTCCAACACTCTCTGGTCTACTTCATGATGATAGAGACTGAGAGGAAGACGATGACGCCTATTTGCTATAGTTTACTACTGCTCTAGATGCCAATTCTTTTTTATCAAGAGCTCATGCTACCTACATGTGTACTTGCTTTGGATTATTTATTTGAGGGGGTGTTGGGAGTGTTTTGAGTTTTTTTTTTATATAAGCTGGGAGGTAATATTATTCACCCCGCCCTCCCCCTGCAGGCAACCGAAAAGCAGAGTACAAAACAGAGTCAAAAGCAGAACAAAACAAAAAAGAACAACTAAGAACTAAAGACTCTCACAGAACGTCTAAACTGTCTTCCAACTGCATCAGCACATATAAGAAGCTCGCAATCCTCCGGTGGACGGACCAACTCCTTGAGACCAACTTCAGTCGTAAGAGCTCTTTTGGCAAGCAAATCAGCAACAGAGTTAGCCTCTCTGTAAATGTGACGAAAAGAAACCACCCAATCTCTGGCTACCATAGTTTTAATACTTTGAACCAAGGGATAGCAATCATTCTTGAGGTCATTACCGTGATTTAAAGCATCAATAGCAGTTTTGGCATCAGCTTCAACCATAACCCTTCTGAATCCCTTGACCCAAGCAAGGGAAAGGCCTTGGAAGATACCCCACAGTTCAGCTTTAAGGCTAGAACAGTCTCCAATAAGGAACATAAAACCAGCAATCCAGTCTCCCTTGTAATCCCTAATGACCCCTCCAGCAGCAACCATATGAGCTGACTTGTTCATCGCCCCGTCAGTGTTGACTTTCACCCATCCCTCCAACGGTGCTTCCCAGTTGATGAGCTTGATAATCCTGCTCGCTTGTCCGCTTTTGTCAGACAAATCCCAACTCTTCATAATATCCCCCACCCATGACTTAATAATGCTCACCACAGCCTGTGGTTTGAGCTCTTCTCCCTGAAAAATCAAAAGATTACTACGCTTCCAGAGTTGCCAAGTAGTGATTCCAAAAATGATATTCCAGTTATTATTAACATTAGAGAGTTGCTTCTCAAGCCAATTGTTCTTACTAAGCTGGAAAAAGTCATCCGAGTTCATATCCACCTGAAGGTATTTCCAAACCTCTTTGGCAAAGTTACAATCACGAAGAACAAGAAGAATATCTTCAGTATCTGCTTCACAAACCGAGCAAGATGTATTGGTGCTAAACTTACGTCGGCTTGATGCAAGGGTTTTGAGTCACTTTTATAGGCTAGTTTTATAATCGTTTTGTGCGTGTATTGGTCATATTTGTGGTTAATATCGCATGATTCATTTTCTTTAGCCTACAATCTCATCATGCATCAAATTTGTCTTATTTCATCTTATTTTGTATAAAAGATCATATTTCTCGTATTTGATTGGTGTTCTTCTCTTTAATTCAGGGAATTTGCATATCTGAGGCCGTCGATACCATCGACGGCCGTCGATGCCATCAACATGGCCACAGCAACAAGACGGAGGAAGAGCAGAACAAGTCGATGGTCGATGATATCGAGATAGCGTCAGCGTGCCAAAGGTCAACAAGTCGATACCATCGACATGTCTGGTCGATGGTATCGAGCTGCCATCAGAGAGAACGCCAGAAAATTAAGGAGCGTTGATACCCTACACGGGTCGATACCATCGACCCACGCCCTCTGATTAGGAATTTCTACAGATCGAATCTAAACGAACGGTCGTGATGTTTTGGCGGTCGTGAGTGATCCCTATACCTAGAAAAGACGGCCCAAGCCGTATTATCACGTCATTAGCCGCCGCACAAGTCTCGGAAGAGGAGAGGACGAAGAACGGAGACCAGAACTACGCCTCGGACGTTTCCAGAGCTGCAGACGGAGTTTTCTACCGCCGGAAGGCTGCAGAACGCCCATCTCGCGCCGAGGATCGTCCGGTTCTCCTTCGTTCAGGGGTTACACCATCTCCATCCACGTTCCCCTATGTTTTCTTCTCCTTTCATCGTGTTTGTCATTGAGATGAACATGCGGGGCTAATCCCCTTTGTCTTTAGGACCGGGAGTAGCCCGGATAATCGTTGTATGACACTTTTTACATAGTTAACCATAATTTGTCTCTCAAATCCGTGGTATGATATTGTTTTCTCAATTCTATCATTGTGCTTGATCACCATAATGTTAATTTAATACCTTTAATTGCTTTTGACGAAGAATTAACGATTGAAAAGACGCAATAATCACATTACCTTATAAATCCTTTGGAAAAGGCGATGTACGGTTAATGGTGGAAACCTAGAGATATGTTTTTCATGCACCTAATTTAGGGTATAGGTTACTACTGACATGGAACCGATCTAAATTAAGGTAGTGAATTGTATCGCGGAAGCGAACAATTCTATTCACAGGCCACTACCCGGGATAGGAGACAAGTTGTGATAATTATATAGAAATTAGTACAACAAGAATCCGTGGTGAAACCGCAATCCTAAAGATTTCATTTTAATTGATTAAACCAATCATTTAATTGATTGATTTGCTTTCTTTTGTTTTTATTTTCTTTTTCAAAACAACTCTCAAACTTTTATAATCGGTCTAGCTGATTGCAAGTGGTTAGTAGTAGTCTACCGAAATTACGTTCCCTGAGTTCGACTTGGGCCTCACAAAGGCCTATATTACATTGACGCGTGCACTTGCGTTTTACGCACGGTTTAATCGTGTCACGACTCCTCTCCATGTTTGTCATGAGTCTACCATGCCCAACAATCCAAAGAAAACTCCTAACTCTCTCAGGCCCCTCCCAGTTCCAGATAATAGACCAGATCTTCTTGGGTGGTTCATCAAAGCTCTCCACATTCAGAATTTTGGAGTAGGTTGACGTAGTACTGAACTTACCAGAGCTAGTAAGCCCTCAAAAGATCACATCTCTTTCTGTCATTAAGGCAGGAGGAAGGATGCCTACAATCTTAAGGTTTGAGCTAAAAGATAACTTGTGTTGGAATAAACTCCAATTCCATTTTCCCTCTCCATTTACCATGGATCGAACACTAAGCTCTAGTTCAGCGTCAGTGATAGTGGTTAAGGCATCATCTCTCAAAATTCTGCCAGTTTCAACCCAAGGATCACTCCAAAACTTAACATCAGATCCATTAGCAATACTCCAACACATTCCTTTCTTAAGTTTGTCTCTCACCGAGATGATGGCTCGCCACAGATGTGATCCTTTAGAAAATTTGGGGAAATTCCAAAAATTATGGCTATGAAGATACTTAGACTTGATCACCATAGTCCAGAGCATACTAGGTTCATTCAAAATTCTCCATCCCATCTTCATCATAAAGGTCTCATTCATATCAGCAACAGGTCAGAGTCCCATTCCCCCACGACTCTTGGGTTGACAAATCTTTTTTCACGAAACAAGGTGCATACCTTTACTGTTGCCATAGTTATTCCAAATAAACCTTCGGACAATGCAATCAATCAACTTGCAAATGGCAGTAGGGAGTTTGGTAGTTTGCATGACATAAAAAGGGATGGTGCAGAGGGCACTCTTAGCAAGAGTAATCCTCCCTGCAAGAGACTGCTGATTAGCCTTCCATTTACTCAGCTTTTGTCTCATTCTTTCCACCAGGTAGGCACAAGTATCCTTCTTAACCCGGTTGTGAAGGACAGGAACTCCCAAGTATTTTCCCAAATCAGAGGTAATTTTTAAGTCAACCACATCAGCAATCTCCTTTTGTTTACTCATAGGGACATTCGCAGAAAAGAAAACATTGGACTTTTCCATGGACATCACCTGTCCAGAGCTCTTGCTAAAAGTAAGGAGACAGTCTTTGATGCTTTGCATTTGGTTAGTGGAAGCCTCAGCAAAAAGAACTACTAAATCATCTACAAAGAACAGGTGACTGAGTGCAAGCCCTCCCCTGCTGATCTTAATAGGTTTCCACGTATTCCTTCTAATAAACTCAACAATTAATTGATGGAGTCTTTCAAGACATATCACATATAAGTAAGGGGATAACGGGTCGCCCTGTCTAACTCCCCTATTAGAAAAAATGGTTCTCGTAGTATCGTTATCCCAAAGAATCTTGCATGACCCATGACGAAGAGAGCTCATGATGAGATTAGTGATCTTACAAGGAATGCCAATATCCATAAGAGAATCCTCTATAAAACCCCAAGATAGTTTATCATAAGCTTTCTCAAGGTCAATCTTGATCGCCATGATATGTTTACCTTTCTTTCTTCTTCTCATCATATCAATGACCTCTTGGACAATAACAATGTTATCAGAAATTTGTCCCAGGGACAAAGGCCGATTGTTCGAGGGAGATAATCCTAGGGAGAAACTTTATAATCCTATTGGCAATAACCTTCATGACAATCTTATAGGCAACATTACAAAGACTTATCGGCCTTAATTGGTTACACGAACAAGGGTTTTCCACTTTAGGAATCAAGACCACTAAAGCAGCAGCCATATCTTTGGAAATCTCAGATTTTTGAAAAACATCCTTGACATAACTGTAAAGAGAGTTCCCAAGAATATCCCATTGACTCTGATAGAAGATAGCTAGGAATCCATCAAGTCCAGGAGCTTTAAGACCTCCCATACTGGAAAGAGCGGTGTGAACTTCCTCAGAGGTAGGTAACTCATCTAAGGACTTGATGTCATCCAAAGAAAGGGTAGAGAATTTTCCTCTCAAAGGAAATGGGCAGTCTATCCTGTCCCCACAAATTTTTTTCTCAAAGTGGTTAGCAACAAGATTGCGCAGTTGAGTAGGATCATCCACCCACACATCAGCTTCATCCTTCAAAGCACATCCACCCACACATCAGCTTCATCCTTCAAAGCACGAATACGCTCTCTCCTGCTGATGGTAGCCATGGCCTAAAAAAAATTAGTATTCCGGTCCCCTAAGGTAATCCAATCAATTTTGGATTTTTGAGCCCAGTAGACTTCCTCCTGATTCATCACATCTTCGAGATCCTCCTGGATTTGGGATTCTATATACTCAAGCGAAGTAGTAGGATTCCTCTCCAGGTCCATTTGGACATTCTGAAGCTTGTTAAGAAGCAATCTCTTCCTATAAAAAATATTGCCAAAGACATTCCTATTCCAATTATTGACTTTAGGACAAAAAGACTTGAGAGCAGATTCGAAACTCCCATTCTCCTCCCAATTATCTTTTGAGTGTTTTGAGTGTTTGACTATAATATCTAGGGGGAGAAATATTCTTGTATGGGTTTGGTTTATCTTTTTAGTCTACTACTTTGTTTTTTGGTCGGTCTGACTGTCTGTTTGCAAGCTGACTTGGGATTCTTCCAAGCTCCAACTTGAAGGGGAGTGATAAAGAGTAAGTATTTGGTTAATTAAGTTATTGAGTCTAATTGTATATGGGTCCAATTGTGCCTTGGCCCATTAGAGTTATGTCTGATTCCCTGTATCTCATAGGAGAGGTAAGAAAGTGGAAATTTTATCTTTCCTATCAATAAAAACACGGGGGATTTCTTGTTTCTCCATAGTGAGGTTGTTCCAGATCTGGACGTAGGGCTTAGGCGTTGGGCTCTAATGCCAACTGATAGGAACAAATTCTCAAAATAAACAAATTCAAGAGTCAAGACTTCCTGTACAAATATCCTAGGACTAGTATTTATAATAACCTGAGCGAGACCCTAATGATCCTGAAAATTGGAACTAATGCCCGACTAATGCAAATTTAGACTAAAACTCAAAATAAGGTAATAAACTTGTAACTTATGTTTAAGTCCTTGAAAGATCCATGTATTTAGATAAAATCCCGAAATTGGCTATTTGACTACTAAAAACCCGACTCGCAACGAGCTGAGAATACGGTTTGCGCTACATCTGTGTTGCAACCCCCTAGCCTCAGTTTGGAAAGGGGCCAAGACAATTTACGATAGTACTAAAGTTATTACCCAGAGATACCGTTTTGCAACTGTAGTTGCTGCAAAGAGTCGCATAACAATAGATGTTATAGTCAGTAACCCCATCAACATACTCCGAAGTCTGAGCCAGGGAATGGACAGTACCATTTGGAACCAAAAGCAGACAGAAAGCTATAAGAAAATGGTTGGAAACTGGATGCACACAGATAAAGGGGCTTATTATTAAATAAGCCCTGGAGGAAACACATGATAAACACTATGAAGTTCAGATATAAGTAAACCAAAGGCATAGTATGTACATTAGTGGTATCAAATGGTGAGGTCAATCCTTTCAACGACCAAGTTAACATATTAATTACTGTGAGAGATGGAGAAAGAGCGTCTTAGGTATTACACTCGCATTATCCTTACAGTCATCATCCATAATAGTGTACTATTTAAGATATAGAGATCTTGCTGCAGTATAATTTAAAATATCAACACATTTCAAATTGAATTTCTTCAACTATGTCAACTTTTGGATTTCTACAGATATTTTATCACCCATATCTAAACTCAAAGTTCAGAAAGCTTATGATACACAAACTGAAGGTACAAGAAAGCAAACAGGCACAGTGTGCCAAAAGCTAGAGATCCGAATCTTTACTGCCAGTGCGATCTGCGTATGAGAAAAGCAATCTTCTAGCAACAGCAGCGAGTCCCTCCAGATCCTTGGCACCCACTTCCCAGCAATCCCGCACCAGATCCCCTTCTACTAGTTCTCTCTGCAAAGCCACCAATGTCTCCCTCAGAGGCCCCTAGAGAAGAAAAATTAGCGCCCATTAGTCAGAAGATGTAAAAGTTACTTGATATTAACGGCAAAGACATGGACGAAAAACAGAAAGGAAAATACCGCTCTGGAGAAGCTCCCCAACAGGCTGCGAATAACAGAGTCCCACAAGGACCGTAGCTTTGCATAATTCCTGGAAAACCACATTGTTTTTTCTTCTTCAGAGCTCAATCTCCCTAGATCACGGAGCTCGGAGAGGATCTCTCTCACCTCACTAAGAGGGACATTGAGCCCACTGCCGAAACGCCAAGCGTAGTTTCGAACGTAGTCCCACCCCAGAGACCAAATCCCCCCACCGCGACCTAGGAACTGTAGCTTTTCCGCAAGGGCTTGCGCCCTCTGTGCGCCGGCGTGGTCACCCCTCTCAGCCCGTAGGTTGGCCACGCGAGCCATGAGGGAATGCGAGATAGAGACTAGCGTGGACCACTGGCCTAGTGGTGGTGTCCATAGCGCATCGGCTGCCGGCGGTGGACACGCGAGAAGGAGCAGAATGATACACGCAGTGAAAAGAAAGACGCAGCGCTGGAAGCGACGCGGCGGCGATACCATCGCAAGCGGCGGTCGTATGGAAGGGAGATAGCTGCGTGGCGAAGTTTAGAATCGTTTTTGCTCTACACTGGTTAACGCGCACGTGAACATACACGCGGCACGTTCGAAATAATAAATTGACATCAAAATAAAAGCTGATTGTATTTGATTATCTGCTGATTTAGATTTACTTATCTACTGATTTGTTCATCTACTTATCTTTTATTCATCACATTATTTAAATTTGGGACTTTGTATGAGTTCATCACTTCATCTACTTATTAAAATTATCTAATCATCTACTCAGTGTTTTAAAAGGCGTCCTAGGCGGCCGCTTAATCGCCACAAGGTGATGGCCGATTAAAATGTGCCATAAGCGCAGCTTGAGTGGATTTGAGAAAAGTGGACACTTTTTGCCCGCTTAACCCATTTTAAAAAAAATATTGTAAGCATATAACATTAAGTACGTTATATCTCCCGATTAGTATTGACTATAATATATTAAACTAGCATACATTAAATGTTCTATGTTATACCTAGTTCTAATTTAGAATGCTTACTTTGTATGTAAGCTCTAATGATATGGTACTTTTCTGATGTATCCAAGTATATTATAGGTAATTATTATCTAATTTAGAATGCATACTTTGATTAAATGTATTGATGTAATATATGACTATTTGATGATGTGCAAATGTAACAATACGTTTGTAAGCTAGCTATGATAGGTTTATTGTTTACAGTTTAGCTATGTAAGCATGTGATACAAAATTGTTATTGTGTCTTGTATTTACACATTATTTTATGTGTGGGGTGCTTTATCTATGTCAAGTATATTGTTTACTATATTATATAGATAAAATCATTGTTGTATAGTTGTGTTATAAACTATTTGGGTGTTTTATATTGTCTTGTACAATGTTTAAGTATGTACAAAAATTTCAAAAATATAGTAGTTATATATTCATATGTATGTAATTTTGCATAAAAGTTTATAAGAATTGGAAATCCGCTTTTCTAAAAAGTGTCCACTTAATGCCTGTCTGGTGATCAATCGGCTACAAGTTCCCGTCTGCACGCTTCCCGCTTAGCGCTTTTTAAAACCTTGCATCTACTGATTTATATTTGTTTATCAATTGAGTTGTACTTTTTCATCAAACATTTTGTATTTGTTTATCTACTGATTAGTATTTATTTATCCAATACTTTGAGTTTACTTATCTAACGGATTGAATTTTTTTATCTACTGATGTGTATTTACTTATATAATGCTTTGTATTTATTTATGTACAGATTTACATTTACTTATCTAATGTTTTGAATTCTTTTATCCACTGATTTGTATTTACTTATCTACTGATTAGTATTTATTTATCTGCTGATTTGTATTTATTATCTACTATTTTTTACTTATTTATCTACTGATTATTATTTATGTACTATTTTCACTTGTCTACTGTTTGACTTTATTAATATACTGTTTTGTTTTATAAATGTACTGCCTCATGAATAGAAATACAAATATAGTTAACATTTCTGATTTCTGATTTATGAGTAATATCAATTTGTGATTAACTCAAATCAGCTTTAGAAAAGCCCAATAAAGGAAAATGGCAAATCTCACCTAAAAAGTACTACAAATTTAGGTTTTTGAATGTACTATTTTTACTATCTATGCAATATATATATATATATATATATATATAGAGAGAGAGAGAGAGAGTCAGGTTAGAATACACTCGAGTGTACGGATCGCACGAATACAGTCAAGTGTGTTGGCATATCAAGAGTATTTTTTGCAAAATGTAAATCGTTGATCTTCACTGTCATACTATAACTAGGCTGCATACAAATTTTGAGCTCATTTGGATGAGTGTAAGTCACTCATCCAAGGGCAACAAAATCGACGTGCGAAACTAATTTGAAATGTATAATTTTTGCTGTCTTCATAACATAAGCTATACATATCCAAATGTGCTCAAATTTTGCGTATGAGTTGTTTATGGGATGTTTAAGAAGATCAACGGATTAGATTTTAAAAAAAAATATTGCATCATGAAAAACTACTTGAGTGTATTCTGCTCCGGACACACTCGAGTGTATTCTAGCCTCTCTCTATCTCTCTCTCTCTCTATATATATATATGATGTTATTTAATGCCCCAGGCGGGTATCTTTGTTTGTCTACCCGTGCCTCTGGAGACATGGTGGCACATATTGTAAATATGAACACGGTGACTCCCGTCGTCCCCACTCTCTCCCACGCCTAGCCCGTCCGTCTCCGGGACAAACTGGTGGAAGCCTTCCGGATGCTCTAGATCGGCTCCGCTGTTGGGCTGTACCATGGCGAACTACCAGCCGCGCCTTCGCTGCACAAGACAGAAGAGAGAGATCTCAAGCTTCCAGTGCCTGCCAACAACCGCGGTGAGGAACCGTTCCTCCCAGACACACTGGGAATCCCAACCCCATGCGGCGGCTGTAGTGAAAACGAAAAGTGTTTGCGATAAGGCCAAGGACAATATACGCGTGTCAGTGACGAATACATGAGAAAAGGAGCACAATAACCTGTCCCCTTCAGCGCTGAAATGAAACCAGTGTGACGCGGATCAGAAGCGTGAGTGAGAGGAAACGAGCAAGTAGACGGAGATCCAAGGCGCATTCGGCCGGTTTCATTAAAGCGGAAGAGGCGGTAGAGTAACTAATCCAATAGCCTAGCGGATCCACACTGGATTACCTAGAATGGGCAGCGGCGGCGACTTTGTGGAGGGTGGGATGGGAAGGAGAGGAAGAGATGGCGGGTGGGCGGGCGACGCTTTTCACCGTCGGCGAAGGATGAGGTCGCCGGCTTGTAGTACATGCACGCCGTGTGTGGGCAAGGGAGTGGAACCGCACGCAGACGCCCATGTCCAGGAGCTCCACATACGTAGGACATCAAAACACGATTGAAAAACTTTCTGGTGGGCCAATCATTCGGCTAGTGGGTTCTTGAGTAGCTAGGTCAGTTTGTCTGCAGCGCCCTCTTAATCGGTTAGCTCCTAGCGGATTTTGTGTGTGTCCCCGCAGTGTCTCTCTGAGCCTCCTATTTTATATATGTACCTCTTTCTGGTGAGGAAGATGAGAGCACAGTTGGACCTCAATTGATGCTAGTGTTGCAAGAAATATTTGATCTGAATTGTAACTGAGTGAGCGAGCGTTGACATATGCAAAGTGTTGCTAAACTTACTAATTCTTATGTGTTTAAATTCGATGTGAATGTATAGTGAATATATAGCCCTTCCTCTTCCCACTGTCGTTTGATTTGCTTGGCTTTCGTTTTCATTTGTTGTAACAATATTTTTGAAGAATCAACTACTACTAACTGACTTCATAAGTAATTGCAGGCGTGTGGTTTTGTACACTGCTCACACTTTTGCCATTCATACTTAATACTGTTTACTAAACTACTAAGATGGTCATGGTATTGTTTCTTCAGTTGTGTACATGAACTCATACCCAACTATTTTTCTTTCAGCAGATTCATTGTCCACTTACACGATGTCAACAGTGGTAATCTATTAGAGAGAACAGTTCTAATGAGCATATCACAGAAGTATATGATAATTAGTTTTTATGTGATAGTTAGTTTTTCCGTGTTGGCATTACTTTTAGTGTCGGATAATTACTTTTCTTACCGTATAGTTACTTTTTGTGTCTTGGTGTTACTTTCAGTGTCAAATAGTTACTTTTTGTATCATGTATTTACTTTCAATACCATATATTTACTTTTTGTGTCCTAATGTTACTTTCAGTGTTGCATAGTTATTTTTTGTGTCATGATGTTACTATTAGTGTCAGATAGTCATACCACGTTTCATACCATACAGTTACTTTTCAGTGTTGTATAGTTACTTTTTGTGTCATTATGCTACTTTTAATGTCAAGTACTTACTTTTAATACCATACAATTACTTTTTATGTCCTAGTATTACT